>VCMS01000023.1:23386-347684 GCA_022539475.1 Gracilaria domingensis
TTTGCGCTGAAGCAATGGACTCCACCGATGTTGGAGAGGAGATACATCCTATCGACATGAGTGCTCCGCCTCCGGCGTTCCATGCATATGTCAGACTTTCTTGGTTCTTCGCGATGCTTTGGCAAACAGCGATGGAGGCCCTGATCGGCCACGGGACGTGGGGTTTAGAGGGTTAATAGAGTTCTGCGCCGAGAACTATAAGGATATTCCGGAGGCAAGGAAGATGTTTGAGGAGGCCACTAACTCCAAGAACCTGCAGAACTTGACACTGCAACAGCTGCGAAAGAGTGTTGTGAATAACAAACCTGTGGAACAGCGATATCTTGTAACGAAGCTTCTTGACAAGAAGGACGGGGATGAGGACCAGAGACTGCGCGATTTTTCCTTCTCTCTATGGATATGGGTATATACCTACCGGTGCGATGCCTGGTTGGTTATTTCATGACCAGGAGAAAGCAGGTTCTGAAGACGACAGTGTTCATCCCACCAACAGCTGTGAACCCATTTGAGGTCGTTATATACTTATCATACCTCGGCCACATAATGGGAGAGAACGACAACATCCGAATGATGAAGAAGAAACAACCGAAAAAGAAACGAAAAGTGAACCATGCACCATCTGTGTACATACCCACTTTTACGTCGTTCTCCAAAGACAACTGTGATCGACTGGGATTCGCTATCAGTGAGGTCGTATGGGCATGGAGTTGTTTTGCGGCTCATCTTGGATACACGAACGTTCAGCACATGGTGAAACCATACATTTACATGAATATGCAGACGTTGAAGTATACAGCGCTAGAGACACGGGAGTCTGGTTATGCCCCGCCGAGCCAGAGTACTCGATTCAACACAAAGGATGTGCCACAGAGCAGTACTAGTGGATCGGTGGAGACCTTGAGTGATGAATGCGATACAAACCTGCGAATACTGGCTAAGGAGTTTTTGACAGACCTCGAAACCATATGCACCCACGATAGCCTCTATAGCTTACGGCTTGATCAGATGAGGAACTGGATAGAGTTTTCGGAGATACGGATGGATACCGTATCTAGCTCTGACTCCGGTGAGTTGCCTGCTCGATTTCAGAAGTTTTCGGAGTTGCTATGGAAACCGATACAGGATATGCGTCATGCGGCAGGGTTCCATGTCGGCATTCACGCGAAACCTGATATTGAACTGACGAAAACCCTAAAACTTCCGGTAATGCCGAACCTTCTTCGACCAAGTCTGCCCCACCCCCATCTCGTCGAGAGTATATGAACCTCGTGAGCTCCGATAGCGACGAGTTCGAGAAGCCGGTGAATCTTGCGGAGCATGAATCTCGGGTTGCCGGTTACAACATCCAAAAGACTGGTATTGAGCCGCCCATGAAGGGATATCCAGTCTCCTTCGAATGAATATGGACAAGGTGTGGAAGGGGATGAGAAAGTCACACTTTGTAGCGTACAACTGTGACATGAAGGACCTGAGGCACACACACGAAACGTTTGTGAATCAGAGTGAGATTTTATGGGGTGAGACAGGCTTGTCCTAACAGACCCTCCCTTTAACACTCGAAGGAAGAGGAACAAACGGAATAGTGGTCACGATGTCTTCAGTGAGGAAGACATGATCCGTACGGCTGACTTAATAAGTTCCGCGCTTCGGTCAGGTGGGCACTTCATTATATTCTGTGCCATGGCACAGTTTCATGTGTGGCACAGGATACTTTCGGAAACGGCGAGTACGAAAGATGAAGCTGGAAGCGAAGGTAAACCAGAACTCATGCCTTCGTTTAAAGTGGATGCGAATCCACTGGTGTTCATCCGGGATCGCAGTAATGTTGGAGGGAATCCACGGAAGTTTGGGATACAGCCCGTAACGGAGTACCCCGTTCATGGGGTGAAGCGTGGATTGCGACCATCGGAGGAAGCCAGTCTTACTCCATTTGAGGAGAACAATTTCATTCCTTCCACTTTCCCGGCTAACAGGAATGTAATTGACCGGGTGCCCAAGCCGAGGGCGGGGGAGTGATTGACATGGAAGGTACATGAGCCAGGTAGTTCAGTACCAGGTGGGCAGTACATAACACCGGAGCAGAAGTCCAGGGAGTTGATGAAAGAGTTGATATGTCGGTTCACAAGACCGGGAGATCTTGTCATGGACATGTTCGCGGGAACTTTTTCTACGGGTATGGCGTGCCTATCGCTGACAAAGCATAGGAAGTTCTTGGGGTGCGAGAAGAATAGGCCATGTTTCAGCCATGCGAAGCACCATCTAACGACTCTTATGGCCGAAGTTATTCGCGGGGGGAAGAATGACATCCTGGTTGAACAGGAGGTGGTGGATGCGGCTTCAACGACCTATGAACGGGTTCCACATCGGGACCGAGGTCGGCTTGAATGGGAGGCTCCATTTGGTTACCCCCAGTACCAAGTGATGCCTGGACATATTACTCAGTTCCTAGGAAGATACTGGAAGGACTGGGACTTTGTCGACAAGTGTGGAGAGCGTACTGTAGATCTTTGGGAGGAGAAGTACCGAGGAGCTCTGAATCTTATGGATATGCATATGCTGTTGACTGTTGAAGCCAATCGCTATCGCTTACATATAGCATCTTCTAAGATTCGACATCCCCGTGCTGGTATGGGGGTGTTCACGGAACATAAGATATTGGCTGGGGGAAACTATCTGTCATTTCTATGGAACTTTGGTATACACGGATCTGACGAACCGGAAGGAAAGACACTTAACGTATGGAAGTGGCTGTCTCGGAGCAACTCCAGTGCGGTACAAGTTGTTTTCTATGATGGTCACTGTGACTGGTACGGAGTTTCTGCACCTGAGGAACAGACCAGGACAGGCTCAGGATAGAAAGGAGAGCGAAGTCTACATTGTCCCGGCGCCTTTTTGTATCGGGGGCTACATTAAAGACGCCGGATATCATGCCGGGGATCCCGATTTATCGGAGCCCCGGTCAAACAGGACTCGAAGTGCCAATGTGCAGGTGGTGGAAGCGAAGTCCGTGATACAGTTCAAGTCAGACCTTTCGAACTATGCTCTACTTCGTTGTAGAGCAGTAAGAGATATTGAGAGGGGCGAAGAGTTGTATTTCAACTACGGAGAGCAGTACGCCTGGGACTGGGCTCTGACATTGGAGCAATAGATGAGTTCAGTACCGAATAGAAAGTAAATATGCTTGTGAGTGTTGCAGCTGCCTGCAATACGCGTTGTTGTACATGTACACTGGAGCTCTTCATCTGTAACGGCGATATTTGCGACCCATTGGGCACCTCAAATTCCTAAAAAGCAGGAACTGCGGAGTCTCCCGGAATATCTGAACCATGCACCCCCCCCCACCCCCTCCCCCCCTCCCCAACAATTTCGTTTCATTACCCTGTTTATCTCCACAGCATGGGTATAACGCCGAGAAAGCGAAATAGTACGCAGCGGAACAAGAGTGGACAGAAGAAGAGAAGAGCATCGGATGATACGAATCAGGCTACAAGCACCGCACTTCCTAAACGGAAGTCGTCCTCGACGAAGGAGAGAGTCAGTGGGCGTCCTTCTACAGGACTCTCTCGCCCATCTCGCAGCGGAGCGTCTTCCGGGATTGCGTCAAGAATTCGTGGATCAGCGAACGATGTCGTGCCGTCAACTGCCGATAATGCAAATCGTGCATCTGTCTCTGCTCCTCAAGAAGATGAGGTAACTCGGCCCAGTGGGTCAGGACAGGAGGGCATGACAACTGGAACCGAAGAGGTTCGTATGACACCAAAACCTTCATGTCCCCGGCCGATATCGAAGACCGGAGCTACTGGGGCGCGGGTTACGCCGCCCAGTAGATCTGGACAACAAGGGACAATGACGAGAAGTCGTGAGAGCCCTAGTATATTAAGATCGTCACGTCCATCCCTGTCTTCTAGAACTGGGGCCGCTATGAATCGTATCATGCCTCGCAATGGGTCCGAACAAGGGAGAAAGACAATAAGAAATCGAGAGACAACTGATAGACGAGTTACTTTTCGACCTTCCCCTCTTTCCAGAATGGGGGCCGTTGCAGCTCGTACGAGGCCTAATTCATCTGATATACCATGCCATGGAGGAGGACAGACACGGGAGTTGGAGCTCGGAGCCGTGCCAAGGGTGGACACAGAACGCCTGCAGCCTCTCGTGGCTAAGGCTATGGCACATGAGGATAGTTCCGATAACGAAATAACACCGAATCCTGCGGCATTACCGGGGCCTGTCGCCGAAGAAGCTAGGGAAATAACGGAAGATATCCAAACTGGTGTGAATTCAAGCTCTATGAACAGACCTGATCTTTTAAATGAACTGAATTGCTTGAAAGAAAAGGTTAAGACGCTACAAGAGGACTTGATGGTTCGGGGAATTCTAGTGAAGGTCGCCCAAGAGCAGAGTACGGCTTTGAAAAAGAGGCTTGAAGAGAAGGATCTAGTCATTGAAGGGCTAAGAGAGGCACTAAAACAGGAGGGAGATAGGAGTACACGTGCTGGTGAACCTGGGCAGACAGGTCGAAAGAAGCATAAAATTGAGGTGTGCGACGAGTTTCGAGGGGTTGCTCGAGCAGTGTATCACAACATGCTGACTTGGGCAAGGAGCGAAAAAAGTGAGCTATGGCTCGAAGGTGAGTCGCTCACCCGAAATTGGTTTAACCGTGCCGAGAAGGTGGAAGACGCAACTGAGAGTGGGGAAGGGCTTATTGAGCCGGAGGAAGGTGGTTCATACATGGTTCCTAAAAACCCCGTGTAGCTCTTGGGCAGTTTTGGCATGTTCACACCGTCGGTAGAGGGGGAGCCAGATGCTTTGCTGAAGAAAATGGTTGAAAGTGAGTTGAAGGAGTTGAGCTGGGAAGGTATTAGAAAAGCGTCTCTTACCGACAGGTGTATACTGGAACTTTGTGCAGATTTATGCCTTAGGCAGAGAATGCGGGAGACCATGAGTGACGTCGTGGGCGTTCGGAAGAGAGATACGAGGGATAAACTATTTCTGCTCCTGGGGTACGATCTGATTTGGAGAAGAACAAAGCTGGTAGAAGAGAATGCTGACGAACTCACAATGCAGTTGAAGGAAGCGCAGGTGAACATACTGCGTCTTGACGAAAATGGTGTACCGAACACTTCATGGTGGAGAAAAGCCCCATTTGTTCGTCTAAAGTACTCCAATGCGGACAATGTGGAGGATATGCCGACGGAAGATCAAGACTTGTTCTTCCGAAACCGTGTCGGGGTACAAGTACTGGAAGAGTTTATTGGGTATTATGTGGAAGACAAGAATACGGGCAACTTTTTAGATGGCACAATACTGTTGCTCGCACGTTTGGAAGCTTGGTTGTTGACGGTTGCGAGCCTTCTAAGTACGGATGTGTCAAGGGGTGGCCAGACACAGAAACTGTTTACAAAGAAGTTTGCCCAACTGCTACCTCTGTGTTTAAAGAATGTTCTGGGGGATGTCAGGCAGCATGTCTTGAGGACCAATTCCAGCGAGTTTCATAATTTTGGAACGACAACGGAAGATTGGACTAAGGTTCTTGGTAATGACATGAGAGAGGCTACATTTGGATATCGAATGCCGTCGAACGGAAGACTTTACCTCACTGTGAAAGAACAATTTTTTATTGACAGTGTGAGCAGAAGATTGGGGTCTATTAGCGATTGTTTCGTTGGTGAATGCGAGGAAGGGGATATGGAGTTCAAGGAAATGGACATGAACGATTTCGGAAGTAACACAGGATCACAAGAAAAGGCACCACAAGGTGAACATGTAGAAGATGGAGCCCTTAATGTTTAAGGCTGCACGAGATCAACGTGCTCAGTTGGTCCTTCATCAGAATCATGATAGAATCGATTGATGTAGAATCGGTGTTGAAACCATTGAAGTGGAGGACAAAAAGGTGCAGCAGGGTAGTTTGATCGAACAACATGGACAGTTCCCTGTAGTGCAGAAGCCGGAACTATCCCGTACCAAGGAGTTAACTCTACGATAGTCTCCGCTTTGGAATAACGAGGGAACGGAAGAGTGTGGTTCTTTTCATCGTTTGTAGCCCACCGTAAAGATATGCATTTTAATATGTGGTCGATGTATGTTGCGGGGGTTAAAACCTCGAAATACCGGACGAATGCCACCTCTGGTGCGGTAAGTGCAGAATCAAGGAGAGATATTCGAATCAGAGCGACTACCTGGGCAACCCAAGTCTCTGAATCTTCTCCGCTTACCAATACAGTGGAAAACTTTGGCTTTCTACTGGGACCAAATGCTGGAGAAGCGAAGACACGTTCGATGATGGGGTATTTGGGTCGTCCCAGCTTAAGTGCCTTAGAAGACAAATCGAAGTGTTCAAGAGTCGGAACGAAACCGCCTTTCACGAGGGCCGAATTCACCAGAGTTATCCTTGTCTTTTCTGGGAAGTATGTAATAGAGTGCTCATCCAGTGTTTCTTTCACGAGACTGAGGAAAGGAGGAAGGGCCTGTTCACCAATTTGATCAAGAATCGACCTGGTGTCCGTACTTGAGAACATTTCTCTAACAGCAGTCCATGGTTTTGAACTGGACATACTTGAAACACAATGTTGAAGAGCTCGTAAAGTGAAAGAACGCCCTCTCATTGCAAACCGAGGAAGCTGTGTGGAAGTTCCTGGTAAACCTGGATTACGCTGGTAAGGAGTATTGCCATTCCATTGCTTTCTAACATGTCCGTGCTCAATGGAGCGAATAGTCTCCTCCACAGCCGTTGCTGTTCTTCTGGACGTCTTTTTGTAGTGTCTTTTAAATAGCAGGTGTGCATGTTCGTATATGCCTGCGTCGTAGTACTTGATACTTCCCAGACGGCGAATATCGTCCACGAGATGATCGAGAAGATGAAACTTCAGAGTTCCCAGTCTGGAGGGATGAAAATCCGCCAGAGTCTTTGTTGCGGAACGCTTGAAGGATTCAATCTCCGAACTAAGACACAGGAGAGAGCTTTCAGTCCAATACGGGTCACGATTGTATCTGAATAAGGTCGAAAGCAAGTCCGAGTACTGAGAGAAAACGGTTGTGATTGGGGCAACGTCCTGTTCTCCACAGCATATGTCAAAGAATGCTCCTATGAAGGGAAAGACCATGTCAAGTGCTTTGTAGTTTTTGGCCTCCAGCATTCCACGGAGACCGTCTTTCGTGAAGATACCATTCAAAGATTTGCCTTTCTCCTGCGTGGAGAAATCGATATGTAAACCTTTGGCAGGAGAATCGCGTTCTATGGCAGCTAGAATTGCGTTTGCATGGTTGAGGAGTTGGGTGCGTATCGTTCGAAATGAACGCGATGCAGATGTTCCTATTGTGATGCACAGGGTGTCTGACTGCAGTCTCTCGATTGTGGTCGTTTTTATCAACTTTGAGATGCCAAGATGCAAGTTGTGTAATGGTTCGAATGAGAACAGACTGTATGGAGACAATCCCGGGATCATTCCAAGGCTTACGGAAGTTTCGAGGAACGAAGGAATGAGAGATATGGAATTTGAACGCATCAGAGTATCCGCTTGAGATCTCCTCTCCCTCGCACGACGTGGACGTCTTTCCGCCTCGTCTTTCTGTGCATGTTGCAAGATAGCTGTGTATGTCTTTCGGATGCTTTTCGTGTGCTTTTGAGAACGTCGGTTGAATGAGGTGGGAATAGGACTGCATAAAGATGAGCGAGGGGCTTTGCATCTATGACACGGGCTTTCCGTTTTGGTCCCATGAAGAATAGACAGAATGTCCTTAGCCTCAGGAATATCCGCACAATAACTTGCAAGCAGAGGATGGCACACTCGACTTAGTTTGTCTTCGCCGATGAACTGAAAACCTTTCTGCGTGAGATTTAGAATGGGCTCCAGGACTTGACGAAGAGATTCTTGAAGGATTTGCATCCTGGACTCGCGTAGAGACTTGCTAGAAACGAATGGCATTGCGTCTGCTTCAGATGCGGAAACCTCGATCAGTGTGGTAGGGAAGTATGCCACTACTGTGAGGTCATCACGGATACACTTACGGCGAAGCTCGTCGGAGAAGTTGAGAAATATGAGGTGAAGAGGATAGGCGGTAACCGATGTTTGCTTTAGAGTTGTTGAAGACTTATCGGTGTATACCTGCAGAAGACCTACGAAAGATTCACTGTAACTTATTTCTTGGGAGTACCACACTATTCTACTATCCAAAGAGCCCATGACCATTTCCTTAAGTTTTGAGGTGGCGTCTCTTGCGAGAGAGCCGGACATGGGGTGAGATATTTTCGTGGAGTGGGTCTGAGGTATAGGGTGGAAGAATGTGTTTTCGTTGTTAGCCAACTGGAGCTGTTTTACAAGTGTCTGAACGGGGTCTCTCGTGTAGAGGGTGGCGCTGAACTTACATCCTTCTGGCGAGACAGTTCTGCGATTGAAACCGTCTTTTGAGGCGTATCGTTCGAAAATGGCGTTCTTCAGTTCTGTACAGCGCTTGGAACTTGTTATGGTCTCGTTGAATCGCTTTTGCGAGAATCGCGGGTCCCGAAGTAGCCCAATTAGCTCATCCGCCTCACGATGACCAAGGTTGGAAGCTACTGAAGCCAGACAAACCGTGAGATAATCCATATGCAAATCACCAAGGGCCTCCTCAGAAGGCACTGGGCGGGAACTGCTTCCGTGTTCTCGCTCTAATGACGCGGGACCCGGGGAAGGAGAAACACAATGCGAAGTGTCCGGAATGGGAGGGGCGCACGGAGTGGGGTCGACAATGTCCTCGGACACCGGAGGCTCTGGAAGGCGACAAGGGGCAGTGACCGTTTCGGAAGATGCGGCCGCGTGCGCGGAAAGCTTGAGACGCTTGCTTCTCCGAATGGGCCGCCTATTGTCGTCTTCCAGCGCTGCTTTCAGACGAAACGGGCAATGGTTGACATGCTGTTGAAGAGATAAGACTCCTCGGCGAGTAACGAAGAGGCATCCACGCTTCTTATGTGTACAGTAGTAGACCATGGGAAGAAGAAATGAACGAGAAACGACGACAAAGACTGCAAGGGAAGGGCGTCCGAAGGGAGAAGGAGGTCGAGCGACAGTC
Source organism: Gracilaria domingensis (assembly GCA_022539475.1). NCBI lineage: Eukaryota > Rhodophyta > Florideophyceae > Gracilariales > Gracilariaceae > Gracilaria > Gracilaria domingensis. The sequence goes on from VCMS01000023.1 coordinate 32,438, forward strand.
AATATCGACGTCTTGCTCAGAACGGAGAATATATTTTGAGTTTAAATCACGTGCTTTCGTTCAAAAAGGAACGTAGGTACACGTCGACCTCAACACAAGGGTGTACTTCTCGTATTATCTACCACTGGTTATAAACCTGTAGTTTCCCAACGTTGTACGCTGTACACTTGACCAATCTCGCACAGAAAAATAAATCTCTTCCCTCCGCCGCCGCCCCCGCCCGTCAGACGTCCGACCTTTTGTTACCGTCGTGATCCGTGCCATCCTCGCGTTCTACTCCGCTCCGTCGTACGTTTTTCCGCCCTCGCACTCGCTACGAAGTGCGAGGGCGGAAAAAAGTACTACGGATTACGAAGTAGCGTGCTGAGAATGGATTCCATTAAGCGGACATGAAGCGTACCTCATTCTCTTTCTCCGCCCTCGTCGGACGCCTCCATAAAGCGGACAGCATCCGTATCTCACGGATGTATTCCGTGCAGTCTTTTCGTACGTGCTTCCATTTCCTTCTACGTATCTTTGTTCTAAACTAACCAATCCTCACCACGTCTCTTCGCGCTCTGCGACATGTACACGGCAAGAAAACGGCTTTGGGTTACTTTTGCGAGTTACTAGGTCCCTCGACTTTCCTAGCGCAACGTTTCTGTTTTGCTCTTATCAATGGTACGTTCTATCGCATTTCAACTGTATCCAACGGAGCATTGACTAACTTATGGATACTTTCTGCTTGCGTATACAGGGAAACGACCAATTTCATTTCGTCTCTCAAGATCGATCTCTGGCTGTTCGGAATAGGCGATTCTGGTACTTGGTTGGGACATAGGCTGCTCTCTCGTTAATCGCATCTTGCGATATGTTTGCTGCATGGGCATTCTTGGTGTCCTTGGTTGTGAGTTCTCGCTTCGATACCTTTTCGCGCTTTACGATGATGGTGGGCTGGTAATCTAACCGATCCCTTTCCTGCTTCTTCTTCCGTTTGCGAGTTACTAGGTCCCTCGACTTTTCTAGCGCAACGTTTCTGTTTTGCTCTTATCAATGGTACGTTCTATCGCATTTCAACTGTATCCAACGGAGCATTGACTAACATATGGATACTTTCTGCTTGCGTATACAAGTAAACGACCAATTTCATTTCGTCTCTCAAGATCGATCTCTGGCTGTTCGGGATAGGCGATTCTGGTACTTGGTTGGGACATAGGCTGCTCTTTCGTTTATCGCATCTTGAGGTATGTTTGCTGCATGGGCATTCTTGGTGTCCTTGGTTGTGAGTTCTCGCTTCGACACCTTTCGCGCTTTACGATGATGGTGGGCTGATAATCTAACCGATCCCTTTCCTTCTTCTTTTTCATTTTGCGAGTTACTAGGTCCCTCGACTTTTCTAGCGCAACGTTTCTGTTTTGCTCTTATCAATGGTACGTTCCATCGCATTTCAAATGTATCCAACGGATCATTGACTAACTTATGGATACTTTCTGCTTGCGTATACAGGTAAATGACTTTTGATGCGGACGGAAGCTCACGAGTTGCAGGTGCAGGTTCCTCAAGTAGGGAACCATGCATCTGGGCATGGTTCCCTACATGAGGAACGGAGAGGATGAGGCGCTTCGCGCCTCATCCTCTCGGAGTGCGTATTTGTTCTACCGATACAGCCGATGGTGGACGTGCAGTCTGCCGCATCTGCCGCAGATTGCGCCTACACCCGCTCCATCATGGGGATATGGTACATGTAATATAGCGAAGTAGTGGTTAGCAAAAGCGGTCGATAAAAGAATAGATACGAATAAAACGGTATGATTTCATAATGGGCATCATCTGTACTAGCACTAGTATTCCATGCCTTGCAGGGTATCATTCCGCAGAAGGTATCGTGTAATGTGCACCTTAATGGAAACTGAACCTAGACTTCGCGAAATACAGTTCAGGTAGCCCTCGACTAAAGAACTAGCACGAGTGGAAAACCCACCAGTATTTACTGCACAGCGATTCTGGACGACCCAAGCAATTATCTGCAAATTTTGAAATAATTGATCTCGATATTTTTTCAAAAAATTTACTGGACGACCCTTGCCAATTTCTGGACGACCCTCGCCAAAAACTAGCATCTGCAAGAGACAGACGTCAGAGATGTACACCATCCTGTCTTTTGGCACGCTGCAAGGGCTGAACACCGCCTATGGGCGGAGACATTTGGTATGCAGTATCCTCGTACACGGCTGACAGGTATGGATGATGAAGAGGTGCTGTGGGTTGCTGCGAAGGAGCATAACGAATTTGGGCAAATGTTCTTCCCCCCAATGCAAGCTGAGCTAAGGCAGAATGGATATTGCGTGCTTGATGGATTTGCGACGGATAATGATGTCCCTAAATGGGAGGAGTTGGAAGACTTTCGGGAGTTCGGAGATGTGTCGGGGAAGTTGGTGGACTTCTTCGAGAATGAGTATGGAGCGATGCCGGATATACGGAAAGGAGAGGAACAGAAGTCGTTTGTTCAAATAATCAACGATGATGAAGGATGGAAGGACGGTAGCGATGGACCATTTGAGGGGAGAGTGATGTCGACACGTTGTGGTACGGTGGAGAAGCCGGAGGATAATGAGGAGCTCAGGTGGGTTGTAAGGTCGCGTGCTTTACTTGATGTTCGAATGGGTACAATTGCTGCGGCTTTGGAACTATGGGACAATGAAAGGGAAGCTGTGAAGATGTACACTCCGAAAACTGGTGGTCGATTTCTGGGGACGACGAGAAAGTGCAAGCGCCAGACGCTGCACACCGACTTCAGTGGTCTGGTTACGAAGGAAACAATGAATACTGGCAACCCCGGATACTTTGTAATGGCCTCTGGGAAAGAGGGCTTTCCTCTCTGGGTGAGCGCTGGAAGCCATCAACTGGTGGGGATGAACAACCAACAGTTGCGAGTGATGTCGGAGGTGTATCCAGCGAAGAAGATAATCATCCCACCGTACCCTGTATTCGTGGGCCGTGCTGATGTGACACATGCTGGAGCAAGTGGGAAGGACAAGGTGGATAGGCCCGAGTCTATGGATTTGCTGGTTAGATACCACGTGTACATGGTACCAGAGGGCTACGCACTACCTGATGCTGTTCATCCGGTGCGGGATTTCCGACCCACGTTTTTCAATGGTGACGAGGAGGAGGAGGTGGAGGATGAACTGTTGTCCGATAAGGAGGGTGGGGCGGTTGACATGGAAGAAGACCAAGTGGTCGTGGAGATTGGTGTGGAAGCGGAGGCCGGTAGAACCGAAGTGCTCGAGAGTAGTAGTGATGACGATTTGCCAATAATGAGGCTGCGAGCGCCTCGAAGTGGATGAGAATGAGATGTTTAGTAAATTATGTGTGTCTTGCGAGTATTAAGAGTAGTATACTACTGTAAGGGTATACATATGAACATATAAAAGGTGGGGCAGGCTGGTAATTGAACAAATGTCATACGTCTTCGGTCCAGTTGCGTCTAATTGCAACATGCAACATGCTCGGTATCGTTAACATCATTGGTGGCACCATTCAATTCGCAATTGAACATGAAGCGTGCTATCACTTCTGAAACTGCACTTAAGGTTGCTTTGAAGAGAAGTATGAAACTGAGAAGTCTATGCAGTTCCTGTCTATGCGGTACTTGTGGCAGTATGGTGACTCTATCAGGAAAAATGGCAGAGGAACAGAGACACTTGGCCGAAATTTCACCCAATACCTTGTCTAAGTTCATATATGCCAATGGTTACGGTATATTAAGTTCCGTTGATGGAACGTTGAGAAGAGAAGGAGAGTCAATTCCAGAAGAAGTTGTGAAGTGTATGAAGTTCATTGACGAACGTGCTGGTTTCGGACTTGTCACAGGGGGTGATGTCGGCGACGTGGAGAGGAAATTGGAAGGACTCGGAGACTATAAGTTTGGTGTCTCAGCGAATCATGGAGCTTTCCTCTGTTTCTCTGACGAGAGCGAAATTAAGGCTGTGTTCAATGATCATACCCTTGACCACACTGTTAACGGACTACTGTTCCTAACAAAGGAATTTGAATAGGAGGCATGGTATTGTGAATGATTATGAGAAGGGGTTAGTGGAGACCAGAAGTGATAGTGGCCTTCCCAATTTCGCGTACAACAAACTGCGGCAGTGGAGAGAAGAAGTGGATTCTGCTATTAGGGACCTATTGCAGAAGATTGATGCGTTTGTTATCTATCCCGGCGATAAAAGTTGCGAGATTGTGGACAAGCGATACACAAAAGGAAGCGGAGGAGCCAATCTTGTCGATAATGAACCGAGATTTATTGATACGGATGACGTTCTGACGTTTGGAAGTGCTTTTAGCGACGGTCCTTTGCATGAGGTAGGCGTGTACGGCGTTCACGTCAAAGAAGATTGTATCCCGGGTAGAGTACACAAACTGTTCGAAAGCGTGGAGGATGTACATTGGACAATTATGCTGGTGGCTCTGTTGTACGGCTACGAGGAAAATCAGCTCGATAAAAACCTCCATGACTCATAAAAGGGTATTGAGATATATACGACCCTTTTATTACTGAGATTTTATATCCTAGCTAAGTATTACAGACATCGTAGCACTTGAAACAAATTCCAAGAGCCTTTCTAAACCATTGACACTTGCATTTTGTGTACCCGTACAGTTCTGCCACCCTTCTGATGGTCTCATGCACGTCCTCCACCCCATCAACAAGATATGTTACCGCTGCTGGATGGTCGTCTCCCTTTATATGAACTGCCAGGGTTGCCATTTCATATATAGGGCCATCATTGGAAGCATTCCCGAAAGCAACGATTAAATGTGTGTCGAACTGGGGGTCGTTTTCAACCAAGGCTAGCGCCCCACTATTTTTCGTGAAACGAATGTCCCCTATGTCACAGTTTTCATCTTGAGGGTACGCAACCAGTTCGGAAAGGATGTCAACACTTTTGAAATACCGGAGTTAACTTCTGTTTTCCACTTCGACAGTCCATTGTACGTGAAGTTAGGGAGTCCACTGTCTTTTCTAGTGCTCACAACTGCTTGTTGACGCTCTTCGTGAAGTCCGTGCGATTCATTTAAGGAGAGTGCAAGTGTCTTAAGATCGGCTGCACATCTTTCGTAGCCTTCCCTATCAAGGTCTTGATCAATTTCGGTACCATTGGATAATCTCACCCGTGCGCCTTGGTTTCCGGAGATGCCAAAAGTGTAGCCACCCAGGTGCTCCATGAAACTCTCGGCATCCTCTATATCTCGCTCAGTAGCAATTCCGAAACCAACGCGTGCATTGATATACTTCATGCATTTGACTGTTTCGGCAGGGATGTTGTCCCCAGCTCTTTTCAGAATACCGTCAATATCACTAATCACGGAGTAGCCATTTTCGAATATTTCGTTACCCAGCTGCCCAGGAGTTACTCCTCGGGCTCTAACCTCTGAGTTATACATGTTTTCAAAGCTTTCGAAAGGGTTCGTTTCGAAAATGGGTGTGAGTATACGAATGAGAAGGATGTGATTGATGTTCACAAGGTGTTTCGAAGTATAAAAAGAGTGTAAGAACGACCATATACGGGTATTGTAGTACTGTTTGAAAACGTTACTAGGACGAGAAGCTTTTGCATCGATTTGCAGTAAAGAAAGGATGATTTAGTCATAAATTATATGTACGGGTTCAAGTGGGTAAAAAAAACTATGAATATCTTCAACATGAGCTTAGAAATCAAGATCAGTAAAACAACATCCATTAAAGGTTGAAACCCATAAAAGGTTTACCTTACTTTATACGGGTGCCCCAAGTATTGCAAAGGCTTAGTTCTTCAGAAACATCACAATTTTGTACTTGTTTCGTTACTAGTATCGTGCAATTTAATGATGTGGAATGACCCTTTTCCATCTAGCAAAAGCTTAGCCAGGTATTAGTGATAAGGAATGTATGATTTAAAAGGGCATATTTGAACCACAGAAGGACGAACAAGATAAGTAATGCAATAGGAACAGGTCATTTCGATAAAGTAAACTTTATATCTAACTATCTCTAAAAGGTTTAGAACACCGAAAAGTCATGTGTTCTAACCTCAAAGCTGGGGGCATGGGGAGGGGGATAACTTTTCCTTAACAACGTTGACGTAGTTTGTATGAAAAGGAGCGGGGTCAGCGCCTACGATGTTTCTTTCTTGGCGGGAATAGTCGTAGAAGTACGCGTTCCTAAACTGAAAGTGGGAGAAAGAAGTAGGGAAGCCAACGAGAGTTTTCCCATATGCAAGAACCGTCTCTTCTAGGTTGAAAGTAGTACCTGTCTTAAGCGAAACTATCTTCAACAGCTCTTTCATTATTGTGAGCACACCCGTACTGCACTCCGTAGCGACTACGTCCATAGGAATGAAACCTCTTGAGGCCCCGACGATGTTAAACGCTGATAGCCACACGAGCTTCTCATAATAGCTTACGAGAAATGTTACTTCGTCGACAACCCCGCAAGTGAGACCCATAGATCTAAACCTGTCTGCAACGTTGGAGGCCCACTTTCCTGTTGCGACAGTGAGACCATTCGGACTTTGAGAAGTGACACCATCCTGCGGAGCTGCATTTCTTGAGGGGACACCAACGTATAGGACAACTTTTGAACATTTGTCCACACCGAGCTTGGAAAGCAATGGTATGATGTCTCCATTCCGGAAGAAGACGAGATTCTCTCTGAGCGAATAAGGGCAAGCCTGAATTACGGTCTCCAGGGTGTTCGTTCTTCCACAAACTAGTATCGGTACATCAGAAAGATGAGAGGTAGCAGCCATGCTGCAGAATTCATGTGCGAAAATGACCATATCTTGTTGGTTCGCGAGCATGGTACCTATACGCCCCCTTCCGACAATAATGGCCCGAGACCTTCGGGTGGGAGATGTGGCCTGAGGGACGTCAGAGTATCTGGGACTCGGAGGCGGAGTCGGAGGCATGTCGGACTGGGAGTTCATTGCAAGTGTTCGATTGTTTTTGTGTGTCGATAAAAATGGAAGATGAGGCGGACAACTGCTGGGGTAAAGAGTGATACTTAAGTACAAACGGTTGGGAAGCGCAGAACGGGAACATGGTTCACCTTGTGAAAGTGAGCGAAATGTATGATATGTGATTGTACTGAATGAATGATAAAGCTTGTATGAGACGATATGCCACAAAGTGTTGTGATGTTTTATGAGAAGTAGGTGGAAGAGTAGAAAGTGTACAATGAATGAAACAGAATTCCAATCTGAGTTGTAAAGTACGAGTTACGGGGAGGTTGAGTACTTGATGAAAGGAACCATTTTGGCTTCATAAATGACGTGAATGGGTTCTATAGCTTCACTCGGATTGACATAGTATTCTTTTTTATTGAGGTATAAAAGAGAGGTGTGTCTGGGAGGGACGGGTTTGGCGTTACTGAAGTAATCGATCTTCAGTATGGATTCTCGTTTAATTATAGCGCCATCAATTTTGGCTTCAGACTTTGCTCGCCTTTCAGATGAAGCGAGTGCAATGGAAGAGGCTGGAGCGGAGTGGCTACATATAGATGTAATGGATGGCCATTTTGTGGCGAACCTTACTGTTGGACCGCCTGTTTTGAAAGCGTTGCGGAGGCATACGAAATTGTTTTCGGACTGTTATCTGATGGTATCAGATCCTGGGCCATATATAAAAGACTTTGCAGAAGCAGGCGCAGACGGAGTTACATTTCATATCGAAAGTGTGGCTAAGGAACTAGAAAAGTGCGAGGTACTAACTGAGGAGGAGAACGTGGTGTTGAAGGAATTATGTAACCGAATTAAAAGGATGGGAATGCAGGTTGGAGTTGCGTTGCGCCCGAATACGTCTATAAAGGTCGTAGAAGCACTTATGAAGAAAGGAGTTGTAGACATGTTATTGCTGATGACGGTGGGGCCAGGGTTTGGAGGACAGGCATTTATGGAGGGTGTTCTGGATAAGGTGCGACATGCAAGGGAGTTGCACCCAAGAATAGGGATACAGGTGGATGGGGGTATTGGACTGATTACTGTGAAAGGAGTGGTTAAGGCCGGTGCAAACATTTTAGTTGCAGGATCTGCCATCTTTGACTCGAGTAACCCAGCTCATGTCATAGCTGGCTTTCGAAAGGTTGGTCAGAGATAGTAGCATAAAACTATTGTTTATTACATTGTTACCTTTACGTGTTATCACGACTATATTCTCCGTCTCTATTGGAGATGTATTTTTCTAGTGTCACAACCGGGAAAGGATGTGAGAGAACCTCAATATATCCCCAGTGGATGTTGAGAGGGAGGATGAACTAGTCTACGTGCTATCATTGTTACCCATCCGGTGTCGAGTGGTGACATATTCTTCTTTTGTCACAACCTGGAAAGGATGTGACAGAAGAAGAAGATGTCGCCAGTCGAGACGAAGGGAGAGCTACTCTGAGTACAATCACTAGTGCCCAGCTTGCCTCCACTCGCGATATCTTCCTGTTTTGCCACAACCACCGAGTGAGGTTATGGCGGAAAAGAAATATATCGCCAGTCGAGGCGAGGTGGGTGGGGACTATGTGAGAGCAAAAGAGGGGACAGAGGGGTGGCGCTTAAATAGTGGAAGGTGCGGAGGTGTACAGTACATGTTTTGGCGGGAAAGAGGATGAGGGAAACAGGGACAATCATAGTGCTGGATATAGCCCGTGTGGTTGGACAGTGGGGGTGGACAGCACAGCGTAACTCGATTGCACTGTGTCGCAGCGAAAACTTCGATCCAACTACTACTTCTTCTTCTGAAGATGTCGAACGGATACGTGAAGGATGAGGAGCTGTTGGCGCTGTTGGAGGGGAAGGATTTTCCGCCGACGCCGTCACCAAAGCGGGAAGAGGCCGTGATTTCGGTGGCTGGTCGGATGTCGCAGAAGAAAGAAGTGGCCGATAAAGGAAATAAGTGTGAGGCGAGGAGAGGGGATGGTGATGAGGTGGGGAAGGGTGTAGAGTTGGAGGTGGAGGGGGTCGCAATGGAGAGAAGGGGTGCGGTGCATCTGGTTCACTTCGAGGTTGGAGACCAGATAGAGAGTGGGGGCGGAGAGGGTGACAGGGAGATTCGGTTTGTGGGGCAGATGAAGACGAGGGTGGGGATGTTGGGATTGGTGATGAAGGAGCGACTGACGATGGAATTGAGGAGATTGTAACGGAAATGGGCGGTGTGGTGCTGAGTGGGGGTGGTAGTGGTGTTTCGGTTGAGGCGATTTCGAGCCTGCAGAATTCGTTGTCGGTATTATTAAGAGTGGAGATGAGGAATCATGTGTATGGGATAGTGGAGTGTGCGAGAAGGAAGGTTGAAGAGTTGCGGGAGGAGAATAGGGTTCTGAACGAGAGGTTGGACGTGCTGTAGAAGGAGGTGAAGGAGCTGGGCAAAAGGCAAAGATTGGTGGAAGAGGAGACGGTGAAAAAAGGTGTGGATCGAAAGACGGAGAAGGGAAGTGCGGGAAGGGTGGCGGTGCAGAAGGGGTCCCCTGTGACACCGAAGACAAACGGTGATGGGGTTGGGGATTGGAAGAGCCGTTTGAAGAAGAGGCGTAAGGAGATGAAGAAGGTGGTGGAGGAGGTGCCGCGGGAGGGAGTCGGAGCTCCAGTGGTGACTGGGTTTAGCAGTGCGGCGAAGGTAGCGCGGACTGCAAAGGGAATTCTGAGTGGACTGGAGGAGACAAGGATGGGAGGGATTTGAATCCGTTTTGGGGCGAGGGTGGTATACGAGAATGGGAAGAGTTGCCCACCTGACTTCTACATAATGAAGTTTGCGGAGATGGAGAGGGGAGATGCGAACGCGTGATGGGCGAGAAATGGGTAAATAGCGGGGTTGGTGTGGACTAGGAAGAAGTGATGGGATGATTGAGGTGGGATGAGTTGCGATTGGGATTGCAACATGGTAGAAAATGGAAACGTTAACTAGCACGAGCGCAGTTTTGAGAGAGGGTCGCGGAAAACAGTAGATGGGGTGGTGCGGCGAAGTAGAACCTCTACAAAAACTAGGTAACCCAAGAATTAAACTGCGCGAGATGGAATTTAATATTCCAAAATTTCTTAATTTATTTGAGTGCCAGCCTCTGCCACCCCCTCGCGCGCCGCAAATAGCCCAAAAACTACCTTAGTTTCCAAAACGAACAGACTATATTCCACTTTGCAGAACACAGACGCTCGTACTGAGTGTTACACGTTGAATACGAGCCAAACTCTTAGGAGTGTAAGAGGCCGTGAGAACGTCACAGAGGACGGAGAGAGTGTGGGAACACGATGAAGGAAACAGATACTGGGAATGTTTACTGGAGCGAGAGGTTGGGCTGCGATTGTGATATGGCGACGCCAGCGGGCTTGCTCAGCTGGCTACGTGTGTGACGACTGGGTGAGAAAGAGCGAATGTTGTGGCGCACAGGGCATCCTGCTCAACTCCTGGACAAGCAGATGGCTTGTGACGACACGCCTTCTGATGACCTGTTGCCATCTTTGCGCGTGGTCCTGGAGGTCGGTTCACATTGATTGCGTCCCGCAGTCGGAGAAACCCAATGCGGCCGATCGCCTTCGTCAGGATGTCAGCGAGGTTACCCTGGAATCGGATGTAGTGGAGAGAGATGTTGCCTCTACGGAGATGATCCCGGAGGTAGTGATGTCTTAGGTCGATGAATTTGCGGCGCTCGGAGTCCCCGATGTTGTTCCCGATGGCAAGAACTGCCTGGTTGTCAACGAAGAGAGGCGATAGGGATTCATCGAGCAACTGCGAGAAGGTCAGGGTGCTGCCAAGAAAGTATGTTGTTTGGACCGCAGCTGTTGCGGCGATGTATTCCGCCTCCGCTGTGGACAGGGCGATGCATGATTGCTGGGATGACTTCCATGATATGAGTCACTCTCGAAGTGTGAGAATAAACGCGGTGATTGATTTTCTGTTTTGGGCGTCTGTAACGAAGTCGGAATCTGCGAATGTCTTGAAAAAAAGATGCATGGAGTCCAATTGATCGCGTGGGTTGTAGGTGATGCCGTTGGGCGTCGTGCTCTGCAGGTAACGCAGGAGCCCGTTTAAAAGCTTCCAATGCCGTTCAGTGGTGTGCATCAGTGTGTGGCCCAGTCTAGATACGGCGAACGCTGTATCAGGGCGAGTGCAATCTGCGACCCAGCGTAGGGTCCCGACGATTTGGAGGTATAGTTCGTTGATCGATAGCAGGGGTGTGTCGTTTTCGTCTGGTGCGTGGTATTTTGACTTACTGCCATGAGGCGATTGGCGGGGGTTGCAATCTGAGAGCTGTGCGACAAAAAGGGCTTGATGAATGTAATAGGGTTTGCTCAGGTGTATTGTGCCATTCTCAGAGTACTTTATGGACCATTCGAGGTACGTTGCGGGCTTTCCAATGCGCTTGATGTTGTATTTCTATGACAGGCCCTGGAAGAGGGAGTCAATTTCTGAGATGTGTGTGGATGCTATGATATAATCGTCGCTATTCAGACAGATGATTGTGCAACGGTTCTGTTTGTGTTTGACGAAAAGGCACGGATCGTCGGGGCTTTGTTTGTACTGCAGAGGTAGAAGGAATTCAACGGCTCCCGCAAGGTAGTAATAGAAGCCGGATGGATTACCGTATAAGTTTCGGATGAGCTGGCCACCTGTGGTGTTGTGTTTGAACGTGCCATCGAAGCGCGGATGCTGCTTAATGTAGACGAGTTTGTCGTATTTGTACAGTTCATGAGGGTACGCCGTAGTGACATCGAAGTGTTCCAAATGCAACCGCTTTGCGGCTGCTATTGCAAAGACTGGCCGAACCGTGTCTTTTTGCGCCAGGTGCGTCGAAGTATGATCCGGATCAAAGTGTAGATTGGGTTTCATGGGATCGCGTCGGACCGCAAGACGAACCTTACGTTCTTTGATTGCATCGTCGGGGGTTCTCTTGTACCGGTATTTCATGGTGAGGGGTATCAACCTTTGTGGAAGCCTTTCTTTCGGTAGCCATTTGAACACGCCCAAGTTGTCGAGTGTGTCGAGTTTGGCGTCGTGAGCTTCTGCCCATAGTTCGGCATCGGGGTATTTTTGGGCTTGCGAATGTGAAAGTGGTGGAGGTCTAGACGGCGTGATAGCGAGTGGTGTGCGGTGTGGTGTGAATGCTTTGAAAGCAACTGGGGATGTTTGTACCGGGTCTTTGCACGCGTCGTATGGTTTGAAGTCTATGGCTCTTATCCTTTTGTACACCAGGGTGTCAACGTCCTGTACTACGATATGTGTCTTCGAGACGCCGAACATGTATCGCACAATGCGCCCGGGACTGTCGAGTTTGGCTTGAGTAATTTGGTCTGTGATAACGGGAATGCTTCCCAGTTCGCCGAAAGTCAGCATGTTGACGATGAATGGGGATGGCCCCTGCCATAGTGTATATGAGATCTGTTGAGTTGCCTCGTGGAGGGTGCAGTTGTATTTGAAGGTGGCGTCTCACAGTGGGTATTACCAATATGAACTAGGAAGTCTTGAGTAATATAGTGAGGAGCGCACGATCCGGCCGATTGTGCCTATTACGCGTTCGGCAAGGGATTTCTCTTGAGGGCTGTACGGGATTGACGGGTAAAGCTCTGTTCCATGGCTGTTAAGGATGACCTGGACTTGTTTGAATGAGTATTCGCCAGCGTTGTCCGCCCTGAGTATGATGGGCGAATATCAGAATCTGTTTTCCATGACGTTCAGGACTGCCTGGGTGAACTGGTAGAGCTGTTTCCGTGATTTCGCGCAGAACGTGAACAAGAATCGAGACCGAGTCTCGAGGAAGACTACGAAGTAGAAGTTGCGGTGGTTTGACTGCGGCATAATTGGACGTGCGATATCTGACGAGATGGACTTGCCGATTTCGTAGCTGTAGTTTGCGGTTTGTGTGGTTCCCTGGTGCGCTTCCCGTGGATACATACTGGACAGTGGAGCTTTGGCGGGTTTCGTTTGAGGATGGGAGGTAAGTCAAGAAGGTTGAGCTTAGCCATTTTTTGTAGGGTTCTGGGGTGCAGGTAGTTGTATTTCAGGTGCAATTCATGAAACGCAGCGGCGGTTGGTGTCCGCGGCTTTGCTTTGGGCGTTGCGCGCGGGTTGTTTTTGGTTACATTGGGATGTGACTGTGTGGTTGGCTTACGTTGATTCTGATGTGGTTTGCGTTTTGGTCTGAACGCTTGCCCAGGTGAAAATTTGGGTGGTGTATGTACGATTCATGTCTGATATGGGGGTTCAGGGGCCTATTTTGTGCCATGTTTGGCACAATTTCGTATGTAAGTCGTATCTGCGTCGCATATGTGCCGTATGAGTGCCTGGTGCATGACGGATGATGGCAGATGTAACGGAATAAAAAACGTAATTTTTTGAGATTGGCACTGTGCCTGTTGTGTGCGAATACCATCCACAAACCAACCATGCGCACGCCATAGATACGACAAACATACAACGTACATCAGTCTTTCGCCCATAACAGCCACATAGTAGATACTTGAACCCTTTTGTCAGGCACAGATAGTCCATACACCACCCAAATGATTACCAGGGTTGGATTGGAAAAGTGGGAACCTTCTCTGTCGTAGTTGTGTGAGTCGTGTGCGTGCGTGATGCTATTGCAGTCGGTCTTAATTGTTTTCGTGCTCTGGACAGAAAGTATCCATTGCCCTTCCATCGGGCGGTGGCAATAATCTGTCGAGATGGGATGTAAATAACAAATGCGACTTTAGGAGTGAACGCTACGAGACCGTACGTTTTCGCTATGTCATGTACAGCGATCAAAGTGCCATTAATTTGCTTAGAAACTAGGGCTGGGAGGTGTATGGAATTCCCGCTTTCAGTCGTCAGCCGTAGCGTCCCTGTCTTTGAGATTGGAATTTGGGATGAGTCCGCCGTTGTGGTGTGAACAACGAGCGGCAGAGAACGTGCGTTTGTTAGTGACAATGACGTGTGTGAAGGATAGCAACCGGAATCAAGCAGAAACTTACGCGACTCGTTTTGATCGTCGGTGTTCTGGTGAGAAGCGTCCTTCAGTGCGTGCTGAAGTGCGTTGAACAGCAGTTCGTTTCTCTCTGCCGTGTCGGCTGAAGCATAGGCTTATTTCGCCGCGGGTTTGTTTGATCGACGATCGCGCTGCCCAATAAGATAAAGTGATGCGCAATGGATGTCCATCGGATGAAAAATTGAGACATCGATAGAATATCAGTTGGGCATCTTCTGCGCATACAGAATATCCGAATGATATGCCGTGGTACCCCATTAGATGCGACTAATTGATGCCCTCTACATGTCCTTTGGATGTAGAAAAACTATTACAAAGATATTCATGTGATGCACAAAGATATGTCCATTGGATGTCCGGAAATCCATGGTGCATCATTTGAACATCACGAAATCCAATGCACATTTCTTCGTACATCATATGCGTATCAGCCGGTTATCATTTGCTTATACTTCGTGCATCATCTGAGCATCATTTACGTATATCATATGGACATCTAAAGGATATCAAATGGACATCTTCGGGTTTCGTAATTCTGATATGGGTTAACTGGAGAATATCATCCGGACATCAATTCCCCTTTCTAGGCTGGTACGGGTCGTAGCGAGACTTTTGAGTGTGCGTTTGGGTTGAGAGTTTTGAATCTGTCCTTTTGAGAGATGTGGGTATGTCGTCCATTGTCTGCAGCAGTTTGAAAAGCAGTTTTGTATCTGTCAACGGCGGTGTTTGCGTGTGAGATGTAGAGCCTGCAACGGACATGGTGGTGCTAGGTTCCTTAGGTGTTTTCAAAACAGAAAATCGGTATATTGTATGTGCCTTCCTGGCTTCAGCGATCGATTGTGGTACATTTCTGGCGAGAACGGAGGCTGCTATTCCAGAAAAAGTGTTGGAGCTTGCTGTCAGACCGCGTGGTAAGTTGTTAACGATGCGTTCTTCGCCTGTAAATTGTGCGCCTTCTGCTTTAATAAGAAGGGCTTGATAGCGACGATGCGTTTCAAGGTAGCCGTCGATTCTCTCAGATTTGTTGTATCTAAGCTTTAACGCTTTACGGAATAGTTGATCTACATCTTTCTGAGCAGATAGGTGGAACAAATCGCTGAGATCTTTTACAACTCTCGATGGCGATTGGAGAAATATGTCATCAGGGATAAGCTTGTTAACTTTAATAGAATGCCGTTGGTTATGAGCGTTATGCATGATGCAAGACGCGTTTCAGTGCTTATCAGTCTCCAGAGAACGTTTCCGTCAAGATGTGTAAGCAGCCGTAAGTTGCAAGGATGTCTGCTAGGAAAACACTTTATTGCTTTTCATTAGTTTTGTAGAGGTTTTTTTGAGTATTTTACTGCTAAAGTCTCATGTAAGGTTATTTGTTTACAAAAAACTGAACAATTGTTGTATGGTGGACAACGGTATGGCTGTTGCTTGAGCTGCAGTCTTTGTAAATTTTGTTCGTTTGGCTATAGCGATTAAAGTACAACGTTTGGCTGTTTCAAGTCTTGCTTTTTGTCGGAGGTCACGCTTTAGCAAGCTGTTATGCCGGTAAGTCGTTTTGACAGTTTTCTGTCGCAGTTAGCGTGGTTAACCGTTCGTGCGAGGAGCGGATGGGATTGATCAAGGTGCGTAAGTGTAGCCCGTAATCTGTGGGAACACTATGAAGGAAACTGATACGCGGAATGTTAACTGGAGGAATATAAAGATGGTGGTTGTAATTGGGCTTGGATGAACTCTTCTTGTAGACCAGAGCAAGTTCTATCCCTTTTATACTACTAATAGAAAGGCGGAGCGGACCGCATAATAATTTGGTAGCCACGTAAATGGCCATGTAATAGTCTAAGCATAATAATTAAATATATTTTTAGAGAGGTTGGTTGCTCTGATAGTCATAATAATATTTTATAAGGGAGAGGTTGGGCTGCGAGTGTGATATGGCGACGCCGGCGGGCTTGCTGAGCTGGCTGCGTGTGCGACGACAGAGAGCACCGCAATAAATTTTCTCTTAAGCCTATAAATTTATTGAACTTGTGTTTCGCTGCCAGAGTGACTCTGCAGTGCAGAGTGCATTCGTATGCCAGTGGCGCGAAAGAGCACCATGCGTAGGTCGTCTGCCTGTAACGGCCTAGCCCGAGCGTAGAAGTCTTGACAAAGAACGACAGTTCTGTCGGGCACACACAAGAGGCTCTAAACGGCTTGACGCACAATCATGCGCGTAGGCGTAGCGGCGTTTATCGTCAACCGCGAGAACATGATCACACGGCGGAGGTTGAGTGTTTCGTAATCATGATGAAGACGTCGCTACTTGGGTCTTGTGGTGACGGAAAGTATGCGTTGTAACGCTGTGCAGACCTATGACGACGTTACCGAGGTGCTCCAAGCTTAGCTTGTGGAGAGTAAGGTGCTTCTCCCGTGGATTAGTGCTGCAGAAACGACAGCGCTGGCTCCGCATTCACTTCATGGCGTTAACTACCATGCAGAAAGAGTTGTTGCGCGTCGCGGAAAGATACGGCGGCGTGGAGCACAGCACAGTGGTTTGCGGTCGGCATGCGTTGCACGGGCGCGTGCTGTTTATCATGAGAGGAAAACTTTGCATTGCAACGCGGTTGCCGGCGTTGGGATGCGTTGGGAATCTCGAGTTGTGGCTCTAAACTTGGCATGTAGAACTAATCGTTATCGCGGCACGCGAGCGCACGGCGGCGTTTACCGCAGCACAGTTCTCTGTGGTAGGTATGCACGGCATGGCCGCGTGGAGTTCATCCTGAGAGGGAGAACGTTGTTCGGCGAGCGCGGTGGCCGGTGTTTTGATGGGATATCCCCTCTGCGGCTTGGCGCTGAACTCGCGGACTGTGTCAAGCTAGGTGTTTAACGTTCTGACGCTGATGGTGCTGTGGTTTTGGAGACTACAGCTAGCGGCAGAGGTTGTCACAGGTGTGTGCGAGACACAGCCGTACTGTAGATGTGTAGTGACACTGTAGTGAATATGATGGTTCTTATTGCAGGTAATGCTCAATAATATAGCAGGTGTGTCTGACTTCCCTTTGGGAAGCGAAACGGATCTAAACTCGGGACTCCGAAGGAGACCCACACCTTTCGAGCCGAACAAGAGAACGGCCCGATAGAGTGCTGGGTTTTCTGGTGAAAGAGCGTTTCTTTCAACAGAAACGCTCTGCAGTATGTAGGAATTGGACTACTGCGCCCGTATTAGAGAGAGAGAGAGAGAAGCGTCTAACAGGTTACAGAACGAAAACACAACATTGCAAAGAACAAGAAGTAACTTTTGATATATTAATAAATGTCAAACAAGAGTAGGAAGTTTCAAATCAGATATGACCGTTTGTTTGAAGACAACAATGGCATTTCATCTTTCCCTTGTTACATCGCGCTCATAACTCTCTGTCAAGCAAAACGCTTACTATTCTATTGCGAACGCAAGTAAGGGTGTGGCAAACAATGTTCGTGTGCAGGGTGCTTCAACAGCAAGAACACTTCTAACGCAGACGTTGCCGCCGAGTAGCCCGTCGACTGGAGTCTGATTCAGTGGAGCTGCTGTATTCGTGTCTCTTCCGCCGGCCAGTACTTTCTCGCCCTCGCCTTCGCCTTCGACGAGTGGTATCATCGTGGCGAACCCTATGACCCTCTATTTCAGAGTCTGAACTGTATCGCTTAGACGTGTGAATCTCTTGACGCGCAATTTGACGGCGATGTTGTTGCTCTCGTCTCAAACGCCTCTCATCTCTCTCACGTCGTCTCACTTCCTTCCGTTCAGCTTTCTCGATCTTCCTTCGCTTCCGCGCTGCACGACGTGCTTCCGCAGCTCTTGGATTATTGTCATCATCGATTCCACTCGCATCACCTTCATTCAAAGCAGAGCGGACCGCATCCGAAAACGAACGACCAAGGAGAACGCGCTCCATGATGGCTTTCTCCCTCTCACGGACGAGCTGCAGGTCATCCATTGAGCTTTGTAACTGCTCCAGTGAGGGGCGAGATGGAGCCGAAGATGATTGAGGAGCGGATGCGGGAAGCTTACTGTACCAGTCATGCTCGCGGTTCGAGGCGTTTCTCTGCGACGTACTTGGTTTTGCTATAGAGTTTCCGAGATAATATGACTTCTCGTTGTCTCGGATGGAATCCCACGTAAAATCGCCTCTACCGCCACGCGTGCCGTTCTTCCGCGACTCAGCTCCAATGAGGTCACCCACGAAGTCCATTGAGTCTTATCAGATGGGAAGCAAACTAGTGCTGCGAAATGTTGATGACGTTCGCACAACCGGAAGCATAGCAACCTGCGTGCTAAAAGACAGCAGTCGCGTCACGAATCTCCGACACAACACAGCATTTTTTTCGTCGGGGGACTGCGGAACGAACTGCATGTCACGACGCCTCGGCCCCTCTCAAGGAGAGGGGCCGAGGCGTCGTGGCGGACCTTCTTACATCTACTGTGGCTTACAGTGACGCTTCTCACAATCTCTCTACGTGTAGTCTGCCAACTGTTTGGAGAGGCTCCACACACACTGGGCACACTGGATTTATCAAACCCAACTCTCAGCATATTCCGCCTCATAATCACGGACATCAGCCTTTTTCTCTTTTAAACAAGCCTTCTTTCCCAGTAATCCCAGTGAACCATGTGATTCATGTCTATTTGGTGTGCGCGCTTTGTTCTTTTGACTTCATAATTCGCTGACTTCCCTTCCTGAAATTAGTGCCTCGGGGCAGTGGTGAGCTTCCACAGGTCTGCAAAATATGGCGATCAGGGTAAACTGTGCTTTGGATTTCTTCTTCTGCATGATTTCTACTTCGAGCTAGAAATCAAAGGTAGATGACCACATATAAAGACAAAAAGAGAACAAAACGAGAGAAGAAGAATAACTTACTAGGTTCACATGCAACTTCATCATGATTTGAGATATTTGATTCTTGATCAAACTTCGGTCAAACTTGTGTATCTTTCACGGGAAATCATTGAACCGCTTCTATTAGATCTCCAGATAATAAACAAATTAAACTTGTATATATTCTTCGTCATTATGCTTAACAAAACTGCGTCCTCCATTCTTTCTCCTTAAAAACTTATCGAAGAATTATGTACCATCGTTATGGAAAAACCACTGAGCAACTCCGGCGCTCTTGTCTGGTCCTCTGTACTGTATCTCAACCCTTTTATAATCGTACGGCGCACGTCTCCACACTTGACCCTGTAGCTACATCTATCGAGAACAATAATGTCGTCAAGTGCAGTTGTAGAGTCGACGATGAGAAAGACGCAAACCACGTTCTGTTTCGATGCCTACTAACGAACGCATCAAGACGAAACGAACTAACACCCCATCGAGAGCGACAAGACAAGTCAGAGATAGATATGATTTAGCAATGGCAGTCAAAGTTTTGGGCTTTTCGTAGAACAGAGAATTACCTCTAGTAGCTCTCCTGTTGCTTCGGATTAAGGGGCAACAGACCAAAGTGAAGAAGAAGTATCACCGTGTTTTGGTCTCGTGGGAAACTATCTAGCTTATGTCTTCAGTTGCTGAAAATTCCTGGAAGAGCTCCTGTGGCGAACTACCCCAGAGATTTTTAGTCGGCCGCAAACAAATAGTACTGGCAGATTGTGCTGTCAATAATGGTGATTGCTTTCATGGTTGCCAGCCTCCCTCGTGCGTCTCTCCCTTCACATAGACTAATGATGTATGGGTTTAGGGCTCGAACAGATGGCTGGGATATGCAATACCGCTCCGGATGTGCGTATTAATATCTGTAGACTACAATAATATCAGAATTACTTCATGTCGTTTATTCCATATGCCACCAAATGCTGCCCTCGACAATAAAAACGTGAAAAGGAATTTGAGCTGAAGCAAACCCTGAGGTGCTGCAGGCCCAGGCCGAGCATGGCTGGCAGATCGGTTTGGCGACTCGTGCCATGCGATCACTCTGCTTGCTCACGAGACGCCAATGCAGCGCCACCTCCCCAGGTTATCCCCATCCCATCCGCATTGTTGCGTCATCTGATCTAATTCGACGGTAGAACTTGTTCCGCGAAACGCACCAGCGGATTGAGTCTGCTCTGCCATCCGAGCTTCAGCAGTGTGCTGCATCGCCAGCCTTCCTGGAATCCAGCCCGCTACCGCAGCCCGCGCTGCTTTGAAAATCCACTCTCATCGGCGAGCACGAATGCGAAAAGGAGCGCCAATTGTGCACATGCGTATCCCAAGTCGTTCGATTTAAAGCTCTTTTGAAGAACTCTGCTGGAACACGGAACACGTACTTTTAGCAAGTTCATACTGTTCGTGCCAGTATCTTTTCTGAGCAACTGAGATTCGAACACATTAGACGACAAACGAGTGACGTTTCTACGATGATCGCAACCTATCGTGCAACAAATCCAGCTTTTGCATCACATTTCCCTGCCAAACTCCAGTTTCGCGTCCCGGTTGCTCTTTCTGCGAAATGGAAACATACTCGATTCTCTTCAAGACCACCAAGACAACCTCCAAGAAGACAAAGCCGGGATACATCAGTTATCGCATGGATTTCTTGCGATCCAATCCAAGATTCCCTTATTATCAACGCAGCAAGATCCTCTTGTCTTCCAGTTGTGACAGTACATTACCATGATCCTGTCGCAGTGGCTAACACAGCGCGTTCTATGGGAGCACGAACCGTTTACCTTGCTGCCAATCGTAATAAGTTTTGTTTCAAAGTTTTACAAGCGCACAGTCTTTTGACAATCCCTGTTCGAATGTGCGGGGAGGTAACTCATTGGAGCAACGTCAGAGGTGTACCAATGTCTAATGCTTCTATTGCTGCCCCAGCGATAGGGAGCTCGGCCCCACTCCTGCTTGAGAGGAACGGTGGGACTGTCACAACGTTTTATGATTCCAATGAAAAAGGGCGCGGGGCAATAGGAAGTTTGACCCCACAGAAAGAAGTTGATGACAGACCCTTGTTGGATAAGCTAGTTGCATGGCTAAGTAAGATTTACCTGCCAAGTGGTTTTCCTCATACCACAACACCGGATTACATCTCCTTCACGAAGTATCGCACCCTGCAAAATCTAGCATCTGCGATTATGTCAGTTATCAGGTACGGCCTTCTTAAGATGTCTTCAGTGGTGATAGCTTTCAATACAATCTTGCTGACAGAAACAATCTTTGCCAAACTCTTTTTCTCTTGAAGTACGGAGGCATTATTATTCGGTCTAGGACTTGGAAAAAAAGTTGCAGCAGGTGCAGCTGCTACAAGCTGGGTACTAAAGGATGGTGCGTCATACATTGCGAAGATTTTGTATGGAAGTGTTTTCGGTTCTAAGTTTGATGATGACCCAAAGAGTTGGAGAATAGCTGCCGACATAGTTGAAGACATTGGCGGAGCCATAGAAATTTTGACTCCTCTCTTTCCACTGACTTACTTTTTGCCACTGGCTTCGCTAGCAGTTTGTTTAAAGGGCATGTCACTAATGACGGGAACTGCCACACGTCATGTGGTATATCGCTCTCTCGCAGCGAGTGGGATGCAGAATACTGGGGATATTGCAACGAAAGGAGAATCACAGGGAGTTACAATGAAAATGCTTGGTCTTGGCTTAGGTATCATCATCTCGTCAAGAATTGGGCAGAAGTATTATGTTTTACTTGGTGCTTATGGTCTACTTGCCGTAGTTCATATCGCTGCAAACTGGAGATCGGTCCAGTGTGTACAATTTTCTTTCTTCAACAAGCAAAGAGCGTCTATTTTGATCGACAGTCATTTAGATCGGTTGCAGATGCCTACTCCGCGGGATGTTTCTTCGATCGAACGGATTGTTTTGCCACCTTGGAGGGGTTTTCAGTCGTCTGTTAAACTAGGCGCGGGTGTCGCTGAATCTGTCACCACACCCAAGGACCTTGCAGAGGCAAGAAAGTTGTTCGGGAAGGAGCGTTTTATGATCTTTGTAACCGATGGCGGAAACAATATGAAGATACTGCTGCAGGACGCGGCAAAACCTGTTGATATTCTGCGGGCTTATTACACGGCAAAACAATTGAAGAGGTTAAACAGTAGTTCGAAGCAAGCTCTAACAGAGTCACTCAAGTACATGAGGAGCAATATAGATTCGTTTCTCAAGGAAACTGCTGCAGCTGGTTGGGATACTCGACACATGTTGCTAGCAGATGATACTGTTAGAATAGCGTGGTAAACGAGAAGTTATAGCTCAAATGGGAATTGGAGAAACAGACTTTACCAGTTTCCAAGCCCTACAATGTACACTAAAAAGGTAGGACGACGTTTGTTCGTCCTTGCTCGTCCTGAATGTTTCATCAACACAGTTAGAATTAGATACAGTTCCTGAGTTAGTCACCAAAATTAGTCGACATTCTGTCTATCCACAAGAGCCGAATATGCTTTCGACAGATTAGCCTCGTTTGCCTGCAAGGCGGCCTTAGCTTCCTTCTCAGAGAATCCTAATGACGCCAATTGAGCGATTTTGGAAGGATCATTAGGATTTGCTCGGGTGTTGTTCGCGGCATGTGGAGGTGCATATGTAATCGAAGGTAAATGAGGGGATACTGTGCTTCTTCCGAACAACAATGGTTCGGCTGGTGAACTTATGCTTCGAGTCGGTCCTACCTCTCGAACAGACTTTTCACTCTTCTCGCAGGTTCTGAGGTTCAAAATCGTAGCAACATGATCGCCTCGTTCCCCTCCGCTTTGTGTGATAGTGTATCCTACCGGACATTCCGTCGAATACGCATTTGGGGCTAGCAGAGGATTCAAAAACCGAAGTGCCATACAACCGTCTTCACTGTTCCCGATTTGATATGCAACGCGACCGGATATGTCTGTTACTCGACTTGTCGTGCCATCCACCTCAAGCGTTGAAGCCGTTCGAGGCAGAACTGATTCTGGAGGTTCTCTAGCCCACTGTCCAGAACGTAATGAAGCCGACGTCAGTCGCAACGTTGCATATGAATAGTTGGCGATTACAATCCGAATGGATCGAACAGCTATCGGATGACGGGCAGGCGCTGCATTCAAGGCGCTGTTAACCAATTTCAGGATCGAGTTATCATCTTCATTCTTCAAGCCCCCGATTGAATCGCTATCCCTACCAGGAAGCTTCATATCCGTAAATACTCCGCGTCTCCCATCATTCGATGCATCGTGATGAATACGTTTCAGTTCTTGCATATTCTCATTCTCGTTCTCAATGAAAGACATATCCACCATTTCAACTGATTTATCGCGTCGATGTTCTCTCCTGATCTCCCGAAGCGCCGTACCATCACGGTCGGAATCCCCTCCTACCTTCTGGTGACGTGGCATGAAATCAGGTTCCGTTCTGAGTTCCTCCATAGCTTTCCTCAGTAAAGCGTTAAGCTCATCCCTTGCGGCCATAGATCCACATCGAAGACGCTTCCAAGTTGGTGCTACAATACTCTTCGTCCCTGCGGGCCGTACACCAACCATTAAGTAGTCAGTTGCGTCTAGGGAGACATGGAACTCAATTATATCTGCGAGTGGATGCTCCCACAGAACTTGACCGTCCAAAGAAGTTATAATTAGCCTCTTTGAAGTGATGAGGCCCGCTCTCAGTTTCTCTGCCTTCTGAGGATTGCCTTCAGCGTCCATCAGGTACTTAGTATGATGCGTTGATCGTGTGCTCCTCCTAAGCAAGTGCCACAAGAAGGAAATAACGTCATCCGGGGTTGCACTATGATGGACAGCAACCAGATAAGTCCATGCCTTCAGACTTTCATCTGTTCCTGAACTTTCGTTACGACTTACGGCATGCATGATAGCGTCACCAAGTGCGGATCGAAGGTTGTAAGAGATCATGCGGTCCCCTTGCGGACCTGAGAATGTCCGTGAGGGACGAACAGGCTCCGCTGCTCTGTGGGACCTTTCTGATACCATCATACTCCTGAAACCCGCAGCTGGTTCCGAAATCAAGTCGAGAGCTCCAGTTATCGGCTTCAGTACACCTCCAATAAATCCCTTTCCTAAGCCCTTTATGAAACCCGATGGTCCTTCCTCAGCAGCTCCTTGTATCGGATCCTTGATAAGTCCAGCTGCACCGGAGGCTATTCCATGCCCGAAACTCAAGGCCCCGGTGAATAGCCCCTGCGCAGGAGTCGAAGCAACGCGTGCTCGTCCTCCACGAATAGAATCCCTCTCAGCAAGGTAGTCGCGGTCACCAACAGCAGTCTCAAGACCTTGGGCGACAGCTCGCGGAATTTCGCCGAGAGAACCCACCAAGCCGCCGACAGTATTTGTTAATAACGAAGATGAACCTCTTCCAATACTTGCAATAAAATCTGCCGACCCCTTCGCATTTGCTGGCTCGACAAAAAAGTCTCGAGTACCAATAGCAATTGAATCGAACAACGCCGATGGATTCCCAATAAGGGAGTTCGAGGCCAGTAGCACCATCTTCTGATTCGATCCCTGCGATATATAATACTCCGCAATAAGCGAACGAAAGTGCGCGGTTGTGTCACAAACTTGGCGAAGTTCCAACGCATTGAAACGAAACTCAGCGTTCTCCACGTTGCCCAGAACTGCAACCAATGTTCGCATTAGCGATCGAAATCCACCGATTTGTTCCGCCGCACTTGAAGTTCTTGACGAGGTGAAAGATACAGAGAGCTTAACTGGACAAAGCTCAAGGTGGTCTACATATATCCGAGAGAGGTAAGTACTTCCACCCTCTGAATTCGCGCCGTCGTTTTCGCGGACCGTACCAGAACTCTTTAAGAAAAGGGGTATTCCTGACTCCAATCCATCATGTCCATATAACGGTTCGCTTTTCTTACTCGCACCACCAACTGCTTCAATCAAAGAGGTGACGAACAGCCATACGCGAAGTACAAAATCTTCGTCCGCAGCCAGTTCTATGTGCTGCAGCGCTACGAATATGCCGCTGAATGTTCCGATACTGCGAGATTCCGGTGGATACGGTCCATTCACAGTGAACTGGAAAAATGGTTTCCGGCCTGCTCTAGCTGCTCGAGAGGATGTTGTATTTTCCCGCAACGAATTAAGCTTGCTTTCAGGCGGAGGGGGCGACCACAAAACCACTGGCCAAGTACACTGTTCCAGTTGGTTGTCAAGTTGTAAATCTTGAATGTCGCATACGATGAGTTGCTGTCCATCAAATCGATCCAGTCTAAAATGAACACCTGATACAGACAAATATGCCAGCTCAGTAGGGCTTCCGTCGACAAAAGACATGCCAATGGCTTTCACGAAAACCTCGATGTCAAGATTTGTCCCAGAAACTTTTCCACCGTAAAGCAAGCTGTGATTAGAGCACTTCTCATCCTTGTTATCGCTCTGCACATCCTTATCTCCTGAAATCTCTGATGAAATACTTGGTTGATCCGAAAAAGTAACAACTTTCGTGGGGCCTTCAACGTGAACTGAAACCTTCAGCTCTTGAATGAACTTCTTCCCCTTTGTGAACGGCACTTCCTCACGGATCATATCAATATTCAAGTCGAACTTTGGATACCTCACTTCTCGTGACTTCCTCTTCTCTAAACTTTGTCCTGCCTCTGCATTGTCCTCTCGTGGCGCCGGTTGAAACTTGAGAGATTGTTGTGACTCAGATCTACTTCCTAAACGATTGCTTTCTAGTTTCGGACCCTCAATAACTTCCACGACCAATGACCTCCGCTTCACAGGGGCCTGAGGGTCGTCCCATGCGTAACGTGTTGATCTCCCCGGTCTAACGAGCCATAGTCGAGTTTCGTTCACTCCCGATTGACGAAAGGCAATGGACTTGGATACACAGTGATTCACAATTCTATAAGGCGGGGTGTTTCGGTCTTCTCTGTTAACAACGATGGCGGAAACGCCGTTCCCCAATTTCGAAATCACGATACGGGCGATGTACTGCTCATGTCGCTTAGGCCGATACATCTTCGTTGCAAATTCGCCTTGTACACCTTCGACGAAAACAGGACGAGACCACATCCAATCGCTAGAATTATCCTCGTTCGCCCTCCTGAAACAGAGTGATTTCTTCTGGACTCGGAAATCCCAATGCACTGCAATGTGATCCCCAGCAGGAACGGAGTGGACTTTAGACGCCAAAGCAATGCCATGAGGATTCAAAGCTTGAGGTTGGCACCACTGAAGCATGGTGCCGGTGCGGTTCTGCAACCACGTAGAATTTCGAATGGTGACAACAAGAGTACGCTGAAACTGGCTCAATGCTGGACGGACGTCAACAACCAGAGATAATCCTTCGAGATTTAAAGGCACAGGTTTATCTACCTCAGAAATTTCAGTGTTGAGTGGTACCCAGATGTCTTCTGTTGCATCTGCCCTCTGGAAGGATATAGAACTTCCTGAGAAGCAGACATACTTATCAGCAACCCTATTAGGGGGGCAACCTCTGAGAAATACCTTCGGATTTGCCACAGAGCTACCGCGAACGTGCCCGCGATCACGAAAGAATAGATCCGTGTCTGATCGGTTGCGTATCCAGTACTGACAGTAAAGTCGTACGCGTCTAGAATAGACAGTTTGATCATGTTCCATCACTACCTTAAAAGGCATGTACCTCCCAGAGCCAGTCGATATTGCCTTCAGAGATAAAAAGTTAGGATGAAAGTCGCCAGTCTGTCTAGAGGGAAGAACTTGCACATTCTTGGATACAGGCTTACTCTTGCGGTCAAGGCTGTTGTCCATTCCTAATGCTGCAGCGAGAGCCGAATGATCATAACCAACTCCATGAATGTGAGCCTCTGCTAAAGGATCAATGTGCTTTCCATCGATAATCTGATTTACACCAATTCGATGTGCATCTCCTGGTATGGCAAGCTTCAAAAACACTGAGCGGGGTAGAAGGTTTTCGATGACTAACGGGGTGCATAGTTGAACATCTATCGATCCAAGTATGCCATCTTTCGCCTTACTCGGATCCGAAATTTGCGCATCTACGACTGGATGAACGGATAAGCAAAACATTCTTCTTGACCCCGCACCCTCGCATTCTAATAGGGGCGCAGAAGAGGTTGAGGTATCTGGGGAATCAATCGAAACACGAACCTTGGTTCTCGTTGAATGCAGTTCGTTCGCCATTTCGTACAAAGATGGTAAGTTCTTGAGGGGGTCGCTCCAAAGAAACTCGTATCGAAGTCTTGAGTTTGGAGCCTGGCTATCATCCCATTTTGCACCAGCGGCACCCGCTTCCATGTCTAGAGCATGTAGCAGATAAGGTCGAATGCGAATCATTCTGTGAATAGCATATATTGGGATAGCCCATGCATCGCCAGGCTTTATTCGCCTGTGGCAATCTCGAGTGAGTTCCTGGTTGCCGGGAAGTTCCGCTAGAGCCAGGTTATTCCCGTCGCTCCTAGACTTTCTCATGCCACCAATGTTTACTTCCAATAACCTTCTCTCCGATTCACAATACGTACAGCCGATCTTATACAGCCATAGGGGACACCGTCTCGCATAGTAACTGCCCAAATCAACGTTAGCACAGATGGAAGGGACCGAGGACTAGTAGCAGTGCTTGCTATATCTCGCGTATCAGGAATCAGCTTCACCAATCGGATTCCAGTTTGTTCTGTTGATAAGGTGAGAGCTTCATATCCACTAAGCGAAAGAATACAAGACATTGACACTTGACGATTCAAGGAAGGATCTTGCGACAAACCCCCAGTTGCTCCTAGAGCGGTCCAAAGTATTTCTTCCGATGGAGTATCCACTTCGATCTCCCCACCATTACCTCTGAGCGCCCGTCTTTTGGAATCATATGGCAACCACATCTGCATCGAACGACCAGTTTCGTTGCGTACGCAAAACGCCGCCACGCTTGGTCTCCTAGATCCAGGGTTTGTAGTCTGACCTGATCGCACGGGAGGTCCACTATAATACGTCTTTGCGAAATGTAAATTCTCGTCCTCAAGTTTCAATCGTGCTCGTAGTTCTTCAACGGCAGATTTCAATGCTTTGGAAACTCTGGCCGCACCTGAAACGGTATTAGGAGTTATGTTTACGTCAATGTTTCGTTCCGTTCTCACATGGATTGCCATTGAGCCTGAACGTCCCTTTGACGACGCGAATTCGATTGGAAAAGACTCAATCCCTGGTTCCCACCATCCCTTCTCTTCGTTGAAGAGATCTAGAGCAAACTCAAGAGCAGCGTTAGTGAGCCACGGGACATTTGACCTTAAAATACCGTTTCGCAGCCTTGCTTCCATGATGGGAACGTAACGCCCAAGAGTTTCATCTGTGAACATAAGGCGACAATGGGGTAAAGAGAAATGAATCGAGAGCTTCGCATCTCCTTCATCGCCTTTGTCAATCCATTGGTCAAATCTACCTGGTTGCTCTGGTCTTTGAGATAGCTTGCTGGGTTTAAGTCGAACAAGACGAGACCCAACGGCCAAAATCAAAGAAGCGTCGTTCACATCAATTCGAACTAGAAATGATTCGGCGTTCACCGAGAGAGAAGATCCAGGTGCTTTCCGTGGTTCTTCACCAGGGTTCTGCGGAGGATCGTAGCCCCTCCCCTCAAACTTCATTGACACATCACACGAATACAACATGGGGGTTTCAGTTTCCATTTTTTCAGTTATCGAGGGAGATCCCAGGGTTGGAGAACTTGAAGAGCCTTCTAGAAGCGGGTTCATCTGTGGACCAAGACTTGAAAGATTAATCTTGACCCCATGAGCTGCAACTTCGACCGTGTTGCGACCAGTCACCGGAGCCCATAAAACTTTTGCAATCAGGTCACCGCGAATGACTAGAGAACGTCCATCTCCAGGATACTGGTTTGCCATTAGCCATATTTCAGGTTTAGAGATGGTAACAATTAGAAGTCTTCCATTAAAGCGCAAAAGTGGAGGTGGGGCCGACGATTTTAAGAATGGAAATCCCGGCGCAGTAAGCGCCCCAAGGTCACGGAATAGCTCAGGCTCTACGATTATTCTGATATGAGATGCAACAACCATGACGTTAGCTCGAAAACCGAATGGCCGATCCCACGTCAACGTAATTGACCTCGCCGTATTTGATATGGAGTCATTTTCACCAGAATTCCCAGCAGATGGAGATACCAGATGCGTTGGTTGTGTTCCATTGGTTGGCATGATCAATGTCATACCATTAGAGCTAGAATATGGTCGGGCGTCTTGAAGAGAGTGCATATTGGCACTTACATCAATGGTCATCCTGTAGTCAACACCGTACTCAAAGGAACCAAGCAAATCACGAAGCTCAGTACGAATCAATCGAGAAGAATCATCTCGTCCATCGGCACCGGACATGATTACGCTTTCTATCAGCGGCACTTCAAACAGAATTTGGTAATTCGGGGGCATCCTGTTCGAAGAAAACATTATTGGTTGCACTGGTTTTCGTGTTGGCAGTATCGGCGTCTTCAAGCCTCTGACTATGTCCGTGAATTCTATATCGGGACGTTCAATGATATTCTCAGTAAATGTGAAATAGAGAATACTATATTCTGCTTCACAGAGTCTAGCGCTTATACCATTTGGAGCGCTGACACGGACTCTTATAGACGGTAACCACTTTCCGGGATCATACTCCCTTTCTTCCTGCCCATCCTTAAGCACGGGGATTCCTTCGGTATTCAAAATCACTTCAGGAACACGCCTTCGTCTCCATGTATCTAACTTTGCCACAATCCATATGTTTTCGGAAAATGGCAATAAGTCCGCAATTGGGCAGTTGGGCGAAATCTGCTTCAGGACGGGTTCCGTCCCACCCTTGGTCAGAGCCCTTCCTTCTCCCTCTGCGGGAGGTTGGTATAGAACATGTGCGTTGACTCCCTCCGCCTTAATTTCAAATCCAATTTGATATCCTGGAGCAGACGGATCATCGTTCGTAATAGACGACTGCGCAACAAAGAAACGCAGAGCTTCATATGGACTTTGAGAATGCCTTGGCATAACAAGATCTACGTCTTCAGTGAGAATACGAATTCGAATCCTACCATCAGAACTTGGAGTAACCGGAAAATCCTCTCCAACTTCATCATCAAACATTTCCGCTATACCACCTTTCATTTCAAGGACAGGTTTTAAGCTCTCTCGTAGAACATCGAAATACTTTTTGAGAATAACAATGAACCTGTGCAAATATACTATGCGAATATTCCGGAGGCGAGCTTCAAGCCAAATATCTTCATTACTGGATTCTGGAACTCTCAACGACCAACCATCTGATATCGGCTTGGGATTCTGCAAGGAAGAAGCGCAACTGCGATCATATCGAATTGTTTCCGAGTAAACATCAAAGGCAGAGGTGAGATCTCGGATACCAAATCCTCCAAGCTCTCCGGAGGCTATCACCGTTCCGTTGGCGTACTGAGTTAGATCTGTTTTGCAATCAGATACATCAAAACAAGCAATCGCGCCTTCCGCAGTAACTAAAGTTATTACTAGACCATCAAGCTCAGCATTTACTGAGAGCTGTCCACGGTTGGCAAACGCTTGCTTTGATATTTCCATACCTCTTCCGGCTTGATCGCGAAAAGCTCTCGCAGCTTCGGAAGTTGTCATACCAAGAGCGGCGAACGGGTCTGAGTAGCTGTTTCCGTCTATGTCTTCCGTAACAGATTCATTTTCTTCTCCTTGTCCAGAAGACAAACTTTCGTTGGATGCTCTCAAATCCGAGGTCATCTGGTTGTGCTCGATTGGAAGCTCCTTTACAGGGTGCCCGGATGACTGTGACTCGCTGAGGTAGAAAAAGTCTGCAAGAGCAAAATAAGTTTCTCGAACGCAGACCAAATTCAGAGACAATATTCTGACCGCCAAAGACTGTTCGTGCTTGACTACATCTCCACGATAAGAAAGGGAGATGAAAGCTTGGCTCTCGTTTGAGGATAGGATATCTTCTTGACCATCCTCAATAGCGTTCATTGCCCCACGATCAACATCATCAATCCCCGCGTATGCAATACGTCGGAAGGGCGCAGTCGCTCCGCGACTCCCATCAATAACTGTAAAAGTGTGAACTCGAAATTCAAAATCATCAACTTCCGATCGTTTCACTAGCTTGATTTGCGTTCCAGAAGATGATATAGTCACAATTCTACGTGACATTGAGTCTCTCAACTCCAACTGCAAGTCCTCAAAATCAAGATTCATCGAGAATGAAATCAAGCGGGACCTATTCTCTCGAACTGCATGAGAAGCCACAGTCTGTGAGTGTCTGATTTCTTCAAGTTCTGATGGGATGGACAGAGAATGAGCCGCACGGTTAGGCTCAATCCCGCTGGCGGGAAGCTCGGTCTTAGAGTCGCTTCCCCAGCCTTTAGCAACTCTGAGAATGTTGCGAAATCCGTCGTGCGAAACTGATATCTTCAAAGATGGTAGCTCCCCTTGCAACTTGACTTTTGCAACGTTTAAAGGACCTAGTGACACAGTGACAGCGTCCACAAACGAGGAATTATGCATTACTTGCAAAAGGAGATGAACCGAAAAAGGGGTTATAACCCTTTCTGATCCCTTTATGCCGGCCTTTGGCATAATATACAACCCCAGATCTGTACATGCCATCCTATAATCAGTATATCGAACAGAAATTGGCTTAGATGGCGTAGCGTCTTCATCAAGACTGTTATCCGGTGAGTCTTCCACAACAATGTTTTCGGATGGTCCCGTAGATGTTTCCATCGCAAACGTGCCAAGATCAAGAACTAAGGACACCGTTGTCCCTTTTGGCGCGGGCATAACAAAACGAGGACCACGAATTAGAATGTCCATTCGCATTGGAACAGTTCTTTCAAGGATTGCTTTTTGAATGTCCATTCTCAAAGATGCAAGACGAGGTGCCGCAGACTTGGCAAGAAATTGCATTATGGAAGGCATCTTTTCTCTCGGGTGCCAGAACATCACAGATGATAAAAAAGCTCCCTGAGGCCCATCAAGAAGGACTTCCATACCACCGATTGCAAGGTCCATCGCCATTCTCGTGGAGCCTTGAGCCCAGTCACCTTCGAAAACCTCCTCCTGATTCAGTCTCAAAGCAGCAATATACTTCAGTGGAGTTTGATGCATTTGGAAAGTTTCTTCGATGTTCTTTTGAGGATGCTCACGACCACTTTCAATATTTTGAGATCGCTCACTAATCGTTTCATTTGGAAAGCCTGAACGGTACTGAGAATTGTGGGAATACCTCATGGGATCTGACATCTGCACGTTAAGTCCGAGCCCATACTCCCCGCGAATAGCAAATATTGCATCTGATATCTCGTAAGGGTATGAATGTAACACTGCGCATAGTGAACTGTCGGAACCCGACGGATTAGAAGCATCGTATGTTGTTTGAGTTTCAACTCCTCGTTGGATACATATGTTCGTGACACTGCTCATGCTCAGCAATGGATCACTAGAACTGTGATTGCTGCTTTTGGGATCACTATTGGTTCTAGCGAAGTCACCTGCCCACGGAACTCGAGGATACATTATTTTCATTCTCTTCTGAAGGTCGACAACTTCGAAAGTTCCCAATAGTGCCTCCAGCAATAGACCTGCCCCGGGCCTTGTTTCTATCCCTAGGCGTAATTCCCTAAACTCCAGATTGGAAAAGGGAACTGGAGCTGTCGGGTATCCGCCCTGTTTGAGCTGTATGCGACCCTTCCCCAGAAGAAAGCCCATGCGAAAGTTTGGTACAATAATCTCATCTTCGTCAAAGTTTTGAAAAGTTAAGGTCGAAGAAGAACTCTGATTAAGAACTTCAGCAGGTTCTGGACTTGCTCTTAATGGATCTGTTCTGACATGATCGTCATTATTGGTAGAGGAAGATTCAGTTTTCGAAGATGTGTCCATTTCTTGGTCTTCCGCCAGATTTCCGTCTAGACCTCCCGAGGCTTGAGCATTTTCAACAGCATTAGCCTCAAGATGCGGATCGTCTGGGCTTGCTGCAGATGATGGTTCCACTACTTGGCTACGACGAGAAAAGAATGACCAGAACCTTGAAGTTGTCGGGGTCTGATTCTGGACTTTTCGCAAAGAGGCATAAAGCTCGGAATCTGCGATATCGCGAAACATAACAACATCCTTGTAAGGAAGAACAACCTCCAACTCCTGAAGACGTGCAGCATCTTCAACGGGTTCTGGGGTGCCATTTCTTCGCGCATTGACCACAGCATTCCTTACACGGCAATACTCTTCCCTGGTTTCTCGAAAGCTTTTCATACCTTCAGCAGTAAAGCGAAGTGCTGCCTCTCTTCTCTCTTTGAATCGGGGGAGCAATCTTTCCAAGGCCCAGAACCACCGCCCTCTTGCAGTTTTTGGTCGCACCTTGCGATCAATGTCAGATAGATACATAATGGTAGAGAGTAGTGTGTGATACTGAAAGTCGTCTAGAGCAATTTTCACGTCCGGAAAATGGAGGTCCATTTGCACCCGTGGTACATTTTTCAGGTCTTTGAGACTTTCATCAGTTCCAGCTAGTGCCGAAGCAAGAGCAGAGCTTTTCGTTAATGCTATCCTGAGTTCGCCGTCCATAGGTCGAATAGCATGACGAGACGCGCCTTGTACAAAATCTAACCAATTCCGTTCCTCAGTATCAACTTCTTTGTTCAAAATCCATCCTTTAAGATCATTAATGGCATTCCCAGGCTCCCAATTCAGGACCAATCCCTTCATATACACAACCTTGTGGACCACAGGAGAATCTGGACTTTCAATAAAGACAGGAAGCCATTTCGAATTAGTTGAGCATGCGCGGAGCGAGTTAAACGCTAGTGTTGCCGTGTAAGGGCGATCCCGCACACTACTTGCATCTTCGTACTGCACAACTACGTTTTCGACGTCAATCTGGATATTGTCAACGATCTTGGTGACAAATTTGCTCGTAAAACGCCATCCCCATCTCGTTATCCTATTACCAGTCTGTTGCGTTGACGATGAGTTCTCTGAAGCAAGGTCTGGAGAAGACTCATGTTGGGCTCTGTTACACTCTTTCCCTTGATCGAGAGTCACAGACCGTACACTGAACTTTGCGTCCCTTATAGCTTCGTCCGTAGCGAGTCGAGCTGCTTTTAGGCGTTTATCTCTTAATTCAAGCGCGCTTTGATCTCCGTCCGAAACTGGAGACGCAACTACTGTCACATCATGCATAAAAATGCGCACTGGAGCCGAACGCAATCTCTTCCATGGGACTTCCAGACGAAGGAGCCCGATGTAACCAGCTGTAACGGTGACCGGGAGGTCTAGTCCCAACGTTTCAAATAACACTGCGAGCGCATCGGGGCGAAGTCGAAGGTTCTTGAGCTCAAGATCGCCTCTCCAAACACCTAATCTTATGCTTTCTCGGTTGAGACCATCCACATAACTGCCAAGGAGCCTTACAAGCCCGTCAGAGACGATCCCTTCAAGCATACTTTCATGAATCTATATATGTCGGAACAGTATGCAAAGGTTTACTGTGCCAGAGAAAGCACCAGAGGCGAATTGCATTCAAAAGCGGCGAACGGTAGCCTGAGTCGAGTACAATGGCGATTAGGCTGGGAGTATGAAAAGAGAATAACAAATTGGGGCATCAAAGCGCTCTCATATCTGGAGAATTGAAGCCGTCCTCTTCGCTTGCAACAGACTGGACGATAGACTGAATTTTGCAGCAATAGAAACAACGGGTGGGGTGAATGACGCCGGCAACACTTCGGAACGCACGGTTTCACACCTTGGACTTGTGTCCGCTGTCCCAAACGTGTTCACAGCTCTCGTACTGCTTGGTATGGGACTGGGAACACTTAGGGCGGACAGCAGAGTTGAACCACGGTTTGCAGCCTACGTGACACGTAGTACGTGTAAGGCCGCGCCGCGAAAGCAAGGGCGTCTTACGGAAAGTTACGGCAAAATTCGAGACTTTCCGGAAAGTGTCAAGCGGCACATGGCGATGCAACTTGGATTGCAATTCGACTGTAAGACTGGTTTGCGCATCCTCGCATGCGACGTTCTTGCGGCCGCTCTTCTTCTGCTGTTCTGGGCAGACTTCCAGGAGCAGGCGTTGCGCTCCGCTTGGTATCAGGGGTACACGCCCGTTTCTGTTCGAGCACGAGCGCAGAAGAGGTTCACCAAGACCAGCTTTCGGCCAGCTCCTTAAAAGCGATATCGCCCGGCTGGTGGGCGCCCGGACCGCGGTTCTTTCGTTACAGCTGGAACACATGCTGCACCGCTTGTCGTCAATATCATCTCAGCCCTGTGTTTCTGAGGAGGTTTGCTGCTAGCTAAAGGTCCATCTATCCAGGAGCACGACGTGAATAAACTCACGGATATCGGACGAAGCGTTCTTAATTTCCTCTCTGGCTGTGCGCCAGACCGTTTCTCAACACGAGACGTCGAAGCAGCAACCCGGCGGTTGCAGCCGCCGGTACGATGCCTTCCGTGCGTGATCCTTACACCACCCTAGCATCACTTGGCCGTCGAGCCAACTCTGGACTTCGTCTTTCTGCCCTCGCCGGTACCGATAATGATCCTAAACAGCCAAGAAAGCCGTCGCGCAAGGCGGCCTTCAACAGAAAACGCACTGCACGTATAGGCAGTCTGTTTCGTTCGGAGAACATGGTTCTTGTTCGTCTATATTTCGACCGAGCTGCGGCGCATGATACCATCGACGAGTTAGGAGAGCTCGGATTATGCCAATTTAAGGATCTCAACGAGAATCAGTCGGCGTTCCAACGCTCGTACAGCGATAACGTCAGACGCTGTGACGAAATGCTTCGCGTTATTCGTTATCTGACGGACCAAATCAAAGATGTTCCACAACTTTCTATATCCCCGTCCGCTTTCGATGGTCCTGGTACGGGGCCTTCATATCGTCTTGATGATCTTGATGCTCATCTTAACAGTCTGGAGAAAGCACTTCTAGATATGAATGCCAACGCCGATTTTATTTCCACCGAGTACAATGAAACCATGGAGCTGCGCTGTGTCTTGGAGAGGGCCGCCGAATTTTTCAGGTCTGCTCCGGTTATGCAATCTGCATCTTCAATCTCCACCGCGTCTTCGTCGAAGTATAGTTCACGTCTTGGGTCAAAACTAATTAGCGGGATGATGGGAGAAATATCAGCGCTTTCGCAAACCCCTTCCATCGTAGTTGATGAGGACGATGTGTCTTCTATTTCTTCACCAACAGCTTTTATTCGTGAAACTCAAGAATTGCAACAATCCGCTCTTCTCTCATTCTTTACAGGCACCATCGCTAGGGAAAAGATTGCGTCTTTCGAGCGTGTTCTCTTCCGTGCGACCCATGGAAATTGTCTTGTGCGATTCGCAGACGTCCAAGATAAGCTGGTCGATCCACAGACGAAATTAAAGGTGGACAAGAGTGTGTTTATGGTGTTTTTCTCAGGAAACGCCGTACGAGCGAAAGTATCAAAGATCTGTATAGCATTTGAGGCGAACAAATATGCCATTCCTGAGGATCACACCCGTCAAATGACCGCTTTGACCCACTGCAGAAATAAGCTTTCAGACTTGAAACAAGTCATGGACACAGCAGCAAGCCAGAAGGCTGAAATTCTCCGAGATGTCGCTCAACAGATTCTTTCCTGGCGTGAAAAAGTTCGTCGAGACATGGGGATTTTCAACACATTGAATCTTCTGAACTACGATACAAGCCAGCAGCTCTTCATTGCTGACGTCTGGTGTCCCGAATCAGCGCAAGATGATGTTCGCAATGCTCTTGAAATTGGAAGAAGAAGAGCAAACGCACAAGTACCATCTATTATGGAAGAACGACCGCTTGGTATTGAAGATATTCCTCCGACTTATTACAAGACCAACAAGTTCACAGATGTGTTTCAGGGTATCGTCGAGTCATATGGTATTGCAAAGTATCAGGAAGTTAACCCAGCCCCCTACACAATAATTACGTTCCCGTTCCTGTTTGCGGTTATGTTTGGAGATATTGGACACGGAATCCTAATGGCTCTATTTGCTGCGTATATGGTGAGGAACGAAGTACGTCTACAGAGAAT
The DNA here is from genome assembly GCA_022539475.1 of Gracilaria domingensis. NCBI lineage: Eukaryota > Rhodophyta > Florideophyceae > Gracilariales > Gracilariaceae > Gracilaria > Gracilaria domingensis. Next base: position 69,340 of record VCMS01000023.1, read on the forward strand.
GGGAAAGAGAATGGGAGAAATCATGAAGGCTGCTTTCGATGGGAGGTATATAATTCTTTTGATGGGTATCTTTTCGATATACACAGGTTTCATATACAATGAAATGTTTGCAGTCCCAATCGATTTATTCGGTTCGCGATGGAAATACACCTCTGAAAGTCAGATGGCTTGTGGTATTGATAACTGTGAAAATCCTTCAAGCGTCCTACCTCCGCTTAGTCCATATCCATTTGGATTTGATCCGGTGTGGAAAGCAAGTAAGACGGGGCTTCTGTTTTTCAACTCGTACAAAATGAAACTCTCTATTGTGTTGGGAGTGACCCAAATGGTACTAGGCATTTGCCTCTCATACAGAAATGCGAAGTACTTTAAGCAGAAACTGGATATTCTGTACGTGTTCATTCCGCAAATGATCTTCATGAACGCTATATTTGGGTACCTAGTGTTTCTCATCATTTTGAAATGGTTGATTGACTACAACGACCCATCTTGCGCTTCAAACCCCACATGTGAGCCTCCTGATTTGAAATCTGTGCTTATTGGAATGTTCATGAATCCTGGAAATCTCCCAGCCAGTATGGTGATGTTTCCGGGACAAAATGCCTTGCAGTTATTGCTGGCGACGGCCGCAATTATTGCTGTTCCGTGGATGCTGTTCCCCAAACCCTTAATACTCCGTGCACAACATCGAAAACGAAGAGGATATGCTCGTGTAAAGAGTAATGATGATGAGGAAACAGAAGAAAATCCGCGAGGTGCTGCATTCGACTTTGGTGAGGTTTTTGTACATCAGATGATTCATACAATTGAGTTCGTACTGGGTGCCATTAGTAATACGGCGAGCTATTTACGACTGTGGGCACTCAGTCTCGCTCACGCCGAGCTAAGCAATGTTTTCCTTGAGAAGCTTTTGTATATGTCTATTGCGTCAGGAAACCCTATTGCGATGATGGTTGGATTCTTCATGTGGATTTCGGCAACTTTGGGAGTTCTCATGTTTATGGAATCCCTCTCAGCATTTCTGCATGCCCTGCGCTTGCACTGGGTGGAGTTCCAAAACAAATTTTACTTACTACATGGAGACGGGATAAAATTCAACCCGTACTCTCATGCCTTTTCTTCAGAAGAGGAGTAAACTCGCGGCCTGTTGTGTATGCCTTTGCGTTCAACCCAAGCCCAGAATCTTACAACAATTTTGTACGTCCATGAAGTGAAGTATTCAGGTGCGAACTCGTTTAGTATTTTGTTTGCTAACTAGACAAACATCTACAAGGGTACTGTACATCAAGGTAGTGATCGTGGCCGTGGCAAATACAAAACCAGTGACGTTCTATATTTTCCTCCAAGGACGCCGTAGTGGGCTTTCAGGGTCCATATCAAACAGTTCCCGACTAGATTCTAACTCTGCTGCCCGCCGAAACATAAATCGGGCCCTTTCCTCATCGCCTGCACCGCGCTCTAGCTCTGCCCACGCTCGCCACGGCGACCCATCGGTGGGGTCAAGATTTATGCTTCGTGAGATGTAGTGCCGAGCAACAGAGATATTCCCGTTCACCTGTTCAAACCTTCCAAACCAAAGCCATAGCCACGAACATGATGCATCAACACCGACAGCTTTATTGAACAGCTCCCGAGCCTTGTCGATATTGTCCTCTTCCCACTCCAATACAGCCCACGCGTGGATAAGCGCAGCGACCTCCTTGCCCCTACTGACTCCTACCCCCTTGGCAAAAAGTGCGCGGGCAGAATCCTTATCCATTTGCCTCTGTTCCAATAAGGCAAGGGATTGCCAAAGATATGCTTTTGTTGGATCTACCTTGATGCCTTTCTTGAATAAGGATCTCGCAATCGTAATTTCACCGCGACTCTCAACTAATTTGCCCCACGAGCAGTACAACATCGCATCATTTGAATAAATGGAGGCTGCCTGCTGGTAGAGTTTCAATGCCTCGTGTACATTTCCCAGCTTCTCCTCCATTCGAGCCCATGCCTGCCAAAGTTGAACAGCGCTTCTTCCCTCGATTGAAGTTCCCTTCAAGTAATATTTCCTTGCCATGTCAGAGTTCCCTTCATATTCTTCTAATTGTGCAAACGAGAGCCATGATAACGTATGTCGTGGATCTACGTGTATCGCTCGAGTGAAACACTCTCGAGCAGCTGAAAGGCGACCAGCTCTGTATTCGAGTACGCCAAGAGCATGGTGTAGATAGGGATTGTCTGATTCAAGCTTAAGGCCTTGAGTCAAAATGATTCGTGCTGACTTTGAATTCCCCTTTTTGTCATGCAAAACGCCCAACGAGTGATAAAGGCGGGTGGCAGTTGGGCACATCCGCAGCCCCTCTTGATATAAGCGCTTCGCTTTTTCCACATGACCGTCCTTGTACTCCATAGAACCCCAAGAGTGATAGAGCGATGGAAGCCTTGGGTTCGCTTCCAATGCCTTCCCAAAAAGACGTCGAGCGGTGACAAAATTGCCGTTGCTCTTTTCGATATCTGCCCATGTCTGCCAAAGAATCGCGTTGCGCGGGTTGTGTCTCAATGCTCTCCTCAAAACGCCCATTGCCCTATCGAGCTCACCATCACGCTGCAATAATTTGACGTACCGCACCCACGCCCTGCCGTTACTTGTATTCAGTTTGACTAGCGATGCATACATACGCAGCGCGTTCTGAACACGCCCGGCTTTCTCCTCTGCCTTCGCAGATTCAAAGAGCAATTCGAGAGCTTCGCGTGTGCCGTCTCGTCGCGCAGCAACTTTGCCGTCGCCAGTCGTTGTGAGAGTGGAAGTTGTGACACATGCAGAGGGCATGTTGGAAGCAGTTCCGGTTCGCACCCGTCGCTCGACGTTTGTTCTCCGCGGCAGTCCTGGAGCCCTACATTGCTCCGGTTTGGTCAGAGATGACACAGCCAAAGAGCGCGGCAGCAGTACTAGTGGCGGTGCAGAGACGGCAAACGCCGGAAGCTCGGTCATATTAGTCATCCAGCGCCAGGAACGAAGCTGGGTCATGCGAAGACTGCAAACGCGGCTCAACGGGAGCGAGACATTAAGTAGAAACCGGGCGGCATGTGTGTCATTTCATTCCACGCGCGTGGCGAAGAGCGCGTGAGCAGAGAATGGGCTGGCGGCGGAAATGCGTTCCGCTCGAGCAGACGCACAACCGACCATTGGCGCAAGAACAGCGCGTTGTGGTTGGTGCTCTCGCTGCTTTGGCGCAGTCGCTATGCGCGCCATGCCGCTGCAATAGCCGCCATTTACAGTGCATTTTGACACGTGTCCCGAAAACAGCTGTAAGCCATTGATGGCAGTTCAACGTCACTGTACCACTGTCAACAGTGCTGTTGCGCCAGTGCACCACCGGTGCATCCCGCAGCCTGTCCCGCTCCCAAGTTGGGACTCCCAACTGCGAGACTCCACCGTTCTGCATACCCAAGGGTATTTTTGCATCAATGCATCAAAGGCTTCGCGGCGTTTAACGTGTATCTTCCCCACGGGACCTTCGTTGGATTCGCCCGATCGTGTTCTTCCACATCCCGTCCCGTCCGGTCCAGCAACAGTTTCCTGTTCCTTGTGGCGCTTCCATTCCCCTTCGGACATGAGCAAAGTAGCGGTGCAGCGACAGGTTGTTGTCCTTATCAGAGGCGTAAGTACTGCATGCTTTTTTCGACTATTCGCCCTCTTTTAAGTCTTCCACCACTCCAGTGTGTCTAACGTGTTAAATCGATTTTCTCCAAGTATCCCGGCGTTGGAAAAACAACGGTTGCGTTTGCGCTAGCCAAAGAGCTTGGTTATTGCCTCGTATGCAAGGATGACGTAAGAGAAGCCGCCATGCGCCACGATGCCAACGTGATGGCCGAGATCCGTGCCGTTTGCCCGGAGCAAGCCAACTCCATAGTCGTCGATTCAAACGACATGACCTACGAGGCCATGTTTGCCGTAGGTTTGACCCAGCTCAAGGTTGGCGCCTCCGGCGTTGTGTTGGAGAGTCCGTTAGGTCGTGTTGCACTGGGAGAACGCGCTCTGGAGATTACAAAGGAGGCTAAGGCTCTCTGTGTGCTGGTGGATTGCTACGCAGAGCGATCAGTATGGGAGGAGCGATTACAAAAGCGCTCATCGAAACGTGATTTCCGTCCCAGTAGCGTGGATCAGATCATGAATCACTACTCCAATATTGAATATCCAATGGAGTGTGATGCGCATGTAAGCGTTGACTGCGCCAGACCACCGGAAGAGAATGTGAGGAAAATAGCGCTGGTTATCAAGCAATTAGTTGCAGATGAGCAAGATATGGAACATTTGAGTTCCAGCAGCTCCAGATAGGTATTTCAACTATTCCAGACACAAGTAGAAACACGGTAACGCGCTCAGATAGAGATAGCGTTTACTTGGCTAGTACTAACATCATGACTGCATCACACGACATATGTGTTCCCAGCAACCGTTGTATTCTACTCCTCACCTCGTCCCACCCTCTCACCGGCCTTACGACTTTCACCTTGGATATACAAGATAACCAAGAACGCGCAAGGGATTAACGTCCCGAGGAAGACGGCCAAGTAGGCGGGGAATGTGACAGCCATTCCTTCAGCGAGCGGCATAGGGGGAAGCATAGCCAGAGAGCTCTCAAGGCTCATCTTGGCGGGCGCTGCTGCGCGGCGCACGACAGGCCGTGCGGAGACCGTGCATCGGGAGGCCTGTGATTTGGTGGTTGTATAACGCAAGGTTTTCGTAGTGTTGCATGAGTGGCGTTTAGAATGGTTAGCATCTGAAGTTGTGTTTTATGTAAAACTTCTCTAGACGGAGGTGTCCGTCTTTGGAACGAAGACAAGAGTCCCAGAGTTCTAGACTCTCTTGCATGTCGTTCGCTTGCAGCGACGCTCACCTCCAGAACTGGAAGCATCACAAGGCATGGACGCGTCCAAATGGCGAAGCACGTACGCAAGTGAAACGAACAGACTAACGTACGGTAAACGAGCCTGGACGGGCAATGGCGAGACCGGTAGTTCCCACAAACGCGTACATGATGAAAGCGAACGACAAGGCGGACACGTCTCGAGCAGAAAGAACGAGAAGCAGACGAGCGTCGGAAAGCGATGGAGAATGCAAGATGAACGCAAGGGCCCGAGCAAGAAAGATCACATGGGAGCAGTTTCGAGCGCGGTGCCCTAAAGCAGCGGCAGCAGAGAATGATTGGTGCAAAATCAGCCGCTGTAAGAACACGGAGCACGGACGGGGGTTGGCTGATGAGCTCGATCTGCGAGCGACGCCAACGAGCTCCCGAATTGCAACCGTCGCGCCCAATGAGCGGCGCACAGCTGGCCGCGTGGCACGGCTCAAATGCAGCGTGGCGTGATGCGCGAGATTGCAAATCTTGGCCATGCGCCGTTCTACACCGCTGCAGGGTTTTTGCAGCGGCGTGGGGATGCCTTTGGTGCCGTGCTTGTTTGCTATCGGCCATCTACACCGTCAATTGTTCAACGAGTCTAGAGCTTCCGTTTGGGCTCTTTCTCAACACTCTATCAGCAGCGTCAAGTACTTTGTCTTGTCCGTTCCGTGTTCTTTCTCAGCGCTAGTCATCTCAAAATGGCTTTTGTCTCAGCTTTCACTGGGGTTGCTGTTGCGGCCCCCACTCGCGCACTTGTCTCACCAAGGAGAGCTGCTATCCGTCACGCCCGGTCGACACGGTACGTTCGTCCAACGATTTGTCTGCATCCCCGTTATCGCTCCTTTACTTGTGATATTTTGAGCGCAGCTTGAAATGCAAGAATGGCTCTAGTGTTAACCCATTAAAGGCACTGATGCTGATGCAGACGAAGACTAACCGTGAGTTTACACTTTTGGCGGCGCTTCACAGAATGTCCCTTGCTCCTTTGGTACAGGTCGCCTCATTGAAGCTTAACGACGTTGCCGTCATACTGGCTTCTAAGGAGGGCGACTTTGGAGGTTACACAGGCCCGATCTTAAGCCTTCTCGCTATCGGAGTCATTATCGCGGTCTTGACTCCACCTGTGAAGGAGTGAGCTTTTGTTTTGTTTATTATGGCATCTACATATGGTGCTTTTGAGTTCATCGAGGCTCTCCTTCCTTTATCTGGGTATGGTGTCTAGGGTGCATTACGGCAATGCGCGAGTAAAAGTTTCTTCCAGTACCACCTATATGTCGCTTCTACGTTGATACACTACCAACTTAATTGCACCTTACGGTTAAGTTGACGCTCTCCTTTCAATAGCTTTGCCTTTCGCCGGATTCAGTTTCTTTAAGGGACAAACTCTCTATTCGTTCATAGGACTCAGAGTCAGAAATTCCCTCCTGATCACCAGACTTGGTGTCCGAAAGGTCACTCTCCTCGTCTTCATTGTATTCAGTTTCTTCAGAAATACTGACTAATGATTGCCGTTTTCTCGCTGACAATGAACCCAACGTGCCTTTTTCATTCGGCGTACACGGACGTGGGCTAAATGTTCTCTTTAACCAGTCTTGAGAAAGTGTCTTACGAACGCATTTCTCATTCTTTTGACTAAGTGTTTCAATGTTTGACAAAGAGGAATAACATTGGCCTTCGTGCGGAGCAAGTCCCTCTGGTTCATCCCGAGAAGATGCTCGACTGCCTGGTCCAGAGCGATATGAATATAGGTTCCGGTAAGAATCAAGCCTTGCAGACGAAGGCGTTACTTCGGATATATATGAAGATGAGGACTGTTGTTTCAGGAGATCAGGCCCGCTTATGCTGACCCTCTTAGCAAATGTTACATGCTTTTCCTGTGCACCCTCGCTCGCAGAATAATTTCTAGCTTTGAGCAATGCCTCATCATGGGAGACAAGTGATGAAAGTAAGCCGAGCGCATCTGGACGAGAGCGACGCTCTTTCTTCGCAGCTTTTTCCTTTCCAACGGACGGTTTGTTTCCCACCATATGTCCTTGGTTCATGTTCTGAGCTGTTGAAGAAAGCTAGTGGAGATAACCAGTGGAGATAACCAATGTCGCATATCATTAGCTTCCCTCGGAATTCATAGAATAGCACTTACTCGCGGGGTCACTGCTGACTGTGATGTCACCTTTGAACGACCAATAGGAGAGGTATGAACTAGAAGTGCGGAGTGGCGAATTTCAGGGCGAAGACGGGTGTTCCGGAATGTGCGCATAGGTATGAGTATGTAGTACATCCGTTCGGCGAAATAACTGAAGTAGAAGCAGTAAGGCGTGTTCGTGTTGAATTATTGCGTGGCGTTTACTATCCTCTCTGGTATCCTCTAGATGAAATTCAGAGGATTAGAACATATGAATTCTCGCAGAGACGCAGCCTACTTAGAGGCTTACTGAAGTTGTACGTCAGGGCCTGTCTTAACAAGTTCCAGAGCAGCATGATGGCCAAGAATCTACTTTGCTTCCCGAACATGAATGACTCCTGCTGAACAGCCTGAATGTTCCCGAATTTCGATTAAGCTCGTTTGCTCTGAAAGGCGCTTGCCTCACTTCAGTAATGGATAGGCAGGTACGTCCCTAGACAGGACACACGCATCGTTTTTCCCCCACAAGAAATAAGAATGTTTGGGGCAAAATATGAGCTCATTGGTCTCCCTGAACTTTTCCTCTCGTAACAATACCCCCTTCGTACTTCTTTAGAGCTTCACAGACTACATTTACCCACCCTTCAAGACCCGGACTTTCGGGGAAGTATACGTCCTTAAAACCCACCTCCCGAGCTGCCTTAGCAGACGTTTCACCGATGCATGCCACAGTGACGCCTTCTTGAACTCCAACGTTTCTAACCCAAGACTTCACGGCGCTGGGTGAGGCAAAGGTTACGATATGAGTCCCTGCACCTAGTACTTTATAGCCTTCAGAGAATTCCACCGGTTCTGTAGAATACGTGTTTAGTCTCAATACCTCATACCCCAAAGACGAAAGCCCATCGACAATTACATTGGAGGCCTTCAAACTCGCAGGATATAGAACAGACTCTTGATTCGTCTCAGGAGGAGGAAACTCTCGAACCAGGGTTTTTCCAGTTGCTTTTGACGGTTCGAAACTCACGTCAATCCCAACGGCACGGAGACAATCACCGGTGGCCTTTCCAACTGCTGCAATTTGACAAAGACTTGGATAATCAGCGCTTCTCCAAGCTTCGATGAAGATCGATGCTGCTTCTGGTGACGTAACGACAATCCATTTGTGCGAGGCTTTCTCAAGTTCTATAGGTAGATTCTCGGAATCTTCCCCTGTGACAGTCTCAACGCAGGGAAGGCGAACAATCTCTATACGGGGATACAGCATTCTCAACTCGTCGTGTAGCGCCTTGTTTTTTCCTATCTCGCGAGTCAAGGCTACGCGAGCATAGGTATGAAACGTCTTCAGCACTGAATCCGAATCTATATCCCTGGGAGCAACGCAGGAAAATCGATAGCGAGATTGAGATTGTTGACGCCGGCTGCATATTGGATTTGATCCTCGATGTCGAGAAAACAAAGCGGGAGCAACGAAGGCCATGTAGGGAACTCTATCAGCACTAGGTTCGAGAACGGCGAGTGTGTACTTCACACGGCTTTAGAGTCAGGCTGACTTCCTAAGTTCTCGAAATGCCCGGTTGACTACTCTGCCAACGCTGGATACTGTCTGGCAGATACGAAGGTATTAATTTTGATTCAGGTAAGGTTTGGTCACCAAACTTTGGTGCTCTTGTCAGAGGCTCTGACATAGAGCAGGTTTCACTGAAGCCAATATGAAGAGAAAACCCGCCTACGTAGGCGGGGACGTAGACTAGGATTGCATAGTGCGGCATGTTGTCAGTGTTCCGCCTCCGGTTATGCCTGACCTTGCAGCTCAAAGCTTCCCAATCCAGAACTGACGATCGTTCGTAGCCCAAAAACTTTCAAAACCTTGCTCAATGGAGAAACAAAACACTTCCCTTTGCGGATGTGTGGGCGAGTCGAGAGGCTACTATTGCGACGCCATGCTCAGCGCAACAGCCTTTCTGATTCCCCTTGAAATCAAACCAATGCTTACCCATGGCCCGCATCCGATGAATGACACGTAAATAAGTTGTCGCAAGACGACAGGAGGTTCTCGATAACAACTACGAGTAATATGGGAAGGGTCGGGTAAGAGTCCAATGCTATACGTTGAATTCTCGTCGTTGATCAGTTGCTCAAAATGCGCTTAAAGAAACGAATAAAAGCAATACGAGATGTGCGACGTATGTAACGTCCTTGAAAGTCCAATGTTTTGGGCTTTCATACTGTGAAAAGGGAGAAGTTATTCTTCCATCCTCTTCTTCCGAGGCAGGTTTCTGGCTAGCGAGAAGAGAGAGAGAGACGCGAAATCCGGATTACGGATGATAATGACGTGTTAATATTCAGAAGACAAAAGTGCCATATGGACGGCATTCATCTAAACCTTCTGGCACTTGAAGCGTCGATAAGTCTAACTAGGATGATGGAGCGGACATCTCTGGAAGCCAGGGTCTGGATACGATGTGTTCCAAACTAGTCCGTATTCAAAGCCTCTGTACGACTCAGAACTGGACTTGAGGCAAAACTTGTGATACAAAACATGATACTATGCACCCTAGTGTACGTAGGTGTTTATCGTTGCTTTCGCGTATCACAATCACGTTGACGCTTTGCTTCGAAAAGAATGACTGCCCCGGCCATGGCCACATTTAGACTTTCAACTTCCATCGCCATTGGTATCGCGATTTTCTCATGTGCTGCACCAAAGGCTGCCTCGCTTGGACCCGTTGCTTCAGAACCAACAATAAGGGCGCTAGGTATCGACCAGTTAATGAAGCTATAGCTTTTCCCGGCCGACCCGTCAGCGATACAGACCCTGATATCGTTTTTCCTCATGTACGCGATTATGTCAGCCCATGACATTCCTTGGCGAACAGGAATCCTGAACTGAGCACCCATACCTGCACGAAGTGCCTTTAGGCTCCACACGTCAGCACACCCGGGTGTTAGGGCTACGAATTGGACAGCTGATGCAGCTGCGCATCGAAGTAAACTTCCGAGATTTCCGGGATCACGGACTTCTTCACATATCAATGACATTATTGGCCTTTCCGGTAGCGTCAAGTGAGGCTTTTCGAAAATGCCGACCAAGCCCTGGAGGGTTATTCATCAAACGGTTAGGTCTCCTTACAATACAAGGTCCGAACAGGCTAGAGTTCTGTGAATTGAACTTACTTGCGGGTTGACTGTATCAGAAAAAGAACGGATGACAGCATCGGGAACCATATAATCCTTTGCACCTCGACTTCGCATCGCAGAGCGAAGCGAAGCGGTGTCCTCACCTCGTTCCAGGGCCTGACTTGTATAGAAGAATTCGATGGGTTTTAGTCGTTGATCTAATCCATCTGATATTAGACGTCGACCTTCCAGAAGAAGTCTTCCCGTCTTCTCCCGATGGCGTCGATTCAGCATGGCCCTTGCTTCTTTTACGCGAGGATTCTTAATACTGGTAATTTCCCCACCAGTGGACATCGATGTTTTCGGCTGACTAGAAGCGCGATTTGAAAGCGTCCTCTGAGCCCTGGAGCTCTTACCCCTTAACCATGGGCTTCGGGAGAAAGAAACACTCAGCAAAAAACATGATGACCGTGCAGCAAACATCTATGAGAACTTCTTGAGATCCACCGCATGCCCAAGTAAATCCAGGTCGTAGGCGACCTGAATGTCAATTGAGCCCTTACACAGATGTGACTACTTAGCAATCCTCTGTCCTCAACTCTACAGCCTTTGCGCAGGTTCTTACGTGGTGATTCTTTCAAGACTTGAATTCGATCCTGGTGCGGACCAAAGTATCACCAACGAATCCCACCGAGCCGTCCAAGCTTAGGCCTCTTATCCTGGAGAACAATAAGGATGGCTTCTCGCTTTGTTTTTGTCCCTATCTACCTCTCGCACTAGCTCATTCTTGCTTCCACGCAGCAATGCTGTACCGTCGTACCAGACCCTGTCAACAAGCGTTGACGACGTGCTGAAGAGCAAATTCCCCACCTTTCGCCCTTGCAGCGACTTGCCAACATCCTTAAGGGCAAGCGTCCGCTGATAATCAAGGTCAGATTGTTTGCGCGAATTTAAATTGTCCCAAATCGCTCAGCGTTTCCCGGAGAAAATCCTCATACCTCAGAAATGCAGGCTTCACGGCCCGCAAGTTGCGAGTAATGCAGTATATAACGTTTCATAAACTTCCTCTACACGTTACTTGATTCACTACGGGATCTACTGCAGATTCTGCAGCGCAGAAATATTGCGTAACCTGCCAACTAGGAAGGTAGGAAGTTCCTAGTAGGAACCATACATATTCTGTTCAAATGCGGAATACCGTAACCATTGAGAATAGCAACAGTGGTACTTATTACCAAGGCATGACCAACAGGCAATTGGCAACAGCACCATCTTAACGACATGTCAAGAACGACTGTATATCGTTCAAGTTCGTAAACATTCGAGCAAGCACAATCGATGGCAAATATCTTCATCTGTATAAAGCAGGCCCATTGTTACCAAAGTTTCGGACTTCTTTCTTGTTAGCGTAAGACCTACCTGTGCTCCATACTTCCGGCTTCAAACTTCAGTCTCTATCCACGTTCTGTCGTTCTAAAAGCAATCAGGGCAATGAGTAGCACTCGACGTGCTCTGATAGGGAAGTCACTTCAGAAGCTCCAAAACCTTGTCGAAGATGTTGACGTCTCTAAAACTAACTCGAGTCAAGCTAGCTCAAAACCAGTTATTAATTCAACGTCAGCTTCGAACAACGGCATTCGTCAACTGAGTCAAATGATGGGCGGCGTGAGTCTTCAGAAGAACTCTATTCAAGAGCAACCGATCAATTCTACAGAACCGACAGCTCCAAAGCAGGTCGAGAAACACTATGTTGAATGGAGGCCAGTATGCATGAATCGAAGACCTTCTACCGAAGGCGAAGAAAATGCAAAGTCATTGATCATTCGTAGTGAAAGAGAGTTCAGCTCGAGGTTCATATCATGTTTCCCTACTGCCCAACCTCCACTTGTCAGACTGCTCGACTCTGGTGTGTTTGCTACGTATTGGGCTTGTGAAGAGGATCTCATTGACTGCTTCAAACCGTTTCTCACGATTCCAGAAGACGCTACTATCGAGAACATCAGAGTTTTGATCGTTCAACACCTTTGTAATGAGTATTCCGAGAAACGTGTTTCGGTCCGATGCGAGCTCCTTCCTGGGGATGTGACGTGTTTGAAGACTACATTTGGCAGCTACGATGAAATGATTCTAGTCTGCGCGAAACAGGCTGCCGAATTTCAAGCTCATGTATCGAGATCGAAACAGTTCTCGAGCGTAGCACAGGTTTCGAGCGTAGCACAGGCTTCGAATGTAGCACAGGCTTCGAATGTAGCCCAGGCTTCGAATGCAGCTCAGGCTTCGAATGCAGTTCAGGCTTCGAATGTATCTCAGGGTCCGAATGTATTTCAGGCTCTGAATGTATCTCAGGCTCCGACTGTATCTCAGGCTCCGAATGTGGCTCAGGCTTCGAACGTAGCACAGGCTCCGAAAGTGGCTCAGGCTTCGAACGTAGCACAGGCTCCGAAAGTGGCTCAGGCTCTGAATATTGCTCAGCCTTCAAATGTACCTCAGGCTTCGAATGTACCTCAAGTTTCGAGAGCAGCGCAGATTGTGACAGATGCTTCGAATGCGGGTCAGGCATCAGGACTGCATCCGCTTTTGAATGCGGCTCAACCATCAGCTGCGACTCAGCCTAAAGACAGGGTTGAAGTTAACAATGGCGTACCGGCCCACCTGCTAGGCCATGTGGTACAGTCCCAGACCGCTCAGTCGGCCTCTCTTCAACAAGCCGTTAACGATCAGAATGCAGCCATGGTTGAATTCAAGAAAGCCGAAATGGCTGCTGAGGCTGTCTTAGAGGCCGTAAAGGCGACTAACCGTTTTGCTCTTCGCACTACTGGGATGTGGAACTCAGGTCCGAACCCTGGATCATACTTCTGAAGTACTTCTCTCTCTCTGTTTATGGGTATAACAGCCTAATTCCAGCATGCTACATAACGTTTCTGTTGAAAGAAACGTTCTCTCACTAGGAAAGCCAATGAAGTATTTGAAGTTCTTTGAAGATAGTACGAGAGCACTTCATTGAGTGCTCAATCGATTTTATATCTAGCCTTGTAAATGGTTTTTATAGAATAGAAATGGTGCCCAGCTTGCTGCTGGCTTGATATTGATCTATGACGATCGTTTGCAGAAGGCACAGTAACGTCAGTACCGATGGTATAAGGCTAGCCTTCATCGTGAGGATCAATTCTCTGTACCTTTCTCTCTCTCTGTTTATGGGTATCCTAGCCTAATTCCGTAGAACATAGCGTTTGTCGTGAGAGAGACGCTCTCTCCTAGGAAAGGCCAGCACCCACTCGGGCCACCTTCTGATAATCTCACCAACAGATCAATTCTCTGATCGAGAGCTGGTTGCCTGTGTTGTTACAGTACAGGCAGGCTAGCCTTCTTCAACAGATCCGGATGATGTTGTGCAAAAATTGTGCAGTAATTGAGCAGTTCGAAGGTAAAATACTTGTACAACGCCCACTCATTTGATTTCTATTATCCGCAAACTTCAGAAAGCCCACAAAGTTTGCAACGGTACGTATTGAAGAAGGCCATAGAATTGAGGGTTGACTCTATAAATCTCGATAAGCTTAGATCATCTAACTCGCACGGAGAAGGGTATCCTTATAATGTTGGGACTGGAACGGACATTAGAACACATTCTAAACATTAGAAGCCAAGTGGATGCCGGTCTGCGTTGAGCTTGTATTCTTCACAGTCCCGTTGTCTAACATTTATTCCAGATGCGGACAAATTCTCAGATACATAATTCCGAGGGAGTAATACGCATCTTCACGGACTCCGAATCGCTGGTACTCGCGCTACAGAGCAACTTGCGAAAGCAACCACATCACTTACAACACATCGCAAAAAAGCTTTATCAGCTTAGTATGCGGTGCGTTGTTTACGTGGCGTGGACACCAGCCCACTGCGGAGTGCTGCGAAACGAACGTGTAGACGCTTCGCAATTCTGGTCTTCGTATTCCTCTGGAAAAGCAGCTTGCAATTGAGATAGATCCCCTTGACGCGAAAGCACAAATCGTGAAAAAGGTTCGAGACAAACTGCTTCTACCTAGAACGAGCAATGTCATGACAAGCACATTTGCGGCGCGAAAAGCTGAGGTTTCACTAGCCCAGCTTTTCACGGGACACTTCTACATCCAGTTGCTTCGTACATCAACGGAAAAACTGAACGATGCGGTTGTGGTACAAACGTCAAAAAGGACCCAGACCATATAATACTGAGATGCCCTCTGACGAACGCCTCTCGCCGAGAAACGCTCCCTCCCTTATCTGCACGACAAAATCTGAGCCTCCAAGAATTGATTAGACAACATTCGCAAAGGTTGTTGGCCTTTCTGACGAGAGAGAACTTTCTGTAGAAAGAACGTTCTACTTTGACCTAGGAATTAGAGGTCGATTTCCGAAATAAAGAAAGAAGATACATAATGTATGTGTAGAAAGTTCTGCTTCAGCCATGATGGACGAAGCAAGACTTCCTACAAGAGCTTCCTTCTCATTAAGTAGCTCACATGTTAAGGGAGTGGCAAAAGCTTGCCCTAAGTCATATACACAGTACGATTTTAAACAAGAATGTGATTCAATTTACCATTATATGTAGTACATCTATTCTTGCCAGCTCCTCGCGAAGTTAACAAGATTCTGAACTTGTTCATCGTCCACGAATGGAGCAGTTCCGTTAGCGTTAGTTGGTTTTCCACCTCCCTTTCCCTTGAAAGAAGTCATAGTGCTCGTTACCCATTTGTTCGCAGGCAAGGTTTTACTGGTTGCACAGCATCGCACAAGATTCTTCTTGTGGTCGATAGACACACCCATAACTGCACCTTCTGGAAGTTCGCCACCCAACTTGGTGACAAGCTTGCTCAAACCCTTTGCGTCACCTTCCAAAGGTACAAGAACTACAGCGAGAGAACCACCACTTTCCTTCACACTTGAAACTTCCTTTTCGGCCTTCAGTAAACCTTCTTGAAGCGCACCCTTGGATCGTGCTTTCAGAGCCTCCGAAGACTTCTTTGTTAGCTTGCTCAATCGCTCCCTGAGGGAACTCTTCAAAACGGCCGGAATGATGGCTTCATTCACCTCATTGACAAGTCCTGGAACGATATCTGGCAAAGCCATGGAGTCCATGGATTCTGTCTCCGTGATCTTATTCTGAAGCATTTCCCCTCGCTGCATTGCTTCCGCGGCTGCATCCTTAGTGAAAGCAGTTAATCGACGAATACCAGTCGCCAAAGCGCTTTCTTCGATGATTACAAAACTCTCTGCTTCCTTTGTATTGCTCAAATGCGTTCCTCCGCAAAACTCTATGCTTATTGCAGCCCAGGCCTGATTCTGTGGATCAGCTACAAGGTCCTCGACTGGTCTACCAACAGATACCACTCTTACCGGATCAGGATATGTCTCACCAAACACCGCACGGAGGGAGTGAATTGCTTTCGCATCAGCGAGAGGAGTGACCTTTGTGTAAACCGTCTTGTTTTCTTTAACAACTTCTTGGACGATTTGCTCCACTTCAGAGAGTTGCGCGATGGTGAGCGCCGACTTGTTCGAGAAGTCAAATCGAAGTTTCGCTGCATCAACCAAAGAACCCTTCTGGTCAACTGTGTCCCCCAATACCTCTCGAAGCGCAAAGTTGAGCACATGTGTCATCGTATGATTAGGGGCAACCCTACTTCTGTTCTCGTAGTCTACCGAGCACTTGATTGTTTGTCCGACGGTTAGAGGAGGCGCATTCGCCGCCAGAGAACCAATGTGAAGAATGAAACCACCGTACACTTGACAGTTACCAACATCGAAGAGCACTGTTTCGCCGCTTTCGTTCAAGAAGGACCCAATATCAGCTACTTGGCCACCGGCTTCGGGATAAAACGACGTCAAATCCAAAATGACTCCGAACTTGGCGTCCGCTGCAATGCTTTCGGAGCTCGGTACAAAGTTGCCACGACCACCAGCAAAGATTGCCATCACGCGTGCATAAGGGTTATGGTTCCAGGTATATTTGGGTTCATCGTCCGTAGGTTTTACGCCATGTCCATGAAGGTATGCTGTCTCCTCTGCCTCAAGAACAAGACGAACACCGCTTATTCCAGAACGCATCGCTCGATCCGCGCGCGACATTTCCTTCGCGGCCTCCATTGCCTCTGCGTACCCCTTTTCGTCCACAGTGAAGCCGACTTCCTCCGCCATCCGCTGTGTTAGGTCAAGCGGGAATCCCATAGTATCATACAAAAAGAAGGCCTCAGCACCGGAGACTTCGGTCGCATTCTTGGTCTTGAGGTCTTGAACGATCTGTCTAAACCGTTCCGTTCCGCGATCAAGAGTTCGAAGAAAGGTGCGTTCCTCATGTGCGATCACTTCCATGACATGTTCACGTTTTTCGTGCAGCTCAGGGAAGGCATCTCCCATTGACGATACTACCGCGTCAACCAAATTAGAGAAGAAGTTCGGTGGGGCATTCAGAAACTCTCGACCATATCTCACAGCGCGTCGCAATATTCGTCGCAGAACGTAGCCGCGGCCATCGCTATCAGGCACTGCTCCGTCAGTGATGGCCAATGTTAAGGTGCGAATATGATCAGCAATAACACGATAGGCCATATCAACTCCGTCAACATCATCCGCGCCCAACAAACCTGTATATGACCTGCATGATGCCGCCTTCTGTATAGCGTCAAAAATGGGCATAAATACATCTGTATCGTAGTTGGACATCTTATGCTGCAGTATTGACGTGACCCGCTCAAAACCCATGCCGGTATCGACATGCTTGCTCGGCAGCAATCTCAGAGAGGAATCTGGCTCTCTGTTGAACTGAATGAACACAAGGTTCCATATCTCTATGACGGTCGGGTCGTCCATATTGACCAATGGCGCGGCATTACGACCGCCCAAACGATCGAAATGTAGCTCAGTGCACGGACCACACGGACCGGTCTCACCCATTTCCCAGAAGTTATCCTTGCAGTCAAAAGGAAGGACTCTACATTCCGGCAAATGCTTGAGCCAGATTTGCTTGGCCTCCAAATCAGGTTCGAGACCCTGCGACTCATCGCCGCCAAAGTACGTGGCATAGATGCGATCGTTTGGTAGACCATAAACGTCGAGCAGAAGCGCCATCGCCATATCAATGGCGCGCTGTTTAAAATAATCACCGAAGCTCCAGTTGCCGAGCATTTCAAAGAAAGTATGATGGTAAGTATCTTTGCCCACGTCGTCCAGGTCATTGTGCTTACCACCGGCACGGATGCACTTTTGCGAGTTGCAAGCGCGCTTGAGGGGAGCAAGCGGGGAATCGGGACTGACGGTGCCCAAGAACTTGGGCTTGAATTGATTCATTCCGGCATTGGCAAACAGCAGAGTAGGATCATCATGGGGAACAACAGGACTCGAAGCAACAAACTTGTGCTCATTTTTGGAGACAAAGAAGTCTATGAACTCTTTTCGGACGCGCGCAGCCGGCCACTCGGTTGGAGAGGCGTTGGAAGCGTCTGTCATTGCTGCGGGAGTGTGGAGGCCGGATCGATCAAGAATGGAAGTGAGCGGCTGACGTGCAGATCTGCACGTCGCGAATGCTGGAAGTAGCTTTGATAGCAACGGTGCAGACAATGACGGCAGGCATCTACGTGCTGGAAATCGCCGTCGACGGTGGAGCGCACGAACGACACGACGTAGTGATAGGTGTGACAGGCGCATTGACTCGGCTTTGCTGTCGGACAGCATGAGCTGTGTAAGCAGAAGGAGCATAACTGTTAAGTGAGAGCTTCAAATTGTAATTAGGTGCGTTGCAATGGCACACAGCAGTTTTGCACACGCAGCATTGTGAACACGAGTGCGCACAAGCACAAGCGCACAAGCACAGGACATTTCGTTAAGCAATCTCGCAACGCGCAAACCTCTGCACAAGGCCGAATCTGGCCAACCCTTTCCGTTATGTCATGCGACTGCGCTTCGCTCCCATGACATCGTTTTCCGCTTTCGCACGCTCAGGCCTACGTTGCGGCCCTCCAAATGTGGAACATACGCCTTTGGTACATGCAATTAAATGCCTTTCACCGTCACCATCCGGTTCACGTTGGTGAGTGTTTGTCTACTGTATCTCTCTCTCCCTCTCTCTTTGGAACAAACAGAGCCATTGAACCCCGTAACATCATGTTTCGTATCATGTATACTCATCTCGAGTACGTCCTTGCTCACGACAGCAGCGCACATTGTCCTTCCACCATCATCGAGCCTTACGTGCGCATCGGTACGACTTGATTTCGACTTACTCTCGCTCGCAGTTTGCTCTTAGAGCCATCATTTCCGTTCTTCAAAACCCTTTGCTCTTCTCCAATTGACGGTGGATTCCATTCAAGTGCCATACTTCACCATTACTTCGAAAAATGTCAAAAGCGCAGACAAACCAGTTGACCATCTTTAGGCGTCCATTTTTACATAACATTATACTAGTCATGATGAACGTCAAGCTCGTCTTCTCCCTCAAACACCCCAAGTAACTGCCGTTAACACGGGTCCGTCTTGCAGCACTTCACTGCCTCTGCAACTTCATTTCGTAGCCAAACAGTTCTGAACATTTACTGACGTGCTTGCAATACCTTCTGTGCTGGTCCACTGACTGAAAAGTGCCATACAGTATTTTGTTTCGTAAGAAATGTGGTTACCTGTCGTTTTCTCGTCCGGACGAACTGCTAGCAAATCGGCGATGCTGAGAATCGACACGCAGGTAACACATCTGAGGTCGGAATTCGACGAAGTCCTCTACAGGTAGTGTGAGACAGAAACCTGTGGTTAAAGAAGGTCCCAACAAAAATTGCTTTGATCCCTTGAACCGTTAATCGTATGTACAACACAGAAGGCTTGAACCTCGTCGTAAGCCACAGAAGCAGCTGCAGGCATTGAATCAAGGTCATTTCCCTCTTCCTCACTAAAACGGTGCACAACTTGGAGACTGTAGGGTACGAGACAGGCAGTTACGAGTTGTTAACAGTCGCAAAGAACGCGAACTTCCACCTCAGTTGGCATCAGAAATAAAAAATAGCACATCAGAGATTTCATTCCAACGCACGACAGTGAGCTTCTTCCCAGTCGAAACCGCAACAAACCAGAGCTGATACGTGCAGAGGTTGGCTCGAGACAATCACCGACAGTCACCCCCTGACATTTCTCAGGGCGGAAGGCGAGAGTCCATACCCAAATTGTTCGATACAGAACAGAACTGGGCATTGGCAGATATTTCACGGCGCAGCGTGCACGCCGTGGAATTGCAGATGATCTGTACTCGCAATGAAGTGCCACCGTACAGAACACGATAAATAACCGACGCCTCCACCCTCATCAAACGCCACCATCAGATTCACCATTCCGTTTTCCGTCTCCATCATCATGATGTTGATGCCTCAAACGCGACCTAATGTTCAATGGCCGCAAGCCTTCAAGCGGCGGCGCATTCTTTGGCTCTCAGCTATTGAGCCGCGTGCGCAGCCTAGATACCATTTGTTGGATCTAGACAACGATGTTTTACTGCACATATTCCGCATGCTACTTCCGCAAGGTTCTGTCCTTCGTGGCCGGGCCCTTGCTTCCTATCGTGATGCGACACACTTTGCTTTCACTTGTCGACGCCTTGCTAGGCTCTTTATCAAAGCCCGGGAACGTCCCGTTGCAGTCGATGCCGCGCATCAACCGCAACTCTCGCCGGTAGCAGAACCGCGATTCTTTCGTAGTGTAATCGGTGATACAAGTTCTGTATTACGTGAGCTGCACCTCCCGCCGTTTCCAATGTCAGAGATATCAGGCCTTGTGCTTCATATTTTAACGGCCGTCCCGACCCTTGGTGCGCTACAGCTCACAGATGATGGTTCGATTAGTTCCGAAATAGGAAAGGCTCTCGCTACTTCGTCTATCCGCACTCTTCATGTTCTGAAGCCCCGATCGAACTGCGTAAATGCCTTTTCTCATCAAGAGGAACGCGTCTTCACGGCGTCTTTTAGGGGAATCTGCAATGATCTTCTCAGCCAAGCTTTCCTTGATGTCAAAGAAATTAACATGCGGGGCACTAAAACGGTCACCATCATGCTTCGGGACTCATCGAGAGTGGGCTTGACTAATTTGCTCATAAAGCCCCACAAAGATTCACCGGACTTCCGCTTCTTTCCCATCTTTCGTGCAATGCTTGGTAAGCGGTTGAGATCAGATTTTGATGGGGTCATTCATACTTCGTCGTTAGTAATGCACAGAACGCGAAGACCACAACCGGAATTGTACATCGAGATACAGGCGCCAACCGCACGTGATTTGCAATACTTCCTGCACCCTCCAAACTACCTGCAGCGATTCAACAGTGCTGCCGGTGTTCTCACATTAGACCTCCCTTCTATTACGGAAGTGAACAGCTTTCTCTCAGCAGATCAACGAACGAAGACCAGGGCACGGTATCGTACTCGAGCAACTTCGACTCTATCTCATATTCGTGCAGGCTTTTTGTTGGGGAACGAAGACAGTTTCTGCAAGCTTTGCAAGTGCTTGTTGACTCTTCTAAGCTCTCGAAACTCTGTGAATACGTTGGAGGTATCTCGAGAGTTCGTTGCATTTGCTAACTCCAGAGCAGTTCCACGTTTGTTGAAGAGGGTGAAGAATCTTAAGATGGTATCCCTTCGAAATCCAACGATAAATGACCATTCAGAAATACCACCCTCTTCCATTGTCAGTGACCATTTGTTTCTGGAACGCCTGCCGACATTCATAGACCACTTGGAGGAAAACTGTGAACAACTGGAAACCATTACCATGGGTCTGTGTTTTCCTCAGTACCCTTTCGAGAGAAGGAGAGATCTCCGTCCTGGAATTATCACGGCTTTAAATCGACTTCTGCAGTACGAGAAAAGCTCTCTGAAAGTTGACATAGACGGACTCAGGAGGCAGCTTCTCCGATGGCTCGAACGTGTTGATCTTGATCACTGACATCTGACTGTTCTAGAATCTCCATCAATATCCAGCTTAACGTAGCTCATAAACTCCCGTTCATCATATGACACGCCCTGCAGCCCATCGCAGTTAGAGGTAGGCTGAATGAGAGAAGACTCTCTCTTTCCAATACTGTCTATGTCACTTGAAGTTAGAAGAAATCATTCAGTATTCTAATCCGTGCATCGATTCTACCGAGGAAACCCGTTCCTTCGTATGGAACATACTGACTTGTACTGTTGTCAGTGAAGCTATTCTCTCTAACCAGTCTATGTTCACTGACGTCCTCTCCAGTATCTCGTAGTCACCGCAGAAAACTGTTCATTCTTTCAATAACATGAAGTGACAAAAAGCCAATAAATATGATTTTGGAAACCTTTGACCATGACCAACAGCGATGGCGGGTACCCTTGTATGCATGCCATAACCCATTTAAAGCAGATGGCTCCTGAAGTTGACTACGGTATTGTTGTTCAAAAGTAGTAGCCCCCGATGAGGCATGGAAAAACGAGAACCACTAGTCAATGAGTACCTGTGGTTTTGATTTGAAATCATGAAGCAAAAACGCATTTAGTGATACGTTCTCATGGAGACGACGTCTTCTTCTTAGGCTCCAAGACGCTCCAATACAACGTTCCTCATGACATCCACTGGGGCAGTGGCATTTGGAAACCACAACTGGAACTGGCCAGCTGCCTGGCGAACAAACATTTCAAGCCCTGAAACTGTAACACATCCGCTCTTCTTTGCGTCCCTCAGTAGTTCAGGATTATAGACAGCATCAAATATCACAGCGCCTTGCGACAACCTCAGACAGCTAACTGGGGAGTCGTCTGTATCTGGATACATCCCAACACTCGTAGTATTCATTAAGACATCGTAATGAGAAACACCAGTATTGAACTCGGACAAAGACAAAGCTTCTGCTCGTTCACCAAGGTCACGGACAAGTTCAGAAGCTTTGCTCTTCGTTCTATTCACAACTATAACTTTCGACGCTCCTTTTTCAAGCGCTCCATATGCCAAAGCCTTTCCAGCACCTCCCGCCCCAATGCAAACAACGCACTTCCCATTCATGCCGTCGTCCAAGTGGTCTTC
Organism: Gracilaria domingensis; assembly: GCA_022539475.1. NCBI lineage: Eukaryota > Rhodophyta > Florideophyceae > Gracilariales > Gracilariaceae > Gracilaria > Gracilaria domingensis. Next base: position 91,513 of record VCMS01000023.1, read on the forward strand.
GACAGCGGATATAGCAGCCGCCCAGTCTGTATTGTACCCCTTGAGAGTGCCATTTGTCTGTCGTACAACCGTGTTCATAGCTCCAATCTTTTTGGCAACTTGATCTACGTCATCCATGGCTTCCATTGCAACTTCCTTTCCCGGCTTAGTTACAGCGAAGCCGTGAACACCGAGGTTGCACATGTTACGAATGAATTCGGGGTAATGATCTTCAACCTTGAATGCCAAAAAGACGCCCTTAATATCGCTTGCAGTCATTGCTGCGTTATGCAAAGCAGGACTCATTGATTGACTGATTGGATTGCCAATCACCCCATAGACTGGAGTCCACGGCTTAATTTCATGAAAGCGATACATCTGGCGCAAGGTACTAGCCTGTATCTGTCCCGGAGCCGATTCTGAACCTGCCCCCACAGATGCGAAAGTTAAATACGAACCGTACTTTGGAGCAAGAATTCGTGATGGCTGTCCTGCTTCACCCATTGCAAGAATAACTGATGCGCAAGGAGTCCTTTGAAGAGCCCCAAAGACAACGCAATTGTCTAAAGCAGAGGTGGCAGCCATGGCAATCTTACAAACGTCAGCGCCTAGGCGACTCATATCAGATAGAATTTGATCAATCTGTTCAGAAGTTAGCGAATTGTTGAAGTCATGATAGGAAATAATTAGCTTCGTTGACGAGAGAGGAAGTGACATATTACTGGACTTCAGGTACTGAAGAAACAGTGGGATCGCTCTCAGTTCAACGTCAATATGCTGAGCGCCAAGCTGCGCTGCACGCGCTAGCGTTTGTAGTCTCTGAACTTCAGAGGAATGCCAGTTGCCCCCCTCCCATGCGGCGCGATTAGTGACGATGGTAGGAAGCGGTGCTTCTTCAAGAATACGCTCCCATTGACTTGACGATGATTCCTCCAATAGGTCGATTCGAATCTCGACGAGATCTGCTCCAGCTTCTTGCGCTTCTCGAGCCTGATTTGGATTCAAGATGAAGTTAGCACCAAATTATAAACTAAGCAGATGTACAGCAGGAACGTACTTGTTTGAGTTGCTCATGAACAGTAGCACCAGTCAGACTCGTACAAATCTTGGTACTGGTAGTTTGAGGCTTCTGTACTCGGGGGCTGAGCCGCCTCGCAACGAAAGGTCGCAATCGGCACTCCCATCGCACGAAACGTCCTCTAGAATTTTGAGGAAGCGACTTGGGTGAGGTCAAAGGCAACCCCGCGAGGTTTACAAAAGCAACCACCATTGTGAGAAACCTCAATACAGAGCTGTCGAATCCCACTGAATATCCCGCTCCCCGTTCTGAAAATAAATAGCGCAGGTCATGACCTGAACGTTTATGGTTTTGTGGACCGCAGGTGTCTTGAGCGGCAACGTTCTGTACCCGTCACGTCGCATCGGACCAAGCTCGACGTCCCAAAGACATCAAGCGGGGAACCTTCTTTCATCGAGGACGACACGTAATCAGTAAAAATTTAATGGTGAATGCATGTATGATGAAGATGTCTCACGGCACCCTCAGGACTCCTGTCAATGACAGGAGTCCTGAGGGTGCTGAGTCAGGAGGAAAGAATCTCTTGACTGGAAGGTTGGCAACGACGAGATCATATTCTAAGCTCCAACGGTGGCAGTGCACAGTAACGCGACCGAACCCTGGGCGGCACAGGCTGGGCCTCAAAAGAGATCCTAGTCCTGCATTCTCAGAAGCATATTCGGAGATAGCTAGCATCACCGGATGTCTGATCCAAACGTCATGGGGTCTTCATCGCAGCATTATTATTTGTGCTGTCAGAAAACTGCAATGCCCTTCTGTCGGCCTGAGGAGGATTCCAACGCATTGGTTTCTCATCGGAGTTGATGGGCCGGAAATGGCGATCCGAACGGGGTCACATAATAACAAAAACGGGAAGTCTGCATCTGGTACCCCTATACTATAGGGGTACCAGATGCAGACTATAGGGCCTATAGATGCTAGTAGATGCCAGTAGATGCCATCTACAGTTGTCAACTTGACACGAGTAGGAAGCTTGCGAGCCCATGGGCTTCTGTAAGTTACAGAGTCTGTAATACAGACTGTAACCGAGAACCAGTGACACATTTGGATCAGATCTGGATCACGGGTGAGGTGTGTCCGGAGTCCGGACAGCGCCTCAGGTCCGGGAGCGGCACCGACCGCAACACGTAAGGCACATAGTTAATCGTTCAGCGGCTGAACTTCAGCCCTCAAGTCCAGCAATGGCTTCTGTTTCGGGGTCGCCCTCGTTGCTGCCTTGGTCAATGGCGGGCCTAGAACGAATGCATGTCTCCGTCTCTCTTTTGTCGCTTCTGTTCGTCGGGAACTCACCTGCTTGAGTGGCACTTTTCCACCGAAGAAGTGTTAGTTACACTCGGAGCTCCGGTGCCACGAATCGTGTTGTGCAGCCGCACCGACTTCTGAGCTTTGTTTCAGTACCTTCTTTTCCTTAATGAGCCGTGCAAACAGTCTCGAAGCTTCCACAACCTCACCGACCGCGTCTCTTCAAGCTCACGACTTGGGCTTGGAGCCAGCTGGCCCGGGGCAAAACCTTGCTGCTGCTGGTATCCTTGCTGCTTGTGCTGCATCGCTTGCGCCCGATCCAACATGGTTACGAGCGTATCTCACCAGAACGCTCCTCGCGTTTTCACTTCCAAATGGCGCTCGGGACGGCCTAATTGAGCAGGCCTTAGAAATCGCTTCATCTCGAAAGCAAGTTTTCCACGCCGTGGAAGTTGCCGATGCCTACCTCACTGCTTCGTCGTTTGGACAGTCGCGAGCCATCTCGCTCATCTCCGCTATTCTTGAGACCGATGTCATAAATTCAACCGTTTATGATTCACGAGCCAGGGAAGCCTTGATGCGTTACATCTCAGCTCTGAGTCTTCCTCCTCGCATCCTGTATACAGCTGAACACCAACTTGCAGAGCTCGTGTTCGCTCTAGCCAACAACGCCACTGTGAATGGTGAAAACGTTGAGTCTGTCGGAGAGGATTCGGCCCATGCGCGTCGTAGGGCAAACATGAAGTGGCTTAAGGTTGGGGCTGCTGGTTTGTTTGGAGGTATCGCCCTTGGTATTAGTGGAGGGTTGATTGCACCGGCCTTATTACCTGCCCTGGGCACTGTTGGTTTGGCAAGCGCAACAGCTCCATTAGCGGCACTTGGTGGGGGTGGCGCTGTCGCTGTCGGAAGTCTCTTCGGCGCTGCAGGTGTTGGTGTTGGGGCTGCTGCAATGGCAAGTCGCACCGGCGATGTAGATGAGTTCTCGTTTGAAAGATGCACACCCTCGCATGACAACGGCTCCCAAGCGTACGACATGGCACGCATAACTCCCACGGAGAACATCCACGAAGCGTTTGTTCCATTGTCTGTGGAAACGAAAGCCATTGGCGGTCTCTTGGTGTGGGAAATACTGACCTCACAGGAGTTTGATATGGTCGTTCCTGCACGAGTAGCGTTTGGCGTTCAGATCCAAGACTTTGCGCAAGGAACGAGTAGGCCAGCGGCCCAATGGCTTCTTCCGGAGCAATTCATGGATGTCGGGGGTCTGGACAAGAACGGGAAGGGCAAACGTCGGCGGACCACTGGGGCTATCACAATAACTGAGAACAAGATGTATATGCTTCGCTTTCGATTGATGCCAGGATCTCTAACCGTGAACATCTCATACCGGGTTGCTTTCGTTCCTCCCGGGAAGGAACCTCCGGTATGGATCATGGGCGAAAACGAAGAGCAATCAACCGAACGCGAAAAAGGCAAAGCCAGGTCTCTATCTATGGCAATCCTCGTACCGGGCCTACTGAGTGCTGCTGAAAATAGTGCATATCCTGGAATGTGTGCCGACCAGTTCCACACAACAACCTCGGCACTGGCTAAGATTGGGGTACAGACCTTTGCATTGAGATGGGAATCTCAGCTTCTCCTGGAACTGAGTAACGCCCTCAGGAAGCTTATCGCAAGGATGACAGTTTCTATTGCTGCTCAAAACGGTGCTATGATGATGATGCCTGCTTTGGTGGGGGCAGTTGCACTACCGGTTTCTATAATCGGTGCTCTGCGTACGTTGATAGGTAACATATGGGCAAGGGCAATCTCGCACGCCGCTGAATGTGGATATATGCTCGCAGCAGAACTTGCTTCGCGGTCGTTTGGAAATCGTCCTATAGTGTTAGCAGGTTTCTCGGTGGGAGCTCTAGTAGTATTCAGTTGTTTGCAGGAGCTCGCACGCCGCAAACTCATTGGAATTGTGCACGATGTATATCTTATCGGCGCTCCTTGCACTGCGGACATTGCAGCGTGGCGAGAAGTTAGAACTGTGGTATCTGGAAGACTGGTGAATGCCTACAATCCCCGCGACTGGTACTTGGAATTGTATCACAGAGGAACGAATTTAGGCTCAGTTGCCGGAAACAAGCCTGTGAAGGACAAGGAAGGTGTAGCCAATATTGAAAACGTCTGTCTGGGTGAAGAACAAGTTGCAAATCACATGGACTACGCCAAGCGTGCGCAACAGATACTGGTCGACCTTGGAGTTGCAGATCCAGAGACGAGGACCCCGTGGTCGAAAGAATTGCAAGTACGAAGCAAAAGTTCTGACTTTGCTAGTGCCGATAAACAAAATTCGGAAGGTAGCTTCGTTTCAGATAATGGTTCTTTATCATTCGAAGAAGAAGAAGATGTTGTGCTATATAAGGCAAAGAGAAGAAAGAAGCCCCAACCACAAGGTGGTGCTAAAACTTAGCTTGTTAGTCATGTAGTAGAGGACCACCTAACTATAGAACTTTAAAGCCTTTAACGGATAGAATCTTTCAAACAGTAAGTTCTCGGTCCGCTGAAAACCCAAAGCTGGGATTCATTCTGTAACGCGAGGGTTTCTCAACCTAGTGGTGAGTTAAGCTTTGAAGGCAGCCATGTTTGCAGGCAAGGCAATGGGAGACAAGAAGAGTTTCCGTTTGTTCAAGAATAGCATGCTGGTGCTGCCAGCATTTGGAACATAATGATGAAAAAAGGTTGATAGTGTATTCGAGACTGTTCAGCGAATTGCGCTGTGCTGAAGAGGAAAGGCTAGATATTTTCTCGACACCGAACAGAACCGAATTTCCATCCGAGAGGGTATCCTTATACACGAATTTATCCAGCATGAGCGCCAACTAGTCTATACTTGTGGATTGCATTTATTACACCAGTGATCTTCCTAGTCTCATTTGAATGCAAATCCTGATGCTGCGACTCTCTTTCTTGTGCTCTGCTTCCCCGTGATGAGAGTTGTTATGAAGAAACATAATTGCTTTTTGCTTGAAGACCGGATGAAATAGTTCTGTTCAGAGTTTAAAGATATTCTGCGTTAGATTAACCATTCACAATTGTGATCTTCGTATATCACAGGAGGGCATACCTCGAATCCAATAGTTTTGTCTCTGGAGTGACAGAAAATTTACTGCAGTCCCGCTCCCTTCTCGCAGAAAGCCTAGACACGAGGTGAACATAGCAGAAACGTGGGTGAATCTGCTCAGAAAACTTTTCTGAACAGGGGAACAAAAACACTGATTGTCTCTTTGGTAAGTTCTTTTTCATCTTCTTTCAAATGCTTCGTTTCTGTTTGTGCAGTGCATGTACAGGGCGAATACACTTCTTCATCACCCGACAGAGGTGGTGGATTCTGCTTCTCGCCTTCTTTGGTCTTTTCTGCAATATAACTGGGTTAACTGCCCCTCAACTTATCATCATCGGCAAACATGAGAGTTTTCATCAAAACCATACGTTTTGTAAAGTTTATAATGTGTGTCGCGTTGGAGACGGATCCCTGCTACTACCGGTATGGATGAAACAATATTCAGAATACCTTCAGCGATGTGGGCTGCACAGAATATCATTGTGCTTGACAATGATGAGAAAGCATCCGTATTTGTTTCGAGAAACGACGGAACTCAGTCCAAGGTTAATCTGAATTATGAGTATGAAGATATGGATGTCATTGGTTCTAACCTACCACGCGGAAAACGTGAACTGTTGGCATACGACATGACACCGTATATTTTCATGATGGAGATGTTCTCGGGGTCGAGTTCTTCTCACGTCACTTTTGAATGTTTGTCGGGAAATACTGATAGTTGTGAACAATATGAAACAGATCGCTCCGAGCACTCTTCCCTCAATCCATTGATTCTAATTGACGCTCGTATCTCAAGCTCGAAGGAGTACCATTGGCCCAAAAGTCTCCTTCGACTTATAAGGAACAGTGTTATGGGAAAACTAAAGATCCTTGACATGAAGGATCTCTATGGGTGGAAGGTGCGCTCAACTGCATCCTGTTTCCGCTCCATACTCACAAGCAATGTCCAAACAGGAGACATGTCACCAAAATCGTTTACTGGAACCCATCGTTTCTTTTCTCTAAATGGCTTGTCGAGAAGCACTTCTGCTCGCTCCGAAAATTCACCCGTACCGTGCGTATGCAAGGTTTTGGTCCTGAATCGGTTTGGGAAAAGATTTATAATCGGAGGGGACATTTTGACGCGAGCTATCACTTTCTATGGAAAAAAAGTGGCGAGTATTGATCCTACCGTGCGCATTGAAGCCGAAGAAGTATTCTTCGAAAACTCTTCCTTTCATGAACAGGTCTCTATTATACAGGAATCAAGTATTGTTGTGGCATCCCATGGGGATGGAAACTCCAACTTCATGTTTCTTAAGCCTGACTCTCGTGTATTTGAAATTATGCCTTACGGATACAAGTCAGATATATTTCGGAACATCGCAGTCGTTTATGGCGCTCGATATGAACAAATAAGATCCCAAGCCGATAATGAGGTGTTCGAAGCATGTGTTCAGCACTACAACTCAAATAAAGGTTCTTTCGTTGCTCGATACCTCACCAACTGGGAGAATAATGCCGTGATGTTTCTGAATGAAACAATACAGAACAAGAGAAATGTTTGGTCTGACATGGAGATACCAGAAGACGAGGCTCCAGGAACTTCAACTTCCCTCAAGAATCTCAGAGAATGTGCCTCCTACCAGCGCCTAAGCGTTGACATTAAAGATCTGGCAAGAAATGTAGCGCTGGCCGCGACCCAACTATGTAGAGTGCAAGGCGATGTATCTATCCTTCATCAGTAACTGTTTCTCAACTGTAATTTGAATACGTGGCGCATGTTCTCTTATACTACCGAAGGTGCAAAAAGAACATGGCGATGTGGAAAACTCCAAAGTTGCCACCACTCAGGTTTTCCCACTCCCAAGTCTCTGTAACCAAGGCCTGAGTTTTGTCCTTATCCATGGAATGCACGTCGGGAAAGATGCGCGTCAGTTCCTTCTTCGAATGACAATATCTATTGCAACCCATGGAGGGGCGGAGCACAGTAGCCGGGCTCGCAAATGAAAGGTAACGATTTTGTTCATCAGAAATTAAATACAAAGCATAGAAACGTTTAGCCTCACTTCAGCATGCTAGAAGTGTCATGCACTTCATGAGAAGGATATTCATCAATACGACAGGTTATATAGGATGAACTAATACAGAACTCATTATTCTCCGGAGTCTTCGCTGGACGGCTTCACGTTGCAGATGTGCTCCGTCTCTCAAGAATGTCATCGGTGCTCGGAGCCATATCTTAGCGTATTATACTGTATATATTGTCATTAAGACAAAGACAGAACTTTCGCTTTTGCTTCGTACACACAAGTATTCCACAGGTCCAGTGAAGTCGATCACATACCATGCATATTTTCACAGTACAAACAATTGGCTATCGTGTTAGCCATTTCGTTGCAAATAGAAGTTTAGTCAACAAGAAAACAGATGCCTACGAAAGATCTGGTAGTATATAAGCGTGCTATTGTGGGTCACTTGCCGCATTGGAGTTGCTCGTACTCGGGTTTTGTGATACTGAACCTGTGGTTGACTCATTTGACGGACCTGGTGGAAGTTGGGAGCCGGATGGTTGACTCAGTCCTGTTTGGGAGATGAGATTCATGAATCCACCTCTTAGAGCCACAAAGCTGTTGTTCAGCGTAGGGTTCTGCCTGGCGCTTTCCGCAAGTTTCCCAGTTTGCTCCGAAAGGTGCAAGCTGCTATCAACTTGTTGTGCTACATTCTTAGTTTGACTTGCAACAGTGTTTGCCACCAAGGCGGCATTAGCCTTGCTGCTCTCCGCAAAGTTACGCACATTACTAGTAACTTGCCATTTTCCATCAATATCTGCTGCGAAGTCGCGCGTGCGTTGACTGGCAACAGCGACTTGATCCTTGGCAGATTTCAGTACACCCGTCTCAGTCGCATCGTCAATCAGTTTGCCTGCCTTCTGCATCTCCGTGGCAACCGCGGAAGTTACACCATTGAACAGGTTACCAATACCTGAGAAGCCGTTGAGAAACCCGTTCGGTTCAGGATTAAGCTCTGGAAGTGCATTAAAATCATAATCCTCTGGCACAGCGGAAATTGTCACTGGTTGATCAACAATGGTAGACTTGTCCATAACAATTGCATCTGCCTTAGCCCTTGACTCAGTAAAAACAACGACAGCCTCTTGACTTGAATCTTTCCCGTTCGCGGAACGCACAGAACGTAGGCGTAGTTTTTCAATTGGGCACACAAATGAGAAAAAGTCTTCAATTGCAGCCTGTGTTGCCAAAGGTGAAATGTTGCGCACGAGCACGGCGCGAGGCAATGCCTCTGGAGGCGGAAAAGGCATTTCTGATGATGCCATTTTTGTTGATGTAAGGAAATGGGAGGGATACGCTAGTGAGACCTCGACGAGAAAAGCGGAAGCAATGGGGGCTTGGAGCAGAACAAGCGCGAGTGGGACCGAACGATACCTGCTGATACTTCGCAGATGATTTGAAAACGGTCCACGAGAAAAGTTGACTGTAAAGCTCGTCTGGCTTCTACAGAAATAGTCCTCAGGGTTCACCACCTCGGCACCGATACAGTATCTACGTGCCTCGAAACCAACTCCTTTGGTCAACAGGTCACAAGCTCGTCAATACTGAAAACCAGAGCACCTCTTCTGTTAACCGGCATTCGTGGGAAAGCTACACCGCTGCGGCAAACTCTGCGACTTCAACTTTGTTCGACGGAGAGGTTCAATTTTGCAAAAATGGGAATGGTCCGTCCTGACAGTGACCGCATCGGTCCATGTACAAAACGGAGCTCCCGCAAGAAACAGAGTCATATGAGTAGGAAGGATAATGACGAGCGTTCAATGCCGGCCTGTGCCCTTACGACAAGCTGCCGAATCCCACCACGCCGGCATCGGTAGCGTAGGCAAACAATGCTGCACTTCGATGTGCATCAACGCTGTTCACTGCCATAGTCTCACGCGCAAGATTCGAAATGTCTTGTGGTGACACCCGGGCCCGCCAGAACTCACCCTGATCGCAATATGTTCGTTCCATACTACCGAATCCCCCGCGATCTCCAGCACAAGCAAAGTCGACCATACGAACGTGGCCGTCTTCGCCACAAGCAAGAAGCAAGCCGGCTCGGGAACTGCTCACGACTCCCAAATCCCATATAGGCCCGGAATGTAATCCAATGCGGTTGAGCGGTATACTATCGGACCTGCGGTCCCAGATGACTAATTCTCCATTTCGCATACCACCCATCACAAATTGCGGCTGGCCAGGATCCGTGCAGACACAAGTAGCAATAGACTTCCCGGGGTGAGTTAGATCGGTTCGATCACCGCTTCGCACGTCCCACACAGCTACATCACAACCGGCAGTAATTATTTCGGTCCCCCTCTCATCGACGCTTATCAAGTCGCGAAAACCGACTTCGTCGAATTGCAGTCCGCTTGCTTTTCCCGTACTAATGTCGACGATCATCAAACTTCCCTGCACTCCGGCAGCAATTAGACCAACGCTTGAATATGCCACGGATGCTATGCTTTCCATCTTTCCCAACTTCTCCATATCATAAACCTTGCGTGTCACTGCTTTAGATGGATCCGCTCCTGATAAGGTATAAATAGAACCTGCGGAAGAAGCAGTAAAGATTTGCCCTTCATCGGTTACACAGATTTTGTTTACCTTCCCTTTGTGGGGCAGCTCTTGCACCTTTTCGTAGGCCACCTCTTGCCTTGCGGTCACACCGTAGAAAGTCAGCGTATCTTGTTCCCCATCTCCACTACCGGCCAGTGCAATCGCATGTTCAGCCTCATTCGGAAGCCATCGAACGCATGTTTGCGTTGCTGCTGTGAAAGAAACGGCTGGTGGGCGAGTAGATAAGGCTTGAACAGTATGTTTTGTAAGAAGAGGAAGTGTAAGAGATGGTTCTCTCGCTTCCGGGTTGAAGTCGGGCACATATCGGCTTCCTGGTGATGCAAGACTTGAGGGAGATTGCTTCGGCTCCACTTTCATTGGGGCCCTTCGTGCCGAGCGAGGGATTGTCCGTCTTAGACCATCCATGGAGGCTGACTGTTTTAGGGGGCTCTGTTACAAGTTCGTTCACGAAACTAGACCAATGACCTCTTCACTGTCTTCTTTCAAGCTACCTTGATCGAGACCAGCTTACGACTGCATGCGCGATTTCGCTAGGAACCATTGATCCTCATGGTTATCCTTAGGATAATCCCCAGAAGGGCGTGCAAACTTGGAAATTACCAGAGCTGTATTTGCGCGCACATGCTAACGACAAACAGCTCAGGACAGCTTCAAAGCGCGCAAATACTGCTCGGGTAATTTCAAAAATCTATGATATTTACGTGTAGACTCGACACAGTGGAGTCTTTAGCGTAGAGCCTACACGTAAACATCGCCGCCTTCCATTTCTGACGCCGACCAGTTCAAACCTGGATTTTGAAGTTATCTACACGTACTGTCTACTAAGGAACAATTGAGATAACTGTGACTTGCTTCGAAAAATATCCTCACTCAAGAGAACTACCGGCTGATTAAGGCCGGGCATCAGTGGCATCTGAATTGGACTGGGTGTCCTAGAGCCGTCTGAATCAATATAGTTCAAGAAGAACTGAAATGAAGCGCGTAAAAGGCGTCAACCTTCACATTCCAGTCGTACATGGCTCGTTTGCGAAACATCTTGGAGATAAGGGCACGGAATCAAGAAGCCACGAGTGGACTGTATATCTGAGACCTTTGCAGCCTGCAAATCTTTCACATTTTATTCGGCACGTAGAATTTGTTCTTCACGAGTCCTTTGAACCTCAAGCCCGTCGAGTAACGGAGATGCCATATGAAGTTCAAGAGTACGGATGGGGAGAATTTGAGGTTATCATTCGAGTGTTTTTCCAAGACTCTTCAGAAAAGCCGGTGGAATTTTTTCATCCACTTCGCCTTTTCGAAAACGTAGGAGAGCCTTCTCCGGATCCAGTTGTCTCGGAGTATTACGATGAAATTGTGTTTCAGGATCCCCCAGAAACGCTACACGGATTGCTCAAGACAATACCCCATGGACCAAACTTGAGAATCAAACAGCCTTCGTATCCTATTCCGGCTTATTTTAAGGACTTCAGCGGAGCGGAAAGTACTGATCTGAGAAAGTTAGAACACGCAAGGCGCAAATTACGTGAAGAAACTACGAAGCGCCAGACGCGTTACGAGGAGCTTGAAGAAGAACGAGCAGAACTGATTCGTCAAATATCTGCAAAAGGCGGACGCATTTCTTAAAAGGTTTGAGTCTGTTCAAGTGATCCCATTAGTTAAGCAAAGAGCATGATCTACATAATTATTCATTCAAGAAAGTGATGATGGTGGATATCTACGTTTGGATAGGCACAAAGTGCTCCAGAGCTTTGCAGTCAAACAAAGGCGACTTTCGTTGAGTGTGGACCCGGGAAAGGGCCCGGGAAAGTCTTGGGCCGATCGTGTTGATGATTTGATTGCGGATTTCAAGACCGAAAGCAGTCACAGCAGCAAACGTGTTGACACGATGACGGAAATCGTATCCATGCAAACTCCAAGTTGACGACTTACCACAACCACTTGACCCAAAATCATGCAGTCATTGGCGTCAGCGATTTGGTCCAGTGGGCCTTATCCGGGCAAGCCAGTCATGAGCTTCATGCCATGGAAAAGCCAGAGTGGAGCGGGTTATTGATGAGGATGAAGAACTGAAAACTGGAGTCTTGTTTGACCGAAACGGCGGAATATGAGAAGCAGTAGGTCAGACAAGATTCTGTAACCTATTGTGGCATTGTGGCAACCTGTGGAGAGCGAGCGGAACGAACCCAAAAACAGTTTGGACCTGCATCCATACTAAGAATGACCATCGGACGAAAAACGAGACCTGAGAATTCTCAAGGCGACATAGTCCTACTGTAGGAACTCCGCCAACTCAACCAGCTACTATCCTAACAATGCGTTGACGTTCGCGGCTTCCGCTTCAACTTGCTTGTTGGCCATGCCATCTTCCTCACTTTCTTCCGGAATATGTTGCTCTCCTGCATGTACTTCGTGCTGTTCAGGTTTCCGCCGCTTTCGGCCACGTTTGTTGGGAACATACTGAGTGACCTCGCCGGCGTGATACTTCCACCAGCACTCCCGAGCTGTCCGATTACACAAAGGTACAGGCCCAGGTTGACAGAGCTTGCATTCATATGTTGTTTTAGCGCGACACACCCAGCATCGACCTCGTGGCCTTCTCTGAGCGCTCGCCTTCACATCTCCAATAAACGACGCCTCATGTAAATCAAAGGTGTTGCTGACAACTCTTCTTTGAGCTTCATCTACGACCGGCACCATGGTATGAGAGGTGACAAGTGTCTCCGGATCAACTTTCTTCTGAGTTGATGCTAAGCCTGGAACTGTCACAGCGGCTGGACCTACACCGACGCGGGGGGTGGCGGAGAAAGGAGGTGGAAGGTTGGTAGGAGTACGTCTCTCCTGAGCTAGTACATCGCCTGCTCCTCCGTCGAACGTAATGAGAGATGTGTACAGATCCGGTCTTCTATCACGGAAAATGCCCCACTGTGCTCTAGCTGTTCGCATTTCGTCGAGGTTGTAGGTGTGCAAGAGAACGGTCTCTTGATGACGGCCAGCGTCTGATACGATGGATCCAGTGTGATCAGTCATAAAGGATGAACCATAGAACGTGATCGATATGTCAGAAGATACGCCGTGTTCTTTCCCCACGCGGTTCGCAGCAATAACTGGCACCATGTTGGCAGCGGCATGTCCTTGCATACACTTTTGCCATTGTGAACATGTGTCATGAGCAGGGTCTTGAGGCTCGGAACCTATTGCCGTCGGATAAAGCAAAAGCTCGGCACCTTTGATTGTCATACATCTCGCAGCTTCCGGGAACCATTGATCCCAACAGATTCCAACGCCGATATTGGCGTAGCGTGTTTTGAAAGTTCGGAATCCTGTGTCCCCAGGACTAAAATAGTACTTCTCTTGATACCCGGGCCCATCTGGAATATGGGATTTTCTATAGAGACCCAACTGGCTACCATCCGCATCAATGACTACAACTGAATTGAAGTATGCGTTGCTGAAAAGAAGGGAAACACAAAGCCAAGAGAGAGAATTCGTGAGTGGTTAGTTGGTGTTCTACGCGGCTCACGCAGGGCATGATGCAAACAAACGGGTTTAAAAGGAACAACATCACCCGGGAGTTAAATCGGAATTACTTTGAGTTCTGCGGTAAAAAAGTGAAAGCCGTCATGATCATGTGCGAACTTACTTAGAACGCTCATAAAAGCTGATGGGGAGCACAACATTCAGATCACGCGCAAGGCTCTGGAAACGTAAAATGTACGACTTTTCATCGTCCAGAGCCACAGCAAGGCGAGCGTAATCCATCTGATCGATCGGAAAGTACAGAGTAGCAAAAAGCTCCTGCAGGAGGACAATATTTGCACCCTTGCGCACGGCCTCGCGAACATAGCTCTCGGCGCGCCGGCAGTTGGACTCTATGTCATTGGCACACGAGAACTGGACAGCGGCAACGGTGATGACACGCTGGGGAGCGCTGGCGACAGCAGCTGCCGCCACGGTGGCGGCGCTGGCCATGAACCGCGGCCGCGCGAAGGAGAACGACGCGATGGCGTTGCTGAGAGCCCTCCTAACGTGAGGAAGGCTAACCGTGTTCGCCCCGATGAGACCGTGCGACGTTGAAAGCAGTGCCCACCTCGAACCCCAATAAAGACCACTGTGATGCGTTAGGACCGCGACGCGGTTTTGGGCGTTCAGGTAGACAGATGTGCGCGCCGTTTTGGGCCGGCACCTTGGGCACAGACTACAGTTTGATGGCTGCCTCGGACAGCACCAATCGAGCAAGTTGCCACACACAAGCGCTGGCAGCGAAAGCCTCCAGGAACGATTTAATGTTTACACAATTTTGGCCGCAAATAGTATTTGCTAAATACAGATGTAACTTTCACTGTAAATGTCTTACCCTTTGGTATCATTTACCGTAAATGATTTCCGTAACTGATCACGAGTCGTGACGACTCGACGGGGCTTGCACCGCCCGATTGCTCAGCGAAGCTCAAGCAGTCGTTGACTGCTGCGCAAAGCTCTGTTGCCTCCGCGATGTTTCGGTTCATGCCTTCTTCGAGCAAATTCCAGACTTGTTCTCGCATATCGTTGCCAACGATTCGTTGGTGTATTCTCGTATAGCTACCCGCAGGACCACTAGATTACGGTGGAGGTAGAAGGATAGCTCTCTAGCCCAACATGATGTCCGACGAAGATTGATGTCAATGACCGCCAGCAGATCCTGATCTCGTCACGCTCTTTGTGAAGAACCGTAAGCTGTATTCAAAGAGAAACGAGCGAATCAAGACATGTTCGTGTGGACTATAACTGCGTATTCCTTTGTGGAACAGTTTACACGTAGTTCTGGAGAACCCACAGAAATGAGCACCAGCCTTTACCTCCTCACTGAGGAGGTAAAGGCTGATCCTGAAATTCTGTATGTACTACCATGAACAAGTTCAAAGGGCAATCGAAATGAGAGCCATTATTACATTCAATGTGTATTAGGGGTATTACAGCTGGTTTGATGGAGGTTTAGTCTTGTTTATGTGCATTGCGCGCCTATCTTTTGTAGTCAGCCAATTCAATTACGCTGCCATGTTCTCGCGGGCCTCAAGCGCCTTCAACTCGGAAGTATGAAACTGCAATTACGGCTGGTTCGCCGTCCTGTTTCGCTTCTTCTTCGGCGGCTCTTCTTTTTTGACCATAAGTCGGGGAGCCACCGACATTGCCATTAGCTCCTGGAAGAGCAGTTTGCAAGCGTACGGGATATAGACCTGGCTAATAGCCGTGCTGTTGTTGCAGTTCCTACAATGGAACGTGTTCTTTCGAAGATCTGCAATTGCAATCAACCCGCATATGTCACACACATGAACTCTGTACTTATCGCTCATGTCCATAAGGCGTTCCCGAAGAAAGTTGGCCCTGTCGAATCAAAAGAAAGTGCTGTTAGTTATTCGTTGTACATCAAGAATCATTAGTCGGCGCAAAACGTACCCACCGTGCGAAATAAGACAGTCGCGTTCCATTTCTCCGAATCGCAGCCCACCTCCTCTAGCTCGGCCTTCGAGCGGTTGCCTAGTTAGCAAAGTTACAGGGCCATTTGACCTGGAATGTATCTTGTCATCCACCATATGCTTCAGACGCTGGTAATATGTAGGACCTAGGAAAATATGGGCTTCGAGTGGTCTCCCAGTATGTCCATTATGCATCAGCTCCCAACCATGTGGTTGGTAACCTGCTTCTAGCAAACTCTTCCCAATATCCTCAACAGTGACATTGGTGAACGGCGTGGCGTCACCTTCGGTACCCTTGATGGCAGAAACTTTCCCCAGCAGACATTCAATTAGCTGTCCGATTGTCATTCGAGACGGGATGGCGTGTGGATTAACGATGATGTCTGGGATGATACCCTCTGATGTGAAAGGCATATCTTCTTGTCTGTACGTAATTCCGATCGTTCCTTTCTGGCCATGTCTTGATGAGAATTTGTCCCCAATCTGAGGTTTTCTTACAGACCGCAACCTGACTGAGACGAATCTGGCACCTTCTTCATTCATAGCCAGAAGCACTTTATCCACAACACCATTCTCAGTTGATTTCGCTCCCTGAGACAGATCCTTTTTCGTCTTCGCACCTGCAAGTGCAGCAGCACTCTGCGTGCCTGGCTGCGTTCCGGGGACGTCAACTAAAGGAGTAACTTTGCCAACAAGAATATCATTCCCCGCAATTCGAGTTCCTTCACATACTAGGCCATCTGCATCAAGTTTGTCATACGCTCCTGGTTTTAAGGCCACGCAATCACGATGGTCAGGCACTTCAAAACGTTCTTGAAGGCCTGCAAGATGTCTCTTTTCCTCATCACGGAAGCTTCTAAAGTACACCGACCTAAACAACCCTCGATCGATTCCTGACTGAGACATGATGACCGAATCTTCTTGATTGTAACCAGAGTAGCACGCAATGGCGACGACTGCGTTGATACCTGAAGGCAAAGCTCGGAATTTCAAATGTTGCATTGCCCGCGTACACACTAATGGCTTTTGGGGATAGTACAATACGTGAGCTTGTGTATCCATTCTCAGACTAAAGTTTGTGATGTACACACCCATTGCCTGCTTTCCCATAGCCGATTGATACGTATTACGAGGGCTTTGGTTGTGATCCGGGAAGGGAATAATCGATCCGCAAACGCCGAGAATCATAGCCGGGTGGATCTCACAATGAGTGTACTGAGCCGAATGGTTCTTCTTTTCCAAATCACTCATTAACATTGCAATCATGATTGTTTCCTCCTCCTCACAATCTACGTACTCGAGCAGCCCCAGAGCCAGCAGGCTATGAAACTCACGAATATCCGGATCAAAATCTGGGCTATCTTCATCGTCTACGCTGGCAAGAGCGAGCACATGCCGCTTACGGATTTTGAGTTGCGATTTGCGCCAACCATGTTCGTCTTGTTTCTTATTCTGTTCAACAACAAACAGAGGCCGGCCTATACGACCTGCGTCGGTATAGATTCGCAGTTCTCGACGCTGATGATCCATAACTATTGAAACTTCGAAATTTATGTCACCTTTCCTTCGCAAGCTCCTCAGAGTATCCGCTAGGCCTTCCGCCTTGTGATGGATACCCACCCACGCTCCGTTCACGAACACCTTGGTCGCCCTAGCAACTTGACCCGGAGCAATCTCCATAAGCTGATGTGTGCTCCACTCTTCCAGGAAAATTTGCACCGGTGCAGCCTGCGAACCCACTGAAATGTAGGCCATCAAAGCCAGGTTCTTAACCAGCCCACAGGCTTGCCCCTCAGGAGTCTCGGCTGGACATATCATGCCCCAGTGAGTGTTGTGAAGCTGCCGGGGCTTTGCCAGCTTTCCTTCTCTCCCAATCGGTGAATTCATTCGTCGAAGGTGAGACAGTGAGGATGCAAATGTTAAACGGTTGAGTACTTGAGAAACACCAGTTTTAGTCGGAGCGCCACCGGCGGAGTTCCAGTTCCCAGTGGAAAGAGCGTACTTCAGCCCATTGGTGATAATGGAGGACTTAACAAGAGAGTTAAGATCCACCTCCCCACCTGCATTTATAATTCTCTTTGCGCTTGCTCTAACATCCTTCATCAGTTTCCTCAGCAGTTGCCTGAACAAAGTGGTCATCAACGGCCCCGCCAGATCTAACCTTTTGTTACCGTAGTGATCACGATCGTCTTCGCGCTGTCTACCGAGTGCTACATGAAGCAACTTGTTCACCATGTACCCTAAGTAATATGACTTTTTCATTTCAGAGCCTGGTTCAGTTCCAATGTGAGGGAGAAGCTCAAGTTGTAGAACGTCTCTTCCGTACTTTATACGGTCTGCCCTTGAAAGCCCCCCTTTTCCGGGCCCTCTTCTTCCTATGAAGTCAAGGGCGCTTAGGACATCACGAATACTCTGCGCTTCTTCTATTGAGGGCATAACAGCAGTCATGAGTTCGTCATCTGCTAAGTCATAACAAATATGGCTCATGACTTCTTTGTCGTTCGCGCAGCCCAAAGCGCGAAACAAGACAACCACAGGTATTTCCTCGCGTATACTTGGGATTTGACAGTGAATTGTCGACCCGGAAAGCCCATCTCTTCCCTTCCCACGTGACTTGAGCTTCACTTGAAGAGAAGTCGTTGGTCTATTGCTTGCTTCAGATGCCGATCGAACTTCAGCCACATGAGAGTATGTCGATGGGAGGGACTTCACGAAAACAAAGCAGTGATTGGTAGACATTCGTTCTTGGGCAAGCAACACTTTTTCAGAGCCGTTAATAACAAAATAGCCGCCCTGGTCAACATGACATTCGCCCATTTTGTTAAGTTCCTTATCGGTCTTCAAATCATGCAGGAGACAGTACTTGGACCGGAGCATAAGAGGAACTCGCCCAATGAATACTATTTTTTGTCCTTGGTCTAATTGAACTTCCTCTCCGGTGTCAGGATGAACTTCTAGTTCCGTTTTAGAAATCTCACAGTACAATGGCGACGCATACGTCAAATTCCTCAAACGAGCCTGATTGGGGTAAAGGAGATTTGCTTCGCCAGTAGATTCTTGAAAAAAGGGGCGACCCATGCGAAGTTGTCCGAATCTTATGATAACACGTTTCGCAGTTTCTTGCTCCATCTCACCCGGCAAATGCTGGTCTTCGGAAATGATTTCTATGTCCGGTGTTTGATCCACAAGATCCTGTGAGAGGAAAAGTAAGTATGGATAAATTGGCGTACAGATAGAGTGTTAGTAGCTGCGCAGCAATAGCACACCTCTGCTTGGAGCTCGACACAGTTCGTTTTGTAAGCCTTACCTGCATGGTGTTTGTCATGAAGACATCGTACGAATCGATTTGCTGACTGACAAGTCCTCTCGTCTTGAAATGCGATTCAATGACGGTCCAAGCATCCTCCTCCGTTATAGGCTCCTCCTCTTCGTCAAATACGTCATCCGGTTCGTCCGCAAATCCGTCTCCGTTTATGTATTCTGCGTCTCTGTCTTGGACTTCGTATTCAAGGTCTCTTGTCGCCTCGTAGTATCCATTGTTATGCACGGATGGCAAAGATTCGACTTGCATACCGTTCGCGGAGTCAAAAAGTCTTAGCCTTGCGTACTTTGGGAAGAATTCAAGCTGCTGGGCAGTACTGCTAAAAGGCGTGAGTTACTGCAATAATATAACCCGAAATCGTTGTCTAAGAACGGAATACCTCAGTGGCCGACGAAATGAAGAGTTGGAGGGGCTTTCTGGTGTATAGGCCCACTCCCAGACACCACGCAGACTGTTTAAAGTACTCTTCGAGAAACGGAGGCAAGCGGTATCTTTACCCTTGGTACACAACTACGGAGTAGCGCTTCACCAGGGCTTGAGTTAAGATGTTGCGCAGTGACGCCGGCCGTTGATCTTGAGAAACTGTGCTTCAAAAAACCGCGGAAGAACGGAAGTACTCAGATTATCTAACCAGGCTCGTAGCGCTTGAAAATATGTGAAATACAGTTGTAAACGCAACCCGAAGGGGCCGCACGCCTTTCAAAATGTTTTTTGAAATTAGGCGCGATTCCGCCACAGTGGAGCTTCCAAAAGCTGTCTAGCTAGTCGAATTTCTGCGAGGCTCATGCGTTTGTTTCCCTCGCTCTCGAAGGTGTGTTACCGAGGGCACCGTGCTTGAAAACGGATACACATCTCCTTCACCACTGGTAACGAGAGGTCCAGAGAAAAGAAAAGGCAAGAATTCCGGAAAACGTTGCACTTTTGTTCGCGCCGTGTGGGAACACGCAGTGAAGTGTTCGTTTTGCTGCACTCAAGAGAGCTCGCCAGATTCTGGTACTGGCCAGTATTTGGATTTGGAAAAGGCACCAAACTTCTCGTAATACGCTCTTAAGAACTCGATCAAACTATTAACATGGAGCTCTCTGGAGGAAAAGTGGGTGCTCTTAAATCTGAGAGCGATGTAGGTCGTGCAGCAGCAGATTTCATGGCGTCTGCCTCTGAACGTCGGAAAAGAGCTCGCGCCTCAATGGGTCCAATTGGCGAGCAAGCACGGAAGCGCCACATATCTTCACATCCACCAAAGGTGAACGTCGAGGCGGCCAGGAAGTCGGCTTTGGCTCTTTCAGGCGAATCCCCTGCTTACAAAAAGCTAATGGAAATGGAGGAACGTCTTGATCTCGCACTAATGCGCAAACAGCAGGATATTAAAGAGATGCTCAAGTCACAATTCTTTTCCGAGAAGCGCGTATTCAGATTATACATATTCAATACGTACCGATCACAGCCAGAAGCTCCAGGGGTCACTTCGGAAGACGTTGCGTCGTGGTCTTTGCGAATTCAAGGTCAACTTCTGCCGAAAAAAGATTCATTGAAAACGTTCGACCACGGCAACGAAATGGAGCCCCAGTCTGCTGGCGTTCCTGGGCTTACGACAACCCCTGGAGCGACTGGCATCTCATCAGGAGCACAGTCATCGGCCATACCGGGCCAGTATCAAACTTCGGAACCTGCGAGCGTGTTAACTGGCCCCCCTCCAAAATGCTCTGATGTTTTCAGCAAAGTGATTGTTGAGCTTGATAAAGATCTATACCCGGAGAACAACATGATTGAATGGAAGCGGAAGGACGGTGAGCCTTCGTCCAATGGCTTTGAAATTTCGCGGGCTGGTTCGAAGGAATTCACTGCGAAGATATACCTGTTTGTAGATCACAAGCCGGATCAATTTCGCATATCATGGCAGTTGTCTCGTCTCATCGGAGTCAAGAAAGAGACGAAGAGGAATATTTACAACAGTGTTTGGCAATACGTGAAAAAGAACAGACTGCAATGCGTGGACGACCGCACAGCTGTGCGACTGGATGCTGGTTTGAAGACTTTGCTGGGACCTGTGAATCAATCTGTAGAGGTTTTGAAACTTCAACAGTTATTCGCAATCATCAAGAGCCATATGGGACCATTAGAGCCTATTCAGATTGAGTACGAGGTAAAGTTAAATGGAGATGTGGTTGATAATCAGGACTGCTACGACATCGAAGTGAACGTTCAGGACACAAGCTTGATTGAGTCTGCTCGAAAGGCTGGGACATTTGGGTTGGGTCTCCCACAATCAACCGAATATGAAGCGCTCAGCGAGAAGCATATGGTTGCCCTTCAGAAGATTGCGGAACATAAAAGGCGAAGGGATTTCTTCGTAGGTTTTTGCTCGAATCCGGTCCAATTTATAAATCATTTGATTCTGAGCCAAACAAGGGACTTGAAGGTTCTCGGTGGTAGCACAGGAAGAAATCCCGAGGAAGAACGCAGAGCATCATTCTATCAGCAGCAGTGGGTGTATGAAGCAGTTCCGCGTTACTTGCTGAGAAAAGCAATTGCCGACACCGCCGAGGAAACCGTTGAGAGCGTTCTCAAGAGCTAACCGACTGGGAACTTAAACTGCTATCTACGGAGGCCACAGTGTACTCGGATTTGGATATACTGTAACTTGCTTGGTCTTTATCCATATGATGTCGTTTTTCTTGTTAGCCGGCATCGTTGCTATCAACTAATTTGTACAGGTTGCTTGGGCTTTCTATATGGGGTGCCTCGAATACTGTTCCACTTGAGCGATAGTCGGAACGAATCTTTTCAAGAATGCTGTTTGAAGGTTTCAAATCGCCATCCAGAGGTATCAAGATGGATACGTTGAATTGGGTATCTCTAAAATGTTGAACCTTTTGTAGACAAGGAGCAGATTCCAAAGACAAGGTTTCTTGTCCCCGTGAGAGCACGTAACTTGCATTACCTGACCGGACAGTCGATGAGGCTGGTGGGTTCAGGGCCGTCTCTGTTGCAGCTCTTTCGGAGGGATGATATTGTGGTAATGCACTTTCTGCTGTGCGAGTTGCGCGCACACTCCCTATTAGGCGGGCCACATATTATGACCCAAACGCACTCGGGTGCAATACCCTGTACGTGTAAAGTTTGAAGTTATATCCGCAGTGCTATGCGGCGTAGCTGTACAGATGCCAACGAATTCTTTCTCCCAGGCTAGTTCGCTTTCGC
This sequence comes from Gracilaria domingensis, assembly GCA_022539475.1. Classification (NCBI taxonomy): domain Eukaryota; phylum Rhodophyta; class Florideophyceae; order Gracilariales; family Gracilariaceae; genus Gracilaria; species Gracilaria domingensis. The sequence goes on from VCMS01000023.1 coordinate 113,510, forward strand.
TTGTCCCACCCTTGCCATCTGGAGCTCATGTTTGCATCATGTTGCGGATAATTCTTTGTTGACTGTTGTCGCATTGTACACGATGAGCGACTTGATATTTCAATGAGAAGAAACCTTGTGGTGCAGCCCAATTGCCGAAGGTTACGACAGGGTTACGGCAGTTTTTTGCGAGAAGCTATTCTCTAATGGAAATGCAGAATAATCAGGAGCTCGCTCTCCCAGGACGGCCTGATGCGTTCTCAAAGCTTCTTACGTACCCATATGTCTACTGCATTTCGGATAGAGTGAAGGATAAGGTGTTGTTCCCTTTCGAAGGGTATGATGGAACGATTGATGAGACTCTACACGCCATTTGCAACGGAAACTCGGTGCTGCTTGTTGGGGAGCCCGGTATCGGTAAGCGCTCTTTATCTCTTGGTCTTGCTCGACGTCTCGCTTCATTGAAGGAGGATTCTGGGAACCCCATTTACACTCGCACAGTGTATACTTTGTCGCTTGGAAATTACTTTTGGAGCGGGGGTTCCGAGGACGCTCAACAAATGCAACGAAACATCAGCGAAGTTTTTTCCCACGTAGAGAGAGCTGGTCCAGAACACATCGTGCTTTGCATAGACGATGTAGATATCCTTGGTTTCGTTGACAGGATTGTTAACGAGAGAACAAAGAGTAATACAGAGCAAAATCCCATTTCGTTGGAGAATATGCTGCGGTTTCTTCTATTCGACAAGAAAGTTATCTGCTTGTGCACATGTATTCGAAGCGCCTACAAGAGATTGATAGAATCCGACACGTACTATGATGAAAAGTTCACAAAGTCATTCCGTGTCATTCATATGAAGCCTCCGAATGTACCTACATCGCTGCGAGTTTTGGCTGCTCACAAAGATCGCATAGAGAAAGAACGTAATGTTGCCCTTTCGAACGATGCTATATCTGCCGCAGTCATATGCGCAGATCGTTACATCACACATCGCGCTCTGCCAGAAAAAGCAATTGATGTTTTGAGTGAAGCTTGCAATATAGCGCGCTCCATAAGGTCAAAAAGCTGTGAAGGCCACGACGACCCTGATATTACTGTTTCAGTGGAACAAAGAGATGTGGAGCACTTGATTTACAACTGGTGTGGTGTCACCGTGCAGCAACTCGGAGACTATGTAAGTGCCGTGAACACTGGCTCATGAGTAGTGATGCTGAAGAAGACAAGAAAGTTTTAAAGAATTGGGTCAATGTGCTATGACTATCTACGTGAGGTCATGTATCAAACATCACACGGGAATTTCCAAAACGGATTCTGCTGAAACTAACTGTTGAGCTAGTTCGCACTTTCTGTTTATAAGTGAAGGTACATCCAGGCAGCAACACGCTAGAAATATCGGGTGGAGGGGTTGTTAAAAACCAAGACAATCCTCGGCGAATTGTCACACGGAACAAGAAGTCATGAGAAGTTAGAAACGTTTTCGCCGCTGAGCTCTCCTCATTCGGAGCAAGAAATACGAGTTTATGATGCGAGTTTTCCATGATCGTGGTTCGCGAAAAACCCAATCACCGCCATCGACGATTGCCAGTAAAAGAAAGAAATGCATGGAAATACACCAACGCTCTTCATCACGCACGAAAAGTATACGATGAGTGACAAGCGTTGTCTAGGGACCTCGCTCAGCGGACAAACTACGAACAAACCATGACGACCGCATTAGTTTGGATGAGCGGATTCCGGTAGAACGGTCGCCTGCGCAAAATTTAAGACATCTTCCTTGAGCTCCATAGAATCGGTACTGTCCGATACCGACGAAGCATCGCTTTCCTTGACATCTTCTAAAGTTGCCAGTTTTTCTTTGAGCTTATTTTCGCTTTCCAAGAATCGATCAATAACGACGGATATCGGAACAGAAGTATCGCCTTGAGCGAAATCGTCGTACAGTTTCTTTCGGAAGCGCACGACAGTTGCAGGATATTTTTCGTAGAACTTGCGTAGGTTATGAACAATGGCTCGTTCGATGAACCAGCCCAAAGTCAAGATGCTGACCTTGGTCTCGCCGCTAACGATATGCAAAGTCTTCTCATCTGGGGACAAACTATCCACATAAGCGCACGCGGATTCTTCTGCGGGCTGCGGATCGTCATCCTCGCAGCAGTCGGGATCGGATGTGCTTCCAGCACTACTTGTTTCGAGCTGTTGCACCTCTGACGACAAAGCTTGTTCGTCTTCGGTGTCAGCGCCGCATTGCTGGAGACTAAGCTCGCCGAAAGTGCGGCTGAGATTGGATAGGAAGCTCGGTCGGATGAAGAAGTGAAGGTGCAACGGGCGTTCGGCTGTGTTCCAACGCTGCTCGTCGCTGACGGCGAACATGGTGTCGCCGATGAAGGCGCGAATCATATCCGGACAGTCGACGTCCTTTGGGGTGTAGTGCTGCACGCGAGAAGTCCATCCGTCGGTCTCTTGGATGGGCTCGGTAGCGCGCATCTCCTTGAGCATTCCATCGTCGACGACGAACTGAAGGAACGAGGGGGCATCTCGAATGCGCCAAAAATCGTGGGCCGAGAAGGGCAACACACACTCGATGCGAAAGCGGACCATCGTCGTGGGCAGAAGCAGGAGGCTGAAGCAGGCGGGGAGGCTAGACGATCACCGAGACGCGGGCGTGGCGACGAGGGGCGTGGCGACCGAAGCCGGAGCTATCTACGGTCGAGGCGGCCAGAAAGGGAAGCGCGCGAACAAGATGTTGGTAGCCAAACACGCGGCGAAACCCTGACCAGCAGTGTGGGGCGACCCGCGAAGGTGCTTGCGCTTCTGGAGGCGGATATCGCGCAACCGCCGCAGCGCGCTTGGCAGCCGCGGTGAGCGCCCGGCACGCGGCGCACACGTTGACGGTTCGCGTCGCGCGCCGCGTGCTCGCTGCTTACAGCGCGCGTGGGGGCGCGTCACCGTTTATTTTTCCGCCAGCCGCCAAGCGCCCTTTCCAGGTGGCCAATTCAGCAGTTGTCGCCCTTCGTGACGTGGCATTTCGCCGCCCGCCCGCGTCAGCGAGTCCGAAGCCCGGCTCCCGAGGCTGTTCGAAAACCGCGTGGAGCCAACACATTCTGCATCATCCATCTACATCCCACGCGCGTCTCACGGGCAGTAAGTCCAGTACACGCTGTGCCTCTGAACGAACTTCAACTTCAGCTTCAACTTCCTCGTCTCCCTCTTCAGACAGAGTACCATCGTGAGCAGTTTGAATTTCTGCCGACGACTCGCGCTCCATGCGGCCGTCCAGAGTATCATCAGCGTGCTTCCGACCCATGCTATCCTTCATTTCTTGGTCAAGCTCTTCTTCCAGTTCTGTATCATTGATCCCACTCCAGTCGCGACCCAGTCTTTCAGAAACCTCAGCAACTTCACCTTTCAGGTCTTCAAACTCGTCCACCGCTTGATTCCAACCCTCTCGCAAAGCCACTTCATCCAGCTCCTCATCTATTCCATTGGCACCAAATTGTTCTACTTCCCGTTGCGCCTCATTTCGCAACGACTCCACGCGTAATGCATCCTCTCTGATCTTTCGCACATGTCCCAGACGTGACTCGATTGCCCGTCGTCGCCTTGAATGTATGGCCGCTCGTAGCAGACAGGCTCGCCGTGTAGACTGGCTTTTGGTTGTGGCGCGAGTGAATGCAATTAACCGTAGATCACTCTTCACTCTGTGCAGACGATCTTGTAGTTCGCGTTCTCTTTCCAGTAGTATGGTTGACACTAGCGTTGGCGACGATGATGGTTGTGACACTCGGTTGGCCTGTCGGTGTGTCTTTCGTGCAGGTTTACGTCTTAAAGGCAACGATGAGTTGAAAACAGAAGACTGCCCCATGTTCATTTTGCATCAGCAAACCAATGTGATGTCCACTTCTCTTTTGCGCGCTCTTACGTTGTATTGTCCCGGTTGAGTTTCTGGCAAGTAATCAGTTTTTGTTCAGCTGACCCCCAATCGCTTGGGATGGTTCCTGCAGGGTGTGGCAACTTATGCTGGCACTCCTTGAACAGAGGCTGCGCCAGAGACACCTGGTTTGCGAGTAAGGGTGCGCATTCCTGGTCGCAGCACGGAGTAAATACGTAGGTCACTTCATTCGTCGGCGAATATCACTGGATGGCCAACAATGACATTTTGGGTCTTGTTTCGAGTCTCGTCACACTTGCAACGTTGCGGACCCTGTTCAAGCGGCATCCCTCCGATTTGTTGAGTGCAGAGTAATGGACCGAAAGCCCCGAACGGACAGACCGAATGCACTTCGGTAACCGTACACAGATAAGGAGTTCGAAATACACCTTGAACAAGATCACGGATCAGTCATAATATGATTATTTTCGAGTAATTGAAATTATTTCAATTCATTTCCACATGGGCAATAATGAAGGGCGAGACAAGCAAGATCACCATTCCTGGCGCGTTACCTTTGAACAAGGAGGTCGGTGTGATTCACTCACTCTGAATCTTAATCCAAACAAAAGGGTAAGGATACCGCCTCTCAGCCCTGGATAAGGCTTCAGCTATTTCTGTAGGATGCAGAGCAAGAAGTACTGAAAGAAGTTAGATCTTTCAGTTTGAACGTTCTTAAAGCAACTCTATTTACCGTATCATCGTTTAGGCGTTTGAGCATTGATTTCGAGAATCTTCAGGCAGTGAGGCATATTTTATCTCTCTGTGGAAGATTCGCCGTTCTTCTTCCCGTAACATAGTCTTTGATGTTGGAGGCTCATCGGCCAATATTGTGAGACAAATTCCTAGTTGATTTCCTTTCCGATTACAAGCGCAACTTCTCGTCATGTTCCGTACGTTGTGGAATTCAACCAAAACTTCGCTCCTCTCATGCAATTCTGCTCTTCGTTCTCAGCTTATATATCGCAACTTCTGTGCGTCACCCGTCAAGCATGCTGAAGAAGAACAAATCGCCATCCTGAGGAAAGGAATGGCGCCTGCAACTGGTCGATCCCTAAAGGCTATTGCCGCTGAAGTATGGGGTCACACTCGAAATCCAGTGGGTCCCGGGCACAGATCCGGTGAAAGGCTTCTAAGGCGCCCTTTACGTGGGCCCCTTTACGCATCTTGGTATCCTCCACCTCTCTCCGCGTACAAAGACAACCCCTTTAAGATGACTGATAAGCAGATGAGATGGCGTGAAAAGCTCAAGATGTTGAGGGCTAGTGGAAAGGGTCCACCGAAAAAGGGAGCTGGAAAGAGAGCAAAATGAGAAGCCGTTGGTGGAATCCATACGGAGCACTATGGGATTTTTACGTTCTACTCCTACCATACAGAGAAGCAATGTGGTTTGGCTATGAACTTCAAAGAATCTCGGAAATTTCTTTTGCTTGACTTTGGTAGCACAGCGAGACTGAGGACAGGAAGGTGGGGAAGGCAAGAATAAGTCACGAGGTTCCGCGTACGATGCGCACTATTTAGTCCGGACCATTTTCAAGGCGTGGTTTCTGTGGATAGGGCAATGACAGGGACGAGAGTATCATCTCTGTTGTAGAGTGACTGTGTTGTGGTTTACTTGTATCAAAGAGCCAAAGGTTTTAGAGATAAACTACTCGATTTACGGTTTGACAAGAAGCCTTCTATGGTACTAGATTTCATTGCGTCGCTACATCATGCAGCGACGCGATGATCATGTAACATAGGATATCATCCAAATTGAACTCCTGCACTCTTTAGAAGAACCACATGTGCGCCTTTCCCAAGATAGGCACTATCTTTCATTGTGGTCCAACTGTCCAATGCAGTAGATTGCAGAGATGAACGCTTTTTTATTAGAACGAAAACTAATCGAAAAAGATTTTGTTTCTTTGAGGCAGCCCTTCCTCGAAAAGGTCGTACTGGAGGCGGGGTCGATACAGACAGAGAGCTTTGGGTTTCATTGTTGTACCTTAATGACGGTATCCAATTACCCTTTGGGTATTAAAGTTTACGTCTTCGGCTCATTTAGACTGAATAAATTGCGTTTTAACGCATGAGCTAACAATTACGCCATGCTCCTGCACAAGACAGGCCTGAAACTGAAGGAGAAAAGGGGACATTACTGCTAACGGACATGCCTCTGGCCGGTACTTGCCTCTGCCCGCTTTGTACGCCTTGGTCTCGCATTCTATATATGCCGGCATCTTCCTCCTCTCGTGGGGGCATTCATCCAATGCCGAGGCAGAGCAAAAACAACAATTCAGGCGAATCTTGTGATTGCAAGATTTTGTTTTTTCTTTTATTCAGCCACCGAACCGCCTTTTGTGGTCTGCGATACCCTTGTATTTGCCCCCACCCCACGATGACCGCCGCCTCGGATACGCACGTTGTTTGTTGATGCAGTAGAGCAGCCTCCACCTGCTATTACCGTCAGGTAGAGCGCTAGAGCGCTCTCCGTTCTCGTTTCTCTCCTTCATCTGTGGCGCCATCTGTGGCGCGTTCAATCCTTTCTCTTTCTGCGACTGATTACGAGCACCTACGTGCTCTGTGCCAGTTTATGTTGATTACGCTATCCCCTTAGGAAAAGTCAGCGTCGCGAGGGAAGCTCACGTATTCCCTCTTATCTGGGAGCACATCTGCCGATAACCTTCGCGAAGTTTTTCCTTCAGGACAAAACGCATTTCCCAAGCATGTTCCGCAGCTCCGGAGTTATCCGCCGTGCGTGTGCCCGTCAAGCTCGACTGCTGCACGAGGACTCTTCGCGTGGTGACTTCCTAGGTTTTTCAATTTCTCGAGCACCAGCTTCAGATGCCCGTTATGGCATGGATATGACCAGAGCGCCAGGTTACGAGGTTGCGGCAGATGAAGAGCCGCCCCGGACAGGCAATCAGAAATTAGCCGACTTTGCTTCTCGTCACGGCAGACTTTCCGCTTCGCAAGTTCAGAAAGCGAAAGGGTATTTGTGGGTTGGCACTGTCCTGTACCCCGCGGAACAGGGCTCCGACGTTGACGTCACTTTTACATGGGAAATTGTGCAAGAACCTGAAGAGTTCGAGCACAGCGATCATGTGAACAATATCATCGAAGTCATCGACAATCCAGAGGAAAGTCCTGTCATGGAGGCAAAGAGACGGTACTCAGGGGGACAAGCGAGAAGAATACGCAAGGAACGAGCGAGAAATGCGGCCAAGAAAGCTGTGAGGCGGGCAAATAAAAGGCCTATTCGCAAACCCGAGAACGACGTACCGGATGATGAAGGGAGCTAGATTATTGTCCTTGCATGTCCGGCTTTTGTAGAATATTGTCGTAAAGCGGAGCGTTTATACATGAGAACTCAATGCTCCTGAAACTCGTTTATTACTTGCAAAACGTACGGAGTTGGTGTTACAGTGGTTCCTGCAAGGTAGCGAGAAAGAACCACACGGTTCAAAATGTTTGTCAAAGTCTACATCAGTTCGTGTAAACATGCAAACATACCTACAACTGCCATACGAGATGGGTCTAACTCTCGATCAAATCTTGATCGGATGATCGGATGATCGGATGATCGGTTCTACAAAGCTTCATTCCTTCGTTCTTTAAAGAGTTTCATGCATTTACTAGGGCGATTTCGGTGGACAAATCTACAGATGGGTCACGCTGAAGACGCGTCCGAAAAGGGAGCGAAAGCTAGTGTATCCATGATATTTTGCTGCGGAAGGTCCTTCACTCGACAGAATCAATCGACGCATGACGGTGTCTCAAAAAAGGAGCCCTAGCAAGTTACTGCATCTCTTTGACTGCGATAATCTTCTCTGTGCCGAGCGCCGAGAGCACAGTTAAGATGAGGTCTTTTCCTTCGTCGAAATCAGCCTTTATCTTCTTATGAACATCCTCAGTGTCGTCCAAATGAAGATCAGAGCGTGTATCGTTCTTATCGTCCATAACAGTGACAAAGCCCTCCTCGTCAATGTCAATAAGCTGAAAGTCCTTTCGATTCACAATAGGAGACATCATGTTGTGAGAGGACGGAGATATATCCTCGTACTTCCTTCCGGTAAAGATATCCACGCCAACAATGTTAGCCTTTGCATGGCCATGCTTCCCGGTCTTGGAAGTGGAATACTCAACGATTTTGCACGGAAATCCTTTGATAACCACGTGAGCTCCTTTCTTCAGAGCACCTGTCACCGATCAAAACAACAAACATGGCGAAGCGCACGGCAGCAAATCGATTGAGCAAAGCAAAGCACGCAAAGTAAAACATGAATAGTTAGTAAAGGTCCTCGAGACCATAGCACGAGTGCGCGCTGGGCATGCGTTGCATTGGTGTAGTCAAGAAAGGCATGTCGCTCTGTAAAGGGTGGTGGAAAGGACTCCTTAAAAGAGCATATTCCCCTTCATGCCGTGATGATACACGAATCACCCAAACAGACGCACATGGTCGTTTGGCGAGAGTAGCTCAATATGCAAAACGTATATTACGCTCGAAATTGACGTAGGGCCTCCATGGACGCCATCCTCGCCCCGCTTTTGCACGAGCCGCAGCGATTGTAGGTTCTGAACGGGTGGCTTGCCTTGGGGGAGGCACTAGAAGGTAGACTCAAAACTTACCAGCTTGGACCGGGATAACATTGGACGCACCAGATGAACCGGAATCGTGCTCAGACATCTTTGCGTGTTGGAGTACAGCGAAAGCGCAGACAAGGAACCCTTCGATTCGGCAGTCTGAACAACGGGCTGGAAGCAGGATCGAAGCCGAAGCGAAGGGTGGTCGGCGCGGATAACGCGTGCGTGTTGTGCTTGGCCGCGAGCGTACTTTAGTAGACTGGAGAGCGGCAGACGGCGGCGACAAGCCGATGTGTCTACAGTAGCTCAGCAAAAAAGCTCAAAATAGACGCTAAATCGCACATATCCCGATGCACCTTCCATGACCCCACGGATTCACGAGTTTTGAGTCGTGCACCGACAAGCAGAGCGCGATTTTCATAGCCAGGACCACTGAAACCTCGTCTCGTGCAGTTCTGGCGAAGCGTTCCGGCCCCATCGGGTCGTCTACATGCTTGCAGGCCCAGAACGTCAAACCAATCAAATGTCCACGTGTCCTTCCAATTCACAACTGTAAGTAACGAAACTTGCCCTTCCTCCTGCTCTCTGCTCAAATTTAAATCTTTCGGATTCACATTCAAATATTCAAACCCATTTTCGGATCTAAGCTTCAAGAGAAACCGCAACGAACATACGTACCTGGCCGCCATTTCCCATTTCAACCGAAACCACTTCCCGTCTTGCTTCACTCAGCAGACGTTTCACTCTTCTTCGAATGCGTCGCTGAGCCCTCCACCCACCTCTCTCGCACAGTTTGTTGGAGCTCCCTTTCGAAGCGAACCGGGTCGTGGACGTTATCTCCCGCTTGGGCTGCGTGGTCACAGGCTGCACGCACGTATTTGACTGTTCCTGGTCCTTCTCGCACCAATCATGGCGCTCAGAGTTTCCAACTCCGCTAATACCATCCCGAGGGGAAGGAAAACTGTTGAGCAGACTTTCACCAAACTTACTCAGCTTGAGCATATTTTGCTACGTCCTGATACATATGTCGGCTCTGCAGAGTGTGTTCAGGAGCAGGTCTGGGTCTGGGACGATGATTCCAAGAGCATGGTCTACAAGCAAATCACGTACCCACCAGGATTGTACAAGATATTCGATGAGATTTTGGTTAATGCTGCGGACCACAAGCAGAGGGACCCGAAAATGAACTCCATCAAAGTGGAGATTGACGCAGAAAATCAAACAATTTCTGTGTGGAACAATGGCTCCGGTATCCCCATTGAAGTGCATAAGAAGGAAAAGGTTTATGTCCCTGAACTCATTTTCGGCAATCTTCTCACTTCTTCAAATTATGATGATGAAGAAAAGAAAGTTGTCGGTGGTCGAAACGGATTTGGCGCAAAACTTGCCAACATCTTCTCTACTGAGTTCGTAGTAGAGACTGCCGATGCCGAACGAGCAAAACGTTACAAGCAAGTATTTCGGAACAACATGAGTGAAAAAGAGGATCCGGTAATCCGTTCGAATGCGAAGAAAGAATCCTACACGAAGATTACATTTTCCCCTGATCTTCCGAGATTCGGTGTAACATGCTTAGACAGCGATATCATATCTTTGTTGAAGAAGCGCGTGTACGATATTGCTGGCGTCAATCCTTCGTTGAAGGTCTACCTCAATGGCAACCGTATTCCCATCAAAACTTTCAAGGATTACGTCAACCTCTACCAGTCTGAGCAATCGTCGAGTGCCATTTTCCATGAACGCGTGAGCGACAGATGGGAAGTAGCCATCACAGCTAGTGATGGAGAACTGAGTCAAGTCAGCTTCGTCAACTCCATCTGGACAATGAAAGGTGGGACACACGTAACACATGTTGCCGATCAAATCGTCTCACGGGTTGCCGAGCATATTTCGAAGAAGAACAAGGGCCTCAAAGTAAAGCCGTCCCAAATCAAGAGCCACCTCTCGCTTTTCATTAACTGCCTCATCGAGAATCCGGCATTTGACTCGCAAACTAAGGAAACTCTTACAACCAAGCCATCAAAATTTGGCTCCAAATGGCAGTTTTCTGAGGATCTCGCCAAAAAGGTGGTGAAGAGCAAGATTATTGACAACATCACTGCCTTTGCTCAGTTTAAACAGAGCAAGGAATTGTCGAAAACAGATGGCGGCAAGAAAGCCCGAGTTCTCGGAGTCAAAAAGCTCGAAGATGCCAACAAAGCTGGTGGGAGAGAAGCTTCAAAATGTACTCTGATTCTAACTGAGGGAGATTCAGCCGCATCTCTTGCGATATCCGGGCTTTCTGTTGTCGGGAGAGACTATTACGGAGTATTTCCACTTCGTGGAAAGCTTTTGAACGTTCGGGATGCTAAGCACAAGCAAATTATGGACAACCAGGAGATTAACAATCTGAAGAAGATCCTTGGATTGCAGCATAATAAGAAGTACTGCAGCGAAACTGTGAAATCTCTTCGCTATGGTCATGTTTTGATAATGGCTGATCAGGATCACGATGGTTCGCATATCAAGGGGCTTGTCATCAACTTCTTCGATCACTTCTGGCCCAGTCTTCTTCATGTGGACGGTTTCCTGCAGGAGTTTATTACCCCAATAATGAAAGCCACAAAGACAGTCGGACGCAACAAGCTCGAGAGAGTCTTCTTCACTGTTGCAGAATACAAGGAATGGCAAGATGGTGCCGAAGGAATGTCCAAAGGATGGATGACGAAGTACTACAAAGGTCTCGGTACTTCAACGAATCAAGAAGCGAAGGAGTACTTTTCAAACCTAGAACGTCACCAGTTGAGTTTCACTCACCAAGGAGAAGATGATCGAGCTATGATTGATCTCGCTTTCAACAAGCATCGCGTGAGCGATCGAAAGGAATGGTTGTCTTCTTTTGCTCCCGGTACCTTTTTCAACCATGAAGAGGATCAGTTGAACTATACTAATTTTGTTAACAAAGAACTCATCTTGTTTTCTCTTGCTGACAATGCCCGATCCATCCCGAGCATTATGGATGGTCTGAAGCCATCCCAGAGAAAAGTCTTGTATGGTTGTTTTATGAGGAGAAACTTCAAGAGGGAAATCAAAGTTCTTCAGCTGGCAGGTTTCGTAACTGAGAAGGCGGTCTATCATCACGGAGATTCCATTTTCCCTACTATTGTATCGATGGCTCAAGACTTTGTAGGGTCAAATAATGTCAACCTACTAGTTCCGGCAGGTCAATTTGGAACGAGGTTGCAGGGTGGGAAGGATGCAGCGTCCCCAAGATACATTTTTACGATGCTAGCGCCTATAGCTCGTGCCTTGTTTCCAAAACAGGATGATCCCTTGCTCTCCTACCTGAAAGATGAAGGTACGGTTATTGAGCCTTCCTGGTACTGCCCGATTATACCTTTAGTCCTGGTTAACGGATCCGAGGGAATTGGAACTGGATGGTCCTCCTCAATTCCATGCTACAACCCTCATGATCTTATTCGTAGCGTTCGGCTGTTGTTGAATGATGAACCGCTCGAGGATTTGCGTCCGTGGTACCGTGGTTTTAATGGGTCTATTGTTCCCGTGGAAAACTCGAAGTCCTTTGATGTGTACGGAACTTTGCGTAGATCGCAGGACACATTTCGGATTGAAGAGCTTCCGGTCAGAACTTGGACATCATCGTACAAGGAGTTCCTTGAATCACAGACTCTTGGTTTCCCGAATGCTAAAAACCCATTCGTGCGAGAATTCCAAGACAACAGTACAGAAAACAAGGTCTGTTTCACGTTCACAGCCACTCCTGAGGCGCTTAGCGAGCTCTCCACTCCTGCTGCTTACAAGAAGCTCAAGATTTCAGGTTCTCTCAGCACAAGTAACATGGTTCTTTTCGACAAGGAAGGTCGCATTCGAAAATATGATTCTCCCCAGGAGATCATAAAAGGGTTTTACGGAACTCGATATGAACTCTACGAGAAGAGGCGATTGTATATCCTTCAAGAGCTTAGGAAAGAACTGCTTCGACTCGACAACAAACAGAGATTCATTCTAATGGTTGTAAACGGGAAGCTAAAGGTGGCTAAGCGAAAGAAAGTCGATGTTATTTCAGATCTGAAGCGACTGAAATTCGACCCAATTCCAAGAGGAAACAAGAAAAAGGCTTTGGAAGATGAGGAAGATAATGAAGGAGGTGATGATGAATCTAATGAGCCAACCCAGGATGAGAGCAATTATGACTATCTTCTTTCCATGCCTTTGTGGAGCCTTACCTTAGAGAAAGTTGAACAACTTCGTTCGCAGAGAGACAACAAGGAGGCTGAAATCCACGAAATGGAAGCGAAGACCGCCAAGGACCTTTGGGAGACTGATCTGAGTGTGCTTGAGGAAGCTCTTCGAAAGGACGAAGAAAGGGCCGCGCTGATGATGGAAGACTTAGAACGTGTCGCCAAACGTGCTCGTCTCAAGCAACGAGGAAAGAGTGGAAAGGGGAAACGAGGAAAGTCTGCAGTGAAGTATTTCGACGATGAAAGTTTTATTGATGACCTAGAAGACGTGCCCCTTCCCCAAATTCGAGTGGTGGAGCAAAAGAAATCTAGATCAAAGAGGCAAGTGGTGAGCCAAGTGCCTTCGTCTCGTGCGAAGAGCTCTAGAACAAAGGCAAAGAAGGTGGAAGTGGAAGAAATTCTTGATGACGACGATATGTTAGATTTCGAAGCTCTCGATGATGAGTACTCTGAGTATTCTGATGAAGATATTACTGAACGACTGGCAGTTGTCTCCCTTACGGAAGAAAAAGCGCAACCCAGAGCGAAGAAATCTCAACCCAGCAAACGTTCTGTGAAGCAGAAAGTTGCGTTTATCGTCGATGATGACGACGATGATGAATCTGTTCCTTCCCCGGATCTAGAGCCAGTGGAAGCAACCAGGGCAAGGTCTTGTCGAACTGCGAAGAAAACACCTATTATCGATTCCGAGGACGACGACGATTTCGTTCAAGTGGGCAGTGATGACGATATGTTTGACGAGGGAGCAAAGACAAGCAAGGCATCCGGAACAAGCATTGTGGACGATGAAATCGAAACCAGCGACAGTGATTCCCTAACCCTCAGTCAACGCCTTGCTACGAGAACTTCAGTTAAGAAACCCAATGGCAACGAAGCCTCTCAGAAACGTGGAAGCGGTGGATCTCGCGGAGCGAAGAAGGTGGAGAAGAAGACAACGGCTGCTAAGAGACCTAGAGCTCCCAAATCCACTGGCGTTCAGCCCGTCTCTTTGATGTCACCATCTCCCTCCCCTGTCCCCAAGAAATCGAAGACATCACGGTCAACCAGAGGAAAGAAGGAGAGATATGAACTTGAGGACGACGATGAATTTTCTCCAGAGAAGGAAGTCGAGGAGGTCAAACCCGTGTCTCGTCCTCGGCGTCAGCGAGCAGTTCGCAAAATTATCATTGAGGATTCTGATAGCGATTCAGACTTTTGAAAGCTGAGGGTCACTGCCCACTTTAAGGATTTTGCTCATGAATAGAGAGAGAGAAAGTACAGTAGCGGTGTACTTTTCAAGATTTCTTCTTCGGTTTGTCAGCACTTGCGGCGTTCAGAGCTTCAATACTCACTTCATCTAATCTCGCTTCTTCTAGGTCACGTGCATTAGCGCTCGTCTTGCTTTCCACAACCTTGCATACCTCGCAGAGCACCCCTGCCTTTTCTATCTCAAGCAACCATGCCTTTTGGCGTTCAGATAGAGTATCACGCGCGCTTTTCACTTCAACGAGCTTTGTAGCGAAAGCTGACTTATCGCTTGAGAGCTCTTTCCACAGAGTGAGATCAGGTAAACCTCCTGCCCAGTAGTTGTAATCCTGTGAGAGAAGCCTGAAGCAGTGTGACAGAGCTGAGCCGCCTAATCCGGCTCCTACTGCAGCCAGGTTAGAAGCAGTGTATGAGTTCCAATCACAACCGATTGCCCTCGTACCATTATATCGTTCGAAACAACTCTCTACTTCAGAGAACACCTCAGACGACGACATAACGCTAATATCTTGCAAGCGATTTTCAATGCCTTCGCTTCTTGATTGGTAAAATGCTTCAGTGAAGAGATCCAAGGGCTTGTCTTGAAAAGGCGTTTGAAACACATCGGGAACAAATGCAAAAAGGGCTGATTCCCACATAAACAGACTGAAAAGGAAACGAATAGACTTTCCTTCATCGTGAATGCCGCACCATCCCTCCTTCCCGAAGTACCATTCCAGGCAATATTCTTCAACCGATACGTTCCCACCATCTCTGCGGAAGCTAGAGAAGAGAGCTCTGCTGTTCAGAGCGAGGCTACGGGAAGACATTGACTGTTGGGAATCCCCACTGCGATCAACCATGTTCTGATACCATGGATCGTTGATGGCACTTTCTTCTTCATTATTCTGTGTCTGGAATTCTTTAGCCTGAACATTCAACGACTTGCCGTATATTTTTCGCACGCGAACCTTGGCTCCTGACTCCTTCAGGATGACAGCAATGTTTTCTGGTAACTCTGGCGCAACATCTGAAACCGTTCTGGGTTCTTCGGTGGTATAGATTCCATCTTCATCGACTACTTCTATATCAGGTTTTCGCCTTTTAGAAGACATTTTAAGCTTTCTGCAGATTGCAGCGCCCCTTCTAGCGAGGGCTAGTCTGTCTCCAAGATGCAAACGGTCTTCTTTCGGGTCAAGTGCTTTCTCGATAATGTTCAAAGCATCATGAGGTTTGCCCAAGTGCTTAAACATATTAATTGTAATCCTGTTTAGGCATTTTCCTCTTCTCTTTGGAACCAGATATGTTGAAAGCAGAAGTTTCAGCAGCTCTACAGCACTCTCGTATTCCCTCAGACATTCGAATGCATGTACAGAGTGATAGCAAGCACGAACATAAACCCACTGTGCCGTGTACCTTCGGAAAAAAGGATGGTGTAGTTGATTCAAAGCGTTGATCCTATCCTTTTCTTTCCTGTAGAAGGATTTCTTGGATCCCCCACAGCCTGCCAATGAGGCACAGCAAGTTTGATCCTTTTCATCTTTCCCTAGTGGAGCGTTTTCGTACCCCATTCGTGGCCTTTCGAAGAACTCACGAACCTCTAGTTCTGCAATGCTCCCCAAGTTGACAGCTTCAAAGTATGCTTTCGTTGTCAAACATTTATCCAATTCCTGCTCGAGCGATAGAGCCTTCCGATAATCATCAAAAGCATTCCTTGACGGGAATATCGTAGATGCAGGATGGCATTGATAGTCCGGAAACTTTGCCTTGCCAGTATCAGCCAAAATTATGTTCGGGGAATCATGGCCTTCTTCAAGAAAGAAGAGGAAATGCACTTTTTCTAAAGAAGTTAACACGTGATCTGGAATTCTTATTGAATGTCCAGCTTTCTTCAGCACTGCACGGGAAAGAAGTTGGGAGGGTGTCAACCCTGTCAATGTCATCTGCAGAGCCTTTCCTGTAGCCTTCTTCCCACTAAGGGAGCTTAAGAGCATTCTCCTCAAATTCGGAATCAATTTGTTCTTCGGAAGCCTTTTCAGTTTCCTACTATCAACCAAGCAGTCACACAACTTTTTGACTTCGTCCAGATTAAGAGTAGGAAGTAGGTCTCGCGCAAGTACACGAGCAGCAAGTTCGGACCCTTGGGAGGCATATTCGCTGGATATGACGATGTTCGCCCTGCAAAGTTCTTCAACCGCAGCAGTGACGTTAAGCTCTTGGTCGTACGATTCTTCCAGACCTTTAACTCTATACCACTGCGGTTGCGTCCGTCTATATATTCTGACGAAAAGAGCTTTGGCATCGAAAGAAATTCCACTTTTAATGAGCGTGACAATCTTGCATTCAATTCCGTTTAGTATGTGCTTATTTCTGGCGAGAACTTCTCTCACAACATAATCAAAAGCTCGAAGATAATACCTCTTGCTTGACTTGTCTTCGATGCTTAAATGCGGTGTGGCCTCGACTTTGGTTTCAGACATTTCTCCCGGATGGGAGGAACCTGTCAGCGATGGAGGAACACGTGAAAATGAGAAGTATGAGCTGTTTCTTGAATTAGTTGGCGGTGCTCCAGTTTCTTCTATAAACCTGAATGGTTCTCGTTTTTGCGTTGCATTGTCCTGACCTTTAGCGAATCCATCCCCAGCAACCTGATATTCGCTATTGATCAGATCCTCCTCCTTCTTCATTCTATGAAGTGCAATGGTGGGAGCCAGTCCAGATTGTTTAACAAAATGGCTTGGCACATCTTCATCTGATGAAAAAACGGGAGGTGATGGTATGTCTTGTATCTCCTGCATACTTGAGGATATCAGGCACTTTGAGCTTGACTTTTGAAATTGTCGGGCATGGATAGAATGTGAGTTCGCAATGCTCTTGATTGCACCATGTTGAGGATCAGAATGAACGGAAGGGTCAGGTGAAGCGTCTTCTGGAAGTAAGAACGGAATTGGTTGGGGTAGCGCAATTGTGCATTCTGGATTCCTATGATACGAAGAGGCTTTCGAACACGTCGGAGACCGGCAAGTGTCAATGCTTTCATTGGTACCATCTTTCTCAAAACCGGCACTTTCGGCCCGCCGCCGTTTGATTGACCTTTGTTCCGAGATCGCGGCCTTGGCGTCATGGTCCTCAGAACCAAGTCGTTTTCTCTTTGTCGGCCTACGCGTAGTGATGACCGCCCCTTCTTCTTTAGTTTCATCAGAAAAGGCCAGCTGACTTGAAAAGACGAAGTCTTCCTCTCCCATATTATAGCGCTAAGAAAACATAAACTCCTTAACTATATTATACAATTACGTTCTTCCAAGCGCTTGGAATCACCGTGGAGCGGAATTGCGACATATAAACTTCTCGAAGGAATGTGAGCGTTCTGGTTCTGAGCCCGGTCAAGCTGTACACCACTTTCGTCAACCCTGTACCAATTCAGGAAATGCTCATTGAGCACAAGTGCAGAAAAACAAAATGTGGGCTCATATCTGAAGAAAGAAGTTGATGGCCTTCATGCCACCAAGAAGTGTATCCGCGGCAATTCTTGACACAAGGTGGGCGTTCAAGTTGGATATCTTCCCTCTTAAACTTTGTTAAGAGTGCGTGCAATTTTTTCCTTCCACCCTCTAGAGAAGAATGACAGCGTTGCACGGACCGTGTGTTTACCAAGGGTAGTTGTAGATAGTTACCAGCCAATTCTGCTATGAAGGTAAGGATATAAGGATAACACGTGCGAGTATTCGAGAACTGGAAATCTCCTCAAGTTTACGATGTTCGTGTACGTGTATCTACTGTTATGTACATGTGCAAGTACTCTCACGTGTCACCCGTATCTCGTATCTCGTTGAATTCTCGTAGTCGACGCAAGGAGCAAGTCTATCAGTCGAGCCAAATGGCTAAAAAGCTGTTTCTTTGGCTTTGGCATAGCTTTGTGCATCTCTATCAGATGAGGCAAAGCCAAAATTTTTGGCTTTTGAGCTAAATCAAATGCCAAACCGGACGCGATTTGGCACTGCGTTTAGCTTCAAGCTAAAGTGCAGAACAAATCAAAAGATGCCACGTTACCGTGCTGTCGTTCTGGCACGACTTGACCCAATGAACAGTACAGCATGTAACCTTCCGTACGGACATCGTTTACCTTTTGCACTGATAGATTTGCTCTCGCCAAAGCCAAATCTAACAGCGGGGATTTTGGCCTTTTGGCTTTACCATTTGGCTTCACTGATAGACATGCTCTAAGACGCCTATCGCTGATGCTGACGGGATGGCAGACTACGGCGCAAATGAAGCGGGAAAGCTCAAAAAGAAAGAGTCGAAACACAAAGGCCGTGTGAAGCTCAAACACTACACGACATATCTGAGTGGGATGGGAATGAAATCATGAGTACCGGACGTGCTTATATGCGCAGTCGGGACACAGGCAATGAGGCTCTGTGGGAATGTATGGCTCAGAGACTGGAGCGATCATAGAACAAGCAACGACACCTTTTCCCGCATTCTCGTCTTCTTTATTACCACTTAATCCCGATGTGCTATAGCTGCTTGAGGGTGAGTGTAATGGCCATGTGAAAACCATGAAGCGAGCAAGCCAAACGCAATGAAGAACGGAGCGTAAGAGCGCAGAGCTAACGAAGAAGCGAGAGGTTGCTCAATTGCTTCTTCTCTTCCGAAACGACATAAGGCTTACGTGGTCAAGGCTTACGAGTTCTGTGTTTCTTCTTGGCGGGGCTGTTGCTCCTACTACTGTTCGGACTGCCACTAGAGCTGCTCAGCACTTCTCCAGGGAGATTCGTTTTGATTATACTTTTGTAATGCTTCTTCTTGGCAGTCGCTGCCCGCTCTCGCTTCATGGCTTCTTGCTCTCGCTTCTTGGCTTCTTGCTCTCGCTTCACGGCTTCTTGCTCTCGCTTCTTGCCTTCTTGCTCTCGCTTCACGGCTTCTTGCTCTCGCTTCTTGGCTTCTTGCTCTCGCTTCTTGCCTTCCTTTATTTCTTCGGAGAGCTTCTTTAAAGGACTTGCGGGATCAAGGCTCCCAAACAGAGTTGATGGTTTGTGCGTTCCAAAGCTGCCCATATCTGCTGGCGTCTCTCCTCGATATACTTCATTCGGTCCATAGCGTTTTGACGAAGGATCCAGGCGCAAAACTTCAACACGTTTGTCCCTCTTGGTTTCGTCTTTGCACTGCATATCCCTGACAACTTTGACGTATGTCTGTACCTCGGCCTTCTCGTATTCTCCCACTTTAACAACAGTATCGGTCTTTTCATTTTGACTGGTAACTTCGACGACAGTTTTCACCCTTCCACGAACTGGGTTGGAGATCCTACGCGATTTGGGGGAAAGTTGGGCTCGCGTGGATGGTGATAAAGGCTCTGAGACACTCGCATCGGGTCTTCGAACGATTCTGCCCCTGTGAGGGCTCGCAGGCGACGAAGCGGAACGAGGAATAGCCAGACCGTGTGATTCCTCCGGGTGACCGCTCTCTTCTTCTCGGACAAACTTAACACGGACATGGTTTGTCAAATAGCTGACTATGTTCTCGTGCTCTTTGTCTGCCATCGGCAATGCAACGAGAATTCCGTCAACGTATTCGTATTTTCCAAACCTTGAAGTGTCTATGTCGAAGTATTCCTCCAGTGAGCAGGGCATAAGATCTAGCGAGCCCAATTCAGTTGTTGGCGGAGCAGTCTCAGGAGCGTTGGGCGGAGAAGTGGGCGCCAACGGTAGCGCAAAGTGTTGAAGCGCAGGTCGGTCGCTTTCGGGTTTGGGTGTAGAGGGGGACGAACATGAAGAAAGAGACATTTCCTTCGTGGTGAAGCGTTTAGGAGACCGTCAGGCAAGCAGCTTAAGAAGTGGAGCAGATATGGCGGAGGGAGAGAGACGTCTGTTTATGTAGGCGCGGTTCACGCGTGAACGAGAACGGCCGAAATGTGGCAGCGCCTGACGGACTTTGTCGTCCTCTCGAGCAGCTCAAGCACTTTGCTGACAGTAATAATTAGCCCTTTTTAAATAAGAAGTTTTCGGCGGGGGTCTAAACAGACTGTTCATGTGAACGCGTTCATGCAGTTTTTTTTCCAGAGTGTTGCGCCAGGTCAATGTAAAGCCGTAAGCTTTCAATCTTACAAGCATGGCGGACAAGGGCCTTCAACCATCTGACAAAAAGTGGGCTCACGAATCAGTAAGATTGAGCTCAGGAAACGTGTTGATCACACTTGTTTGTTTCGATCATGTCGACCTTCACGTCGTTGCAGCCGAGTCGAGTTCGCTGGATCGAAGCTATTGTAGATATGCTTCTTGTCAATCGACGGATTTAGTGCGAATCCGTTCTATGCCTTAGCACCGAAACATATATCCATCACCACAACAGCTTGCCTTCTTAGCCTATAACATCTCTCCTGGGCCAATTTTAATCGACTGTACCAAATTTAGAAGTGTTCTCCACGGATACGTCAACAATGGCCTTTGTTACTCCTGTTGTTCAACCAAGGTGTTCGTCTCGTTCTAGATCAAGAGTGGTATGTGGCCTGAAGCCGACAGAGTTTGTTCCTCGCCCGAACCTTCGAGCTCAGTCCTGGTCCCACGCGCTTCGTCCTCAAAGGAGGCCTCCTCTGGTCGTCAGATCGCCGGTACTACCGTCTATGAGCGTCAGTACGACCCCTAAGATCCTAATCTCAGGCGCTCCCGCTTCTGGAAAAGGCACTCAATGTGAATTCATCGTGGAGAAGTATGGCGTGGTTCACATATCTACTGGCGATATGTTGCGAGCGGCGGTTCGAAATGCCACATCCTTGGGGCTGGAGGCAAAGGCCTACATGGATTCAGGGAAGCTTGTTCCAGATGATCTCGTTATATCCATGCTAAAGGAGCGAATAACTCAGCCAGACTGCGTTGAGAAAGGTTGGCTGTTAGATGGTTTTCCGCGAACAGCAGTGCAAGCACAAGCTCTTGACGAAGCTGGCATCCTGCCTTCCTCTGTTGTCGTACTTGAAGTCGATGATGACGTACTCATAGAACGCGTAGTGGGGCGTCGTTCTGATCCTGAAACTGGGAAGATATACCATATGACATTTAGTCCACCTACTGATCCAGAAGTAGCAGCTCGCCTCGTACAACGCTCTGATGATACGGAAGAAAAGGCAAGAGTACGCCTCGAAACGTACTACACACATGCAAAATCCATCAATGACCACTATGGTGAGGTTCTGAAGAAGATTGATGGTAATCGTAGCAAAGATGTAGTGTTTGGAGATCTGAGCGCAATTATAGACTCTTCAAGTAGTCCTTCGAACAGCGATGATTATGAATCTGCAAAGAATGAAGCTGATGGACCAGGGTCCGGTAGTACCGATTCGGGTTCTTCGCGGTACATGGCAGTTTCAGACTTTGTTAGACGTGCGGAAGAGGCATACGAGCGAGGAATGCTTCGTGAAGAGGACGTCAACTGGAGTGGTCAGGCCACTGCAGATATTCCTAATTCTGCAGGAACTTCCAGTTATTCGGACTTAGGTCGTCGTGTCGACCTCGTCATTGGCGATGCGATTACGCTGATAGCGTTTGCCTACATAGGTCGTTTTCATCATGGAGTTAAGTCTTTCGATTTTGATGTGCTGAAGACCGCTGCCCCTTTCTTATCTGCATGGTTCGTTACTTCGCCTTTGCTTGGCGCATACACACGAGCGGCGACTGCTAATGTGTCCGCAGCGCTGAAGTACTTCGTCAGAGCTTGGGCAATCGCGATGCCCATGGGAATTGGTTTGAGAGGTAAGTCGGCCAGAGAATACGTTTTGCAGCAATTCTATGTTTTGCGGAGATTCTAACTTTGGTGTACTTGTCGATGTCCTGCTTGCCTACAGGTGTGGTTACAGACCATGTTCCGCCTGTGTCTTTCGCGGTAGTATCTCTTGTCGCAACGCTGATAATGGTAGGATCATGGCGAGTTTTATATGTTTTAGCGCGTGGTGAAGAAACTGAAGATGCTAGAAGAGGGGGCATCATCGACACTTTCAAAATGGTTACAACTCTTCTAAGACGGTGGTAAAATTGCAAAGATGTCCTCAAACACTAATGAGACCATATCGGGACGTTTTCCTCATAGGTTCATTCCTTATGTTTGAGGCGACGAACATGATTCTTTGACAGTGTTGATTACCTTTCTTGCGATGTCATCTACTGCAATCTCAATTCTTTGCTTTAGCGCACATGCTCGAGAGTGGTAGTTGTTCACAGTTTTTTCAGCAGTGATAATATCGAAGTCTGAGGAGCCTGAGAGAGCGTATTGCCTCACAGCGTCATCCCATGCTTTCATCAAAGGCTCAAACCACTCTGGTTTCCCGGTGAGATCAAGTTTCCCTCTCTTGCGAAGGCTGAAGATTTCCCCATCGATACATCTCTTGAAGTCGTCATCGTGTGGCTTACTTCTGAAGCTCTCGTAGTGGATTCCGAGAATTCTCGCAAGGTTTTTGTGCGCAACTGGCTGCAAAGCAAACGGCATAAGCTCGACCGCTGTTGATTCCTGGCGCAGGAATCCAATACTGCTCATATCGTCTCCACTGCCCGCCACGTAAAGGTCAAATGTCTGCATCTCCTTGACATGGGAGTCCAAGTCAACCTCCGGTCCAATTTCAACAGTCTTCACTTCAATAGAGGCCTCCGGCATTGCGTACTTGCCAAGCTCCTCAATTTTGTCTTTGAGATCAGAAGCTCCTTCCACTCCATGTGACTGCGCGTCCTTCCCATGAGCGATTCCAATAGTCACCGAGCACATTCCGGAGCCCTTTGGTCTTGCAGTCTTTTCAATACCATTCTTGGCCGAGAAAATACTGGCCTGCTTCAGACCGCCGTCCGGCAGGTGCCTGAACATGCCTGGGGTTATCATTATTGTTCGGAATCGAGTCCCGTAAATGTTCTCGCTCTGTCCTTCATGTTCTTTGTTGAGAAGAGATGAAGCATTGAGGTGAAGCACTCCTTGCCCATGGCCATGTGCTGTGCCGAACATGTCAACGTATTTTCGAGGCCACGAGCTGGACGGAGCACTTTCTATGCGTTTGGGAACAAAGATTGCTGGTTTCATGCCAGCTCTGACAGGGCGTGGCTCTTCACACTTTGATTCGGAAGCCGTCGTGTAGCAATGGTGTTCGGTGACGCCATCGATGACATTTGCATAGCCTCCAAATACGTCAAACAGGTAGCTAGACTTTAGAATATGCTCCGTGAGGTACACCGTTGGCGCGTGAGTGGGTTCTTGGAAACGCTCTGGGTGGATAGTGAGTGCAAAATCGGCGTCAACCATATCCACTTTCTCAAGGCCTTCAGGACCGGTCACTGGGTAGAAGCCATACTTGCCAAGACCACATCGATCGAGTAGCTTTTCATACTTGGACATCCATGCAGGTACCAATATAGTTCCGTTACTCAGCAAATACGGTTTGCTCACGCGACACATGGGACGAGTTCCTTCCATGTAATCACTTCGAGTGTACCACTCAATACTCTCCAAAGGGTCGTCCATGGGCAGTGGCTCCTCATGTTGCTCCCGACGAATGGTCTCCGTCGACACCTCTGCGGACTTGTGCTCGGGCTCAGTTTGTTCGCCGCGTTCAGTTTCGCTCTGAACCCGAGCGGTATCAGCCTCGGTAGGCGTATCTGTTTCAGCATTTTCGGCGGGCTTCTCCTGCACCATTAGCTCAGCGTCTTTGGCGACAGACTCGTTACCATCACTGTCGGACTTTGTGTCAGGCTGGCGATGAAACTCTTCGACGCTGCGACTAACATGCTGAGACGCACGGTGCGTTGTGGAAAGTTGACGTGCACGATGAACTCGGCGAAGCATGGTGGACGCAGAAAAGAAAAGCAGCGCCATGGCGGCAACAGCCATAACACGAACAACATTAGAAGAATAGCTGGGCTTACGAGAAACAGGGTGAGATGTAGGAAGAATGGATTGCTTGCGAGAATCCTTGACAGAGAAGCGACGTCCATTCTTTTCTGATGATCTTCGGCGCTTGCTAGTAGGCGGCTGTCGAACAGAAGGCATTTCTAAAGCGGGAGGCAACTGTGAAAGTATAAAGCGGTTGCGCAACGCAGAACGCACGCAGGAAACAGACTAGCAAGAAAGTGACGGCGGCAAGATGGCTGGTAGCAGGGTGTAGAACAGGGAGGCACAGACGCGAAGTAGTTTTATAGTGGGAGTCTCCACTGGAGAACGGAGCAGGCGTTTAAGAATGCTATTGCATTGCAGCTAGCGCTCTCCCACATGGAAAAATAAAAACTGTTCTCAGAGAAGAAAAATGTGACGCGTTTGCATTGTGCTGAGTGTTCGGGAGGAGGGGGGTGTCAGCTCAAGTGGGGAGCACACACTCAAAACGTTTCACGCTTAAAAATTCAGAGTACATGGGTACCGGGTACCGCTGGGTACCAGCGGTAGATGCTCCGTACCACGGCAGACGTTCGGTCGCGTATAAAAAAAAAAAAAGAAACAAAAGCAAACAAATGCAGCTTCAAGATGCTGTTGAGAGCATTTTGGAAGCAAATGCACAAGCGCAGAAGGACGGGAAGGATGCGAAGGATGCGAAGGATGCGAATGACGAGGCTGTTATGAACATCAATAAGCCTGCGCCTTTGGGTTGGCCACGCTGTTCGGATTGGTGCCAGCGCGCTTGCAAGACAGGAGTGAAACGGCAAAGTCAACGGTAGAGTTGGGCGGGATAAGCGGCGCCTTGCCCTTCTGGCCATACGCCAGCTCCGGGGGCACGGTGATAAGGCGCAGGCCGCCGACTCGCATGCCCTCCATGCCGACGTTGACGCCCCTCATAATGCTGCCCGGCCCCGAGGTGGCGCCAAACGTAAAGCCCAGCGGGCTGGCGGCCAGGCCCTGGCTCTCGCGGCTGCTCTCCACCTCCAGGTCGTTGTAGAAGAGCGAGTAGTGGATGGCGACCGTGTCGCCGTTCCTGGGCTCGTAGCCCTTGCCCACCGTCACGTCGCGGTACGACACGCCCGACGGCAGCTCCACGCGCGCGCCCGCGCGCGCCAGGATGCGCTTCTTGCTCAGCGCCGACACGCGCGCCGGCGCGGCCGCCGCCGCCGCCGCCGCGCCGCACGCGGCCGCCGACAGCGCCAGCAGCCGGCGGCGCGACATGCTGCGCGCGCGCGGCGCGCGCGCGCGCCGCTGCGCGCACACGTAGCGCGGCGCGCGCGCGCGCGCCGACAGGCGCGGCGGCGCCGGCAGCCGCGGCGCGCTGAAGGCGGCGGCGGCGGCGGCGGCGGCGGCGGCGGCGGCGCTGTGCGGACGGCGGCGCATGGTGCAGCGACGCGGCGCGACGACGACGACGCGACGCGGCGACGCGTGCGCGCGGTGGGTGCGGTTTACCAAACAAGGGTACGCCCGCGCGCGCGGAGCTCGGCCGAATCACGCGCGCGCGCGATTGATCTCGCGCACGTTTTGATTGCCTGCTTACAGCGCGCTGGGCTGTAAGCAGGGAATGGGCGTGGCCACGTGTGGCAGCGGACAGTGTCAGCGCGGCATGGCATGACGCGATGGCGGCGCGGCGGCGCGCGGACCTCTGTCAGATATAGCAGCTGTGATACCTCATACTGGACGAGCGCGCGCCTTTACTGGGCGCGCTTGACGTTGCTGATTAAAGCGCAAACGACGTCACTTAAACTTTACATCAATAAAAAGCGCCGCGAGCGCCGCTCACGCGATTCGGGAATCCTTTATTCACCGCGGCAACGGAAAAAGGCTGAAAACTGCACACCGTGTGGCGCGCCAACCGCCGCCTCCGCGCCGCGCGTGCACGTGCGCCGCGCTGGCGCGCACATATGCGCGTCGCTTCACGCCCGCTTGTAAACACAAGCAAAAGCTACCAGCACCATCGATCTCACCCACACCGAGCTCGCTTCTGTCTATGGCACCGCATATCCCAGCTCACCTGCAACAATTTGTTCGCCACAGCCCGAGATGCAGCAAGCTATGTAGTACCTTCCTCGGCAGGGCATTGTGGGACACCTTTTCACAAACTTGAAGTAGCCGTTCCAAACACGGTTTAAATTAAACACAAATCTTACTCAATCAAAGGTATAGGAGTGCACAGAACCTGCACCAAAAGCCACGGCCTAACTCAAAAAAACCCACGAACTAAAGGACTCACATCTCACCGGTCTCGGAACTATCCGTTTTGCCCGACCCAGGGCATTCTGGGACGTCTGAGTCCTTCGCCACAAGCTTCCAATATGACCACTCCGGGTCGTCTAATTCCTGTTGATCGCCGACAGACTCGACTAAATCCACAACGTGAGTGTCAGGGACGAATTCACTTACATTTCATAGATTGAGCAAACTGCGTGCAATCTCAGTATCTTCCGGATCATTCATACAAAAGCCAAGCAATGTTTTCTCTACAACTCTTTCGCGGCATTTGTTTCTGATTCTATCCACTCTTTCGCTGAGCTTTGGTGTGTCCTCCTCCGCAGACGTTAGTGCTCGAGCAAGAATATTAACCAGCATTGGTCTGCAGTGTAAGCGTCTTGTCGGATTTTCGCTTGTTCGTCTTCCGCGCAATTGCTTCCTCTTCTCCTTCTAACTTCTTCCGAGCACGTTCCTCCGGCGCAGCAGCCTTAAGCTTCAGTGTTTCTTCTTCTTTCTTGGCTCGAGTGGCGTCTGTTTCCGCCTTGCGTTTTGATTTCTCTTCTACTCCCGCCTGACGTTCAAGCGCTGATTGCTCTTTCCTTTCTGTCTCTCTCTGTTTCGGCCAGCTCAACTTTTCGTTTAGCCTTCGCTAGTTCCTCCTGTTTCGCTTTAACTCTTCTTCTTCACGTCTCTTTATCACTTCGCCGTGAGATAAAAAGGCTGCAGGGGCTCCCCTTTGAATGGTGGATCTATCAAAGTGGTCAGCAGGATACCTCCAAATCCTCTTCTTTGTCGGTGTATGCTTCTCCACAATGCTGTCAACTGCCGATTGTGGTATAACCGATCGGTGCGAGCTGCTAGTGGGGAGCCCAGCGTGGGCTCGACCCTGCGAAGGAGTGAAATGCGTGACACCTAATAGGTCGGCAGCACCCGCCGTTGCCTATAGTGCACGGTGACCAAGTGGTAAATACGCCGGCACTGGTGTGCGGCAGGGACGTTTAACACTCGAGATCAGCAAAACTATTAGAGGACTACTAGACTTACCACCTCTTGACTATAGAACCGAACTGGTGTCAAAAAAGCCTAGTTGGTTCTTGCCTTTAATATTTGGTGTGGGAGGTTGGCGTCTCGGGGGTTTAGTACACATGAGCGCCCCTCCGGCTCTCACGGACCTAGTGCCACGTAAACCACCGGGATATGCATTTGTGGTGCACCCCCCCGGCCACATATCTACACTATCTAGTAAATATTAACTCTAAATTGATGAAAATAAACTAATTAGTCCTTGCCATGCCTTTGCTGGAACGTTCCAGGTGGTACACTAGACACTCGTACCCAGATGCCCGAAACGTCACCACTGGGTCTTGTAGAGCCCCCGTTGATCCCGCAAACTATACTGCAGCGATTGCCCTTGGTTAATAAATTCCCGCACCGAAACCAGCCTATAGTACATCCCCATTTTCTGGTTAACGATTTTCATACCGTCATCCCACTCGTTTTTGTCGGCCATCCGATGAGAGCTTCGTGGTGCATCGTGTGGTGCAAAACCCTCGACGGGAAAACAACAAACCGCGTCGCGGACGAGCACCTCAGGGTGTTCAGGCCCTGCTCCCTGTGAAGGGCAGTCGAGCGGCAGAACCCTCCGATAGGGCCAATGTAGTGCAAAACCGTGACGCGAACGGACAAAAACCAGCCGCATACGCGGAAGCACTCAAGGAGTTCAGCCTTGCTCCCTGTGAGGGGTGGCGCAGCGGAAGAGCCCTCCGATGGGGTCGACACGTGCCGGGCGTAACTCCGGGCGACCCGTTCCTGACTTACAGACGGAGGTCGGGGGGGAAAGACCAGCCACAGATGTGGAAGATCCGAGACAGCGGTGCGGGCAAATGTAGGGGCAAACGAAGGAAAAGAGCCGTGTATACAGACACAGGCCCTGCAATAGAAGGGAAAAGAAAAGGAGAAACAAAGCAAAAGAAATAATAACCTGATAACCGGGCGGAGAACAGCCGTAAGAACGGGAAAAACAAGAACAAAACAAGGCACCAAAATAAACGACAATGCCCGTATGTAAACGGTGGCTCCTCAGAGACGCGAGGCGGATAAGCACTGCCTTATTCGACACGGACGCTCTCCGAAGAGTCGCGGTCGCGTGCGGGCGATAGACTTAGAGCCGAACACTCGGTTGACTTTACTTCCCAGAAGGATGGCCAGTCGGCCGGCCCTTAAGTAGGGATCACTACAGCATCTAATCAAACAAATATCCCGGCACACATCCGGCCACAGCCACACACGTGTACCGTGCCCCGTCGGCTCAAAGGGGCAATCCGCAAAAGCGGCACTATCCACCACGTGGACACCTGATGTGCCCACAACCAGGCCAACAAATAAACATTCTCCCACCAAGGGCTATCCTATCCTCACCATCTGAGACACCATTCCGGCATACCGGCACATCTGCGATTAGCAGCACGAGCGAGGCCGGAGTTCCCGGGGTCATTGCACTACATCCCGGATGAGGCCCACTTGGGAGTTCTGCAGGATGCGAACCTGAGCCTCTAATTCGCGGAGGGTATACTCGTCGGACCGCGACGACATAACGTCAACCGCTGCGGCGGCATCAGCCGCAGGTGCGGTTTCAGTTGGCCCACGAGTGGGTGGGGTCCCGTTATCGGAACGGCGGCCCCGGGAAGCCGGTTTCGGGTCGCCATTGCCTGGGACCTCCAGTGCGTCCTTCGGCAACGGAGGCAAACTTGCCGGCAAGCCGGACGAACCTGGCACAGAAGCGGCACGTGGCGCGCTACTCCTGCGACGGGACAACATCGTTCACCGACACAGTCGGCCAATTGGCAACCAAAACCACTTCCGAAAACGGACAATGAGAGAACCGTAAGAACGGATATTCCCAACTATCTGGGCTCCAAACAAACCAACCAGCTCCAACGATTGTTGGCCAATAAAGCCGATTCTAGGTCGGGAGACCAGTTTGTGGTGCAAAACCCTCGACGGGAAAACAACAAACCGCGTCGCGGACGAGCACCTCAGGGTGTTCAGGCCCTGCTCCCTGTGAAGGGCAGTCGAGCGGCAGAACCCTCCGATAGAGCCAACACGAGCCGGGTGTAAATCCGGGTGGCCCCGATCTGGGCGTGCAGTCGGAGGTAGAAGGGGTAGAATCGGCGTAGGTATCCGGATGGTTCCGGCGAGCCACAGCGAGTGGGGGTATCCAGCCCAACGGTATGGGACGACAAAAGATCAACAAACGAGCCGCACTGCGCAGCACTGACTCGCGATAAGCGGGAAAACTCTCGAGACAAATAAAACAAACCTACAATGTAGGGCAGAGTAGCGAAAGCCGTAAGACGGAAATGAAAACAATAAAATAGATAAGAAAAGTGCCGTGACGACGGATTAGTACTCCTCAGGGACGGAGGTTGGTTGATAAGCCCGGAATTGCGGCGGTATTCCCCAGGATGGGGCTGGTGACCGTGCGCAAGCGGCAAGAAGATCAGAGCCAAAGGCCTCGTTGAGGTTTACTTCCCGTACAGTGGCGGCAAGTGCCGCCACTTATATACGGCACTTGAAAATATCGATTAAAATATCTAACTATCCGGCGCGGCCGGCCAATACACTACAGGTGTGCCCCCGTGGCAGGCTTGCCACGGCGCCCGCGCGATCGGGCCAACTTGGCACACGTGTGCAGAAACACCACCCTTCCTAGGCATACCCCAAAATAGGGGCCCTACCCCAGTAGCCGCTCATAACCTGAGGTGTCGAAGCCGGTAACGGATCAGCAAACTATGAAAAACACTTCGGTGCATCCCCACAAAGGGCGTTTTGCTCTACACATCGCTATTAACCGCCGTTATCTCGCCCCATTTTTTTGTGCCCAGAATACAAACATAAAATCCATCGGCCACAGGCCCACCTTCTCGAACGCCTCAATCACAACCTTTGATGTATGTGCACGATACCCCGCAATGCTTAGCTTTAGTTCGATGCTATACTCACAAAAGTCGACGAACGCCTTTTTGTTCAGATTATCATGAGTGGCTCCAACGGTTTCCTTGTACGTCTTATTGATCGATTGGTCACAGACCTGAAAAAAATGTGTGATTTATGCGCGGGACTAAGAACAACTTCAATATTTGGTGCCTTCGCCTATTCAAGTCACACATAGCCATTGCGCGATTTGTCGCCATCCAAAGTTAACACAATCTTTTTCCTGTCCAGAATATCGGCTGCATGCTTTGTGATATGGTCGATAACAAACGGAATGAGCTCCATAGTTATTGAGTCCTTATCGTTGCCAACATCGGTTCTGTCATCGGGAAACCAACCCTTGATAGTGAGCCAGTGACGCACACTGGCGCTGTCTTTGAGTATATCTCGAAAAATCTGTTTGTACTAACAATTCATATCATTCTTGCCTTCAAATATGGAAAAAGAAGGCACAATTCTTCCTGAAGCCGAAACGTTAACGACGGCAGTAAGATGCTTGTGTTTACTGTCGCACTTTTTAGTCAGCCCGCCGTGGTGTGTTTCAGAACTCACAAATCGCTTGTTGGTTTCTGTTGAATGTATTGTGACTTGTGTCTCGTCTATATTCCACACGGTCTGCAGGTCATGGAGGATTCTTGGCTTTTGTTTTTTGCAGAGCTTCAATGCGTTAGAAAACGTCTTGGCATGCTCTGGGTGTTGTGCAGCAATCTTGGCACCGTCTCGGCTTTCCATCTTGCGGTATGTCATATCTCTGTTATGCGCGCGAAAGCTCCGGACCCAGTAATCGGAGGGCAAACCGTTCGAGAATCCGTTCTGACCATCATTCGCCCGTTCTGCCCTTTTAACTTTCAGGGTCTCACTCTCGCAAGCAAAGCCGCGGTCGGCAATTTCATTCATTCATGCGACAACATGGAGCTTCTCACTGTTAGTTAGAATTGTCCTACGGCCCACTTTTGGATCTTGAACTGAATTGTCGTAATTAATGTTTTTCTCTTTTGCGGTCAAAAGTTTAGTTTTCAGTCGACAAACCGTCCTTTTTGATAGGTGACTGAGCCGTGCTATAGACCGGATGGGTTTGTTTTCTCTCAGAAGTGATATTGCGCTCGCTCTTTGACCGCGAATGGGCTTGAGACATTCTACTCTACCCTTGTGCGACAGACTTTGTTTACGCATAAAATGCGTTACCATTTTGGATTGCCGAAGTTCATATCGCCTGAATTGTAGTACGCAGTTTACGTGAGCGTTTGTTACGTCTTATAGTAGTGCGTATCATTGTTATGGTGCGCTTTAATTTTGAATAGAAAAGAATCTGTAGGTGAAGGATGTCAAGTGAAATTGTGGTGTGTTTGACCAAAGTATACAGCTGTTCTTTACAAGAAGCGCGCTCTTTCAGTTTGAACTATGAGGCGTACGTTTTCTCATAGGGGAGCTTTGCAACGAAGCCAATTGCCGGGCTGTTAAAGCTACCATCGACTCTTCTGTGATGAATAAAGGTCAACGAGCGTCAATGTCCCACATTAGCTGTTGTGCCACATTGCGCTGCCAAGGAAGGTATATATATATACATGTCTGCCGCTCTCGCCCAAAGTAGGCGCGCAACGCAGGGGGAGAGGTATGAAACACAAGGTATTGGCGCGCAAGACAAGATGTAGCTTCAATTAATTTTCTAACGTTGTACACAGCTCAACTTGACATTTGTGCACCGGCTGTGCCGTACAACATCGCCTAATCGGCCATCATATTTGAGCGCTCGTTTGTCACTCCAAAACAACAATGCCACAAACTGCAACCTCCGCGCATCTCCCCACTTGTGTGCGAGCCTTTTTTTCTTTTTTTTTTCTGTGTGCTGCCACCAGCGCTAGAGCTTAGGTTATTGGCGTTTCACATCTGGGACGGTTGCAGTTGATCATGTCCATAAGCGCGTTGCTTTTTGTGAGTTGTCTCAACAGTTTGCCGGCCTGCGTGTGGTGCATACACAGTTGTGTCGTGCCATGTGTCGTATGTGGTCGGAGCAATTGCTCGGTCATTAACAACAAAGCGTGTTCCACTGTTTGCTTTTTTGAGTGCGTTTGTCCAACAGACTTGACTTTTTAGTAGTAGTAGGTGTTAAAAAAACATGCTGCATGTACTTGTAGTAGATGTATACGCAAAAGTGTGCAACAAAGGAGGCGGACAAGCTTTACTTGGAGCTCAGCAACTGCAAGCGTGCTGCGATGAGTGCAGTTGGGAACGCTACGCCACAGGTGAGTTCGATACCGTTGCGGAATTGTACGCGTTCTGTCGATGTGCTGATGAATTCAAAGTGGCACGATAAGTAACGCAGCGGAGGCAGCGTCGAAATAAAGAGTGTGCAAGCAAGCCGAATTGAAGAACGCTATAACATGATGTTGCGGTGGAAAACAAGAGGCACAGGGTTTTTTTTAACGACGAGCGTCGCTCTCGGCTGGCGCGGCAGGATGTTTTGTTGTGCGGCAGGAATGTCTATCGCGCGGTTTGCACGCGGGCGGGATGGAAAGAGGCAGATTGTGCGCGAAACAGCCGCCATGTATGATACCTGACGACCAGCGCGCGCGATGGGCGCTGCTGTTGACGCAGAAACATATCGATAATGTGACGCTCACGAGCGGTGCGGCAAACTCAAGTGCGCGCCGAAAGAAGAAAAAAAAAGGTGGCGGGGGGGGGGGGGCGTGACCACAAAGAAGCAATGAGCTGCGAGCACGAGCGCCGTCGAGTATACTCTCTCTCGCCGACGAGTCGTCGCGCCGCACTGCCAGATGCGCGAGGCGACGAATGGCGGCGCGCGCATATGCGGCGCGTTCGCGCCGCCCGAGCTCACGACTGCCGCCGAGGCGCTTCGCGCCGGCGCGCGCCGGCGACCGCCACGGCGGCGCGCGGCGCCGCCGGCCGCGGCGCGTACGTGCGCCACTCGGGAGCGCCGCGCGCGTGGCTGCCGCGCCTCGCGGGCGCGCGGCGCACACGGTCGCGCGAGGCGCGCCGACTGCGCCCGCGGCGCGCCTTTAAGCGCGCCGCGTCGCGCCGCGCACATGGCGCGCGCGCCGCGGAACGCCGCGCGCGCCACCAACGGGCGCGGCTGCGGGCGCGGCTGCGGGCGCGGCGCCGCCGCGCGCGCGCACGCGGCTCGCGCCATGATTTACACGCCGCGGCGGCGGCGGCTGCGGCACGGCTTGCAAATCGTTTGGAAACACGCCGCGCAGCGAGAGATGACGCGTCTGCGACACACGTCACGGCGCGTGGCGGCTATACGGCGCGTGGCTCACGCGCCGCCGCGATGCAATGCGCGCGCGCGCGCGCGCGCGCGCGCGCGTATAAAAGCGGCGCGCGCGCGGCGCGGCGGCTGCGCGCGCGGGGGGCGGGGGGGCGGGCGAGAAGCGCCATGTCGCGCCGAGCGCCGCTGCCCGATCCGAGCGACCTGCTGCCCAAGGGCTACGCGCCGCGGCGCGGCGCGGCGCCGCCGGCGCGGCGCGCGGCGCCGGAGCGCGCGCGCGCCGTGCCGGAGCGGCAGCGCGGCGGCGGCGCGCAGCAGCGGCAGCGCGGCGGCGCGGCCGGCGCGCGGCCGGCGGCGGCGGCGCCCAAGTTCAACCGGTCGCGCCCCAACAACGTGGAGCGGCCGGTGGCGGAGCTGCAGCGCGTGCCGGCCATGTCGCCGCAGCAGTGGGCCAAGGAGTCGCAGCGCTTCGTCAAGCACTACCTGCCGCTGGTGGAGCGCGGCATCGACATCGAGCCGCTGGTGCGCGCCAACGCGCGCGCCGCGGCGGCCGCGGCGGGCCACAAGCGGCTGTCGCGCGAGGTGCCGCCGCTGCTCATCCCGCCGTCGGCCATCCCGGAGTACAAGGGCGTGCTGACGCCCGAGGAGCTGGACGCGGCGTCGCACGCGCCGCCGCGGCCCGCGGCGGCGCCCGCGCCCGCGGCGCCCGCGGCGCCCGCGGCGCCCGCGCCCGCGCCGTCCACCGCCGTGACGCAGGCGCGCGCGACGCCGGCGCTGGCGCGCGCGGCGGCGCGGCCGCCGCGGCGCGCGCCTGCGGCGGCGGCGGCGGCGGCGGCGGCGGCGGCGGCGGCGCCAATTGGGGACGCGCTCGATCAGCGGCCGCTGTCGCGCGCGCACGCGGCGGTGCTGAGCGCGGCGGCGGCGCAGCGGCGCGCCGTGGCGGCCGGGGCGGTTCCTCCGCCGTGGATGGCGTGCGCGCCGTCGCGGCAGCTGATGGGGTCGCTCGGCAATGGCGGCGCGGCGTCGTCGTCGTCGGCGGCGGCGGCGTCGTCGTCGTCGGCGGCGGCGGCGGCGGCGGCGGCGGCGAGAAGGGCGCCATCGTCGTCGTCAATTGCGCGGTCGGGGTCGGGCAAGCGGCCGTCCCGACAGCATCACGCGTGGCAGCGCTGAGCGCGGAGCGCGGAGCGCGGAGCGCGGAGCGCGGGCTGTTCTGGGAGCATGTATGACGCAGACAAGATATTTGTAAATAGCTTTGTCGCGTGCAGCGAGCGCAGCGCGGCTGCTGCAAACGGCGAAGGTAGCTAGGTTTTTTATGTCGGCTGTAGATAGGGTATGAGAGAAAGCGTGTTGTCACACGCGGCGCGGCGGCGGCGGCGGCCGCGCCGCGGCCAGGTTGAGCGCGGCCAGCCGCTGCAGCGCCGGCTGCTGCTGCGCCAGCATGCGCAGCACGAACGTGCCGCCGTGCACGGTGGCGCCCGAGCGCACGATGCGCTGCACGTGCTCCTTGGAGTAGCGCCGCCGCGGCGCGCGCCGCGCCAGCCGCGCCAGCGCCGTCGGCAGCTCGCGCGGCTGCAGCGCCGGCGCCGGCGCCGGCGGCGCGGCGGCCAGCCGGCGCGCGTACGCGCGCGCGGCGGTGACAAACGCCTGGTACGGCAGCGGGCACGCGGCGTAGTCGAAGCGCGGCGGCTGGTCGCGCAGCGCGGCGGCGGCGTCCTGCATGCGCTCCGGGTGGAACTGCAGCCCGACGCAGAAGCGGCCGGCCGGCGGGTCGTACAGGCGCGGGTCGTAGAACGCCTCCACCAGCCCGTCGGGCGCGCGCGCCATGGGCGCGAAGCGGCGCGCCAGCGTGTGGATGCCCTGGTGGTGGTAGCTGTTGACGGACAGGCGCGCGGCGCGGAACCACTCGAACAGCGGCGTGTCGCGCCGCACGGCCAGCGCGTGGCGGTGGGCGTCGTAGTTGGCGTAGTCGATGTGGCGCGCGGCGGCGGGCAGGGCGCACTGCAGGTCGGCGTGCAGCGTGCCGCCGGCCGCGGCGTTGAGCAGCTGGCAGCCGCGGCAGATGGCCAGCACGGGCACGTGGTGGCGCAGCGCGAAGCGCGCCAGCGCCAGCTCCACGCGGTCGCGCTCGCGGTCGCCCGCCGTGTCGCCCGCGTGGCGCGCGCGCACCGCCGCCGCCTGCGCCGCGCTCAGCGGCGCCGCGAACGCGCCGGCCATTGCGCTCACGTCCTCGCCCTCCACCAGCAGCACGCCGTGGATCGGGCGGTACGCGCGCAGCAGCGCGCCGATGGGCGGCGTGCGCGGCACGATCACCGGCTGCGCGCCGTGGCGCAGCAGCAGGCTCAGGTGGTACTCGCCCACAAAGTTGACGTACTTGCGCTTGCGCTCCAGCCGCCGCGCCACCACCAGCACGCGCGGGAACGCGTGCGCCGGCGGCGGCGGCGGCGGCGGCGGGGGGGGCGGCGGCGGCGGCGGCGGCGGCGGCGGCGCGTGCGGCGGCGCGCGCGGCGGCGGCGGCGGCTGCGGCGGCGCTGGCGGCGGGGGGGTCGGCATGTTTGTGCTTGTGCAGCGTTTGTGCTTGTGCAGCTTTTGTGCTGAAGAAGCGCGCGGCGCGGCGGCGGCGCTCGCGCTAAAGAAGCGCGCGGCGCGCGGCGGGCGCGGAAGACGCGCGCCGCGCGGCGCGCGTCCGGCGGCGGCAGTGGAAGTTGCGCGTGCAGATGGAGAGCGCCGCAGAGCAACTGCCGCGTCAGCAGCGGCGAGCCAGCGCGACGCGCTGACCATGCGCCACGCGCGCCACGTGCGCGCGCGCCGCCTCGCGCGCCGCCGCCGCTTCGGCCGCTGCGCGCGCGCGGCGCGCGGCCGCTGCGCGGCCGCTGTGCGGCGGCGGCGCGCCGCGATGCGCATCGGCCGCGCGCAAATATCTCGCGCGCGCGCCGTGCGCACTGCATGCGCGCGCCGCCGCAGCGCTCGGCGCCGAACGGACGGCGCTGCGCGCGCCGCTGCGCCGCCGCCGCCAGCCGCGCCGTCTGTCCGCGCGCCGCGCCCGCGCGCCGCCTTAAGCCGCCGCCTCCCGCCCCCCCCCCCTCCGCGCGCGCCGCCCGCCGCCGTATCTTCGCGTATCTGCCCCCCCCCGCCGCCGCCGCCGCCGCCGCCGTCGCCGCCCGCGCGCCCGCGACAGCGCGCCGCCCCGCCGCCCGCCCGCCCGCGCCGCCCCCCGCCCCGCGCCGCCCCCCGCCCCGCGCCATGCCGGCCGGCAAGCGCGAGCGCGCGCGCGCCGCGCCGCGCGCGTCCTTCTCGGCGCCGGACCAGCGCCTGCCGCCGTCGCCGCCGCCGCCGCCGCGCGCCGCCGCGCCGTCGCCGCCCTCCGCGCTCATGGCCGCCGTGCGCGCGCGCTACCGCGACGCCGTCGCCACGCTGTTCGGCACGCGCCCGCGCGTGCTCAACGCGCCCTGCCTGCTGTCCGCCGCGGCGCTCGAGCCCGCGCGCGCGCGCGCGCGCAAGCGCGCCGCGCCCGCGCGCCCCGACAGCGCGCGCAAGCGCGCGCGCACCGCCGCCGCCGCCGCCGCCGCCGACCAGGTGGTGCCGTCGCGCGTCGTGCGCGCGCGCCCGCGCTGCGCGGACGCGCTCGAGTGCTCGTGCGCCGCCCCGATATGGCACGCGCGCGGCATTGGGCCGCCGCTCATGCTGCGCACGGCCGAGGAGCTCAGCGAGCGCATCATCAAGCTGTACGGCCGCGCCATTGACGCCGCCACCAACGAGGTCCACTACGCGTCGCTGCAGAGCTCGCGCCCCTTTCACCAGTACCTCGTGTCGGCGTGCAAGCTGCGCTACTTTGACCCCACGCTGCTCGCCGAGCACCACCGCAAGGCCTTCTTCCTCAACGTGTACAACAGCCTCATGATCCACGCCATCGCCGTCATGTCGCGCCCGCGCACAAAGTACGAGCGCATTTCGCTGTTCAACGTCGCCACCTACAACATTGGCGGCCGCCTCTACTCGCTCAACATGATTGAGCATGGCATTCTGCGCGCCAACCGCCCGGGCTGCGGCCCGTTTGCGCAGCCCACCTTTGCGGAAGACGACGCGCGACGGCAGTGCGTGCTGCCGCACGTCGACCCGCGCATCCATTTTGCACTCAACTGCGGCGCCAGGAGCTGCCCCGCCGTCCGCTTCTACAAGGCCGACACGCTCGACTCCACGCTGGACATTGCCACCACCAGCTACTTGCAGGACGTTCAGGTCGACGTCGAGCAGCGAACCGTCACGTTGCCAAAGCTGTTTCAATGGTACAAGCGAGATTTTAGCTCGGCTGGCGACCTTGACGAGCTTATCGAGTGGACATTGGCCTACTTGGATTCGGAAAAGCGACGCCAAATCGATACATTGCTTCGCGATAAGAAGCAACACTCCCGTGCCTTCAAAGTCGTGTTTGCAGAGTATGACTGGACCATCAACGACAGCTCTGCCCGCTAACTCGTACATAACAATCTTTCCGTCACCGTGTCGCTTTCCTTTTCCTTTTCCTTTTTTGTTGTGCTGCAAGCGCTTTTGCTAACATACCCTTGGCTGTATACTGCACACTCGAATGTGCTCAATAGTCTGCCAATCAATGTCCTCCCCTTATTAACTGTTGGTCTTGGCGTGTGCTGTGCTGGCGTTGCTGTTTGCGCTGCTTGCAGCGATGCTACTCACACCAGTTGTTGCTACACCTCAGCACAGCCCTTAGGGTAACGCGTTCTCCGTTCTTTTTCTTAAAAAAAGTACACTGACTATCTTAACATGTTTGCATTGCAACTCGCAAAAAACTTTTTGTCATGCTCTCTTTTACGAGCGTGGAGGAGCGATGCTGTAACCTTTCACAGCAGCTGGCACCTGAATTATCCTGGTAAACGATCGATTATTGCAATCTATTTGTGACACACTTCTCTAGCATACCCCTGCTACACGACTACAAGCGTAGTCTGTGTAAATGAAACGCGCCGGTATTGCGTGACAAAACCGTCGCACCCGAGCCAATGCAAAACTTCAATCTCATCCATTATTTCGTGTCGATTCCATGAAGGTCGTTTCTCATATGAGCTGCAAAAGAATGGTATGCTTCCGATTAAAGATTGTGTCCGTGCACTCAATGCTTTTGCTGATTCAGTCCAGCGCTATAGAGACACGAAAAACATCTTTACCAGCCTTGGAAACATTTGGTCTTGACCAACGCGCCGAGACAAGTTGGCCTACTTTGCTGTTTTCTCGTCCCGCCCTCCTTCTTTTTCTTTCGCCGATTTTCACGCAAGTCATGCTGTGCGCATGTCTATAGACATACTTCACTCCGCTTCAAACTCTGTAGAAGCGCGACGAAACAAAACATGACAACCCAACAGCAGTCCACAACATCGAACAATGTTGAAGAAGTGGTCTCCCCGACACCAGGAAAACGATGTTACGAGATTCGCGGCACGTCCTTCCTGGTTGACGAAAAGTACCAAGTGCTCAGAGCTGTGGGTATCGG
Organism: Gracilaria domingensis; assembly: GCA_022539475.1. Classification (NCBI taxonomy): domain Eukaryota; phylum Rhodophyta; class Florideophyceae; order Gracilariales; family Gracilariaceae; genus Gracilaria; species Gracilaria domingensis. Next base: position 152,276 of record VCMS01000023.1, read on the forward strand.
CGCGTACGGAATCGTGACGGCTGCAATTGACACACAATCAGGTCAAAAGGTCGCCATGAAGAAAATCTCGGGTGTGTTCGACAACATCACAGATGCCAAACGAATTCTCCGCGAAATCCGTCTCATGCGTGCATTAGAGCATGATAATGTACGTTTTACAATATTATGCTCCTCAACTGCGTGGAGTGTTCACCTTGTCTGACATGTATGTGAAAATATCGGACCCTCGTTTAAAGCTTCTCAAGTTGTATGACCTCGAGGCCCCAGCGACTCTTGAGGATTTTAACCAAGTTTATATGGCTAGTCCTCTGTATGACAAAGACCTGGGCAAAGTGCTGGAATCATCAGTTCAGCTTTCTGATGAACACAACCAATACTTTGTGTATCAGATTCTTTGTGCACTCAAATACCTGCACAGGTAAGTAACTCGCAATCTTTCTTTCAGGGGAACTCCCATTTTTTTCTGCTGTTTGGAGTGAACTTTGTTATCCTCCAATGGTTGCTAACCTCTTTTCTGCCTTCAAATGCGCTTCGATCATTGCATCGTATTTGGACTTGAAAACATAGCGCTTCCGTCATGCATCGGGATTTGAAACCAGCCAATATTCTTATTCAAGAATCATGCGACCTTTCCATTTGCGACTTCGGGCTTGCGCGGTACGTGGAAGAAGTTGACGAAGGTCAGCAGGGTATGACGGAATACGTTGTGACTCGTTGGTATCGAGCACCAGAACTGGTCTTGACAAACGAGTACTCAAATGCAGTCGACCTGTGGGCCGTGGGGTGCATCATGGGAGATCTGCTGGGTCGTAAGGTGCTTTTTCCTGGAAAGGACTTCAAGCACCAAGTTGAGATAATCTGTGAGATCCTGGGCAAGCCATCAGAAGAAGATATCAAACACGTGACATCATCCAGGGCGCGAAAATTCTTGAGCAAGCTTCCGGAATCCGCCGGCGTTGATTTCTCGAATCTGTTTCCGAATGCTAATCCGCATGCTATCGATCTAATGGAAAGGCTTCTTAAGTTCAACCCCGACAAACGGTTGACAGCGGAGGAAGCATTGGAGCATCCCTATCTCAAAGAGTTTCATGATCCTGAGTTTGAGCTTGTTGCAACAGACCAGATTGACATGAGCCAAATTGAACCACGGGTCGAAGGCGGAAGGAGTCTTTCCAAAGACGATTTAAGACGAATGATGCTGGAGGAAATTTATCACTTTCGACCCGACGCTGACATCTTCAAAAACAATCCAGGGCTGATGCCAAAGTAGATAGATCGAGGATGTATAAAAATTAGGACTTTCTTCTACGTGTCAAAGAAGGAAAGAGCGCATAGCATGCTTGAGCTCGCCATATCTGAGAAACCCAAGTGGTCATCTAAACCAAGAAAGACCTTCCCCTTCAACTCTGTAGTTCGCACGCACGTTGACCCAACTCGAAAGCTGAGCACATTCTTGTGTACGGTTTCAGCCTGAAACTTTCAGCAGCGCTCTGCTGGGCCTCCTCAGAACGTTTCCATTCTAAGCTAGCACTTGCAACCAGCTTCATCATGACTACCAAAGGTGTCCTTAGTAAGCTGTTCAAAGTGTGAGGTAAGGTAAGAAGTTTGGCAAGTTACGCACAACTGTACGTGTAGCAGAGTCTCAGAGTTTCTTCTGTCGTTGACGAAGTAGGAATGTGGCGTGTATGACGGTGAGTAACTTGCGCAGCACGTTTTCGTTGACGAACGGTCCGTATATTCTATCGAGTTTGTTATTTGTGTTCCTACTTCTGGTCATCGTGATGCGCGGATAAGTCTCCGAAAGCGTGATCAAGACGTACGGATGTCGGCGGTCATCCTTGAGCAAAACATTGTAAAATGGCTGTGGTGCATGAACTGTGGAGGTTTCCACTGCAAGCGCAGTTGCCCCGGTATGATACCGGATACTCTCGATGGAAGACAAAGAGCATTGGTTGTTTCTCGGTGGTTATCTTCGTTTGTATAGGCAAGCAGCAAGCACAGGTAGTTTTGAGGCAGCTTGTTCGGATTCATCCTTCCCCTTTCTGTCTACTTTTCTAAACGCAAACAAGTAAAAAAAGGCACTTGACTTTCCGGCACGATCATCGTCTAGAGCTTCAGTCGAACGTTTTCTTCTTCTCTGGCGTTTGGAAGACTGTTCTTGCTTTTGGGAGTGCCGTGTTAGCGGATGATCACGAAGAAGGCAATAGCCAAGCGATTCAACTCCTGTGATAAAAAGCGATGGATTGTGACCCTCAAATCTTGACGCGACCTCGGCAACAAGTAACAAGCCTTTTTGTGTAAGAACGCGATGAGCTTCCTTGAGAAAATCACCATAGTTGGTTCCCATCAGAGAAAGACAGAACACGGCAACATCCGCATACTCGTCCTGTAATGGTAAGTTAGATATGTCACATGCATGGACTTTTTCGTTCGATGCAACTAGGTCGAATGAATGCACTTTTTGGTGGGACATTGCCTTTGCTAATCGCGCTTCCCCGCAGCCCAAATCAACTATCTTCAACGCCTCTTTTCGGGAGGATAGGTATTTGATGATGTCATCCAAAGGATTATTGGGCCATTGCTTGACCTGTTCAGAATATCCTGCGTGGTATACGTCAAACAGGTCAGGATTGGCGTCCATCATAGCCTTGGAAGCGGCACCAGTATGTGTATACATGGATTCATTTAACATTCGAAATTGCGCAGAAGAAAGCTTTTTCCGCATTCGTTGCTGAAGGGCAGATAGCTTTCGCGGCTTCTTTGTTATTTCACGGTGCGGCGTATTCGAGCGCTTCCCGGACGAAGGGGGCAGAATCTTGTGCATTCTTACAATGCTCTGATGGAGAAAAGACTTGCCACTAGGCCTAGTCACTTTCTGCGCTAGTTCTGAGAATCAGGGTAAAACTGGTGCTAGCAGCAGTGCTCCTGCATGCGCTTTTGTTGTTAGGAATGCGGAAAGGCAGGGGGGGGGCGGAGCGGGTTGGGGGTGAGACGTCGACAGTTGATCAGAGCTACGGATACGAGTCGTGCGAAGCAGACGATACACCTTTGGTTGTATGTTAAATTTATGAATAATTTTTTGAGCCCATACCGCAAAGGTGTAAGATGCGATTGCCCTCGCGTCTTGCTACGTGACGAAGATCGCCGCGCGATTGCCATCCCGCACATAATCCCACGGCCACCGCTCTCATTGACCATCTCCCTCGCAGCTAAGAAATGTTCCGATCGCGTGCACCCGCAACGTGCCTATCCGACAGGCGGACGCTTTCCACATCTCCGCCAGCGCCGGCATCGAGCGCCCCCCCACCGCCGTCTGCGCCGACGCCAGCACCTCGACCGAGCTTTGTTCGACGACTGACGCCACCTCTCCTTGTTGGAATTAGCACGGGCTACTTTGTGCACAAGGTATACTCCGAAGAAGGTGCGTTGGATGCTGATCACACTTTGCGAACCGTTTCCAATTTCGCTGTGACCCAATCTTGCTAATACTGACGAATCACCTTCTTGCGCAGAATTTCGTACATCTGTAGAACAAGCGTTCCCTCCATCTGCCAAGTTGTTTTCCCAGCTCTTTGATCTTCTTCCCGAGTCATTAGCTCCTCCTTCTCTTCGCAGTAACCCCGTTCCGAAGGAGACTGCTGCAAGAGTTAGCGACGATAAGAAAAAATCCAGCGACATCGCCGCTCATCCCCCGACATATGATTCTATAAACACCGAACGGCGTGAAGTTGGAGCGTCAGCAAAGGAATCCCCAAGCACTCTGGAACAGAAGATAGATCACAGTTTAAGCAAAGAAGAGCCGGCAAATCTCGCCGGCGAACCAAAGGATCTTGAGCTTCAAGCGTCAGAGAGCAGCGTTAAGGAAAAGCCTGCGATCACTGACGGGAAAGCTAAAAGTTCTATTCCGGCCATCGAATTGCCAAAGGTGTCAACCTTGAAGAAAGAAACGACATCAATTCCACAAACTCTGCATCTGCCAGTTATTGAAAACGAGGAATCGTCAATGGGCAGCGAGAAAGACGTCGGCAGTAATAAAAAGGATGCACCGGTAAGGAGCGCTAAGGGAAAGTTGGCAAGACTGCTGGGCAAGGGTGACTTCGAAGCCGCAAAGGTTATTGGTCCAGATTTGGTTGATGATTCCGAGTACATGAAACCGAATCTGGGATCTGCGCCGAGCATCAGTATCTTCGACTCTATTCCTTCAACTCCGGAGCTTCCTGTTGCCGGATCGACTAAAGCACTGACTACAAAAACTGGCCCAGAGGAACATTCTGTGATCAGCGAGCAACATGTAAATGAAGTGGAGGCACTTCGATCGGAAATTCGAAGTCAGTTAAAATGGGAGGCGGTTCGACTTCAGGAAGCAGTTCGTTCGCAAATGGTTGAAGATAAGAAGATCGCTGCAAAGGAAGTCTCGGTCATAACGAAGAAGCATTCCGAAGAATTGGCGAAAGTCAGAGAGGACGCAATGACACAGGCTGAGCGGATTCTAATCGAGAGGACTAGGAAGATAAGAGAGGAGGCTGAGAAACAAAGGGATGAAGAGCTAAACAAGATGTTGGCGGAAAAGGAAGCCGAACTCAGACACACTTTGGCGACAGAGTATGCGGAACTACGGCGTAATGAGACAGAGGGCAGAGAACTGGCTCTAATGGCAGCAGAAGCTAACGTTTCCGCGATGTCGGACAGATTCAATGCGCTTGTTGAGCAGACGGAAAAGGCGAAGGACGCTGCGCGACGAGCCAGTTCTGCATTCATGCTACATGAGAACATTGCGTCTTGCCAACCGTTTGGTAAGCTCCTCCAAGATGCGAGCGGAAGTGAACTTGGCGAACTAGTTTCGGCAAGTGTTCCTTCTTCCGCAATGTCGCACGGAGTACTATCTATCGATAGTTTGAAGCAAGACTTCAAGCGAGCGTCAAAACGTGGACTCAGCGCGGCTCTTGTTCCGGAAAATAAGCAGGGGACGATTTGGGGCCATTTGTTAGGCTCCATCTTTTCCCGGCTAAAGATACCAGTCGATATTCGGTTAGCATCTGAAGAGCCACCCAAGACGAACGAGGATCGCATCCGTTTGGCAAAGAACTTGCTAGATGATGGCAACTTGGGAGGAGCTGTTGCAACTCTTGGCGCACTCGATGGTCTCCCGAAGGAATTGATGTCAGACTGGGTGAGTGATGCAAAGGCACGCATTGCCGCAGAGCAGGCGGCTGAAGTGTTGCTCGCGGATGCTATCATTGCACAGATATCGCTCACAAAGGGGGAAGGCATCAATATTATTTCAACCTAGTTTTGGTGTGAGAGACTAGGCCAAACCTTAAACTTTTCTCCTAACGTGTAGAGGTATTCGTCTCCTCACGGAGAGTTAGCTTTAGATCTGATTAAAGCGTCATGACGAAGGCCACATATATATGAGCAGTAAAACGCACAGTTTTTGTACTAAGATTGGCAAAGAAAACGTTGATTGCACCATCAACAGTGAACATCGCAAGAACAGTCGTTAATACGCATGATGAATGTATGGTTCAAGATTCTTCTCTTCGCCATGAGGTGCAACCATGGAAATTTTTGATTCCGACACGACGTGGTTCGCAAACAATGCCCCCACAGAGACGACAGAGAATCTCTATTGGAGATCGAAATAGATTCCTTAAGGGCAACGATGGCTGCAACGGAGATGGCGCAGCGTGGTGGCGCTTGTCTCACTGCTGTCATCTGATGGAGACCTTGGCGATGTGGCAGCTGGGATTGTGGAATCTGATATCCAGCAACTGCATGAACTGTTTTCGGAGGCCATCCCTATGGTAAAGTCGCCAGCAGAACCACATGCGTGTCGTTCTGACCGCTGTTCAGATTTATTCCTAGCACGTTTCACATCATATCGCTGCAAACTGAATAGGAACTCTACGAATATATACCCGCAAACTGCCAGTCCTCGTTAACAACCTAGCAAAAATAGAATGCCTGAGAAACAAGGAAAACATGTATCACGTTATAAAAGGGTTGAGAGTCTCAACTTGAGACACAGTACAGAGGACCAGGCAGAGCGCCGGAGTTGCTCAGTGGTTTTTCCATACACGTGCGGAGGCACACAGATCAGAGGGACTACTAGTCGCAGACTAGCCGCCCCCTGTTCTTCTTCTTCTTGTTCTTCTTAATTTTAGACTGTAGTTTCTTATTCTAAACTACAGTAAAGCTTTCACAGCAAGCTTTCTCTCTTTAGAAAGGCCAAGAATTTTTGTGGGTTCGCCTAATTAGTTGTTGAACGGATGATTTCGCTTCACGTGGCTGACCGCTGAGTAGATCGCGTCGTGCGCTGTTTGATAGCGGACATCTCAAGACGAAAGGTTCGCAATCTTTGTTGACATTTGTTCCTCAGGCGCACCTCAATCTTATTTTCTAGGTATGACGCAACCGGCTGCAAAGATGGTACGTGTCCAGTATAAAACTGTTCTTCTTCTTGTTTATTGGAGACATGTTACGCTTATTCTCTCGTATCGCGTGGGGTTCGCGAAAGACGCCGTCAACCTGTGACCCTTTAGTAAAAGAATAGCCACGGACTAGAGATCTATAGCCGCGCTGCGCACATTGAGCTATTATGTAGTTATTCTAAGGACACGTTAGATCTCCAAGGAGTTCTCTGTCTGCGTGTCACGCAGTGCGTGAGCATTTCCTCACCAACTATTCTGCCTGTCCGTCGTAACCTCCCTCTATTTATAAGCGCACAAGCCAAATCCGATTTGAGACGGAATGCTTTCTGTGAAAGATACTAGAGTCAACGATGAAGAGCATCACGCTTCTTTTGCTTAACTGTCTCTTCAAGAAAACAAAAAAACTTTTTTTCTGCAGCTTCCCTACTCCAAAAGTGGATCTTGCTCGCGGTTGTGGTGTAGTAGCTCTTCCACCTTTGGTACACCTTCCTGATTGACGCTTCCAGGCGCATCAATTGAAATCCAGAATTCTGCCAGTGCCACAAGCTGATCCGTATCTTGCGTCATCAACACTGCTGTTTTGAAACAGTTCTCGCTGAGCTCTTGGTCGTCTGCTTCGTTGGTACGTGTGGAACACCAGCATTGAGTTGAAGACCATCTTTACGCGCACGTGACGGCACTGAACTTGCCGCGTCCGAAACTAGAAAGATGTAATGGTGTAGAAGAGAGGATTGACACGAAGTAAGTATCTCAGGGTGGCACTGCAAGGTAGTGACAACGCTCGTACCTTGTTGAGATTGACCGCAGATAGCCCAGTGTTGCGCCGTAACTGAGAGTGGGAGGTACTACGTGCAACATACTTTGGTATGTACGACAAACTCTGTGAGCCATCGTGTTTGAGTAAGGCCGCCGTTGCACCTACTCATCAACAGAACACACATTATGTCCAAACAACGCTGCGTCTGCGTCCTTAAGCCTTTTCTTTTGGAGCACGGACACAGTACCTCACAGACTGTGAGTCACAGTGCATGAGATGAACGATGGAGGCATCGTCCTTGATTCCAGCTCACTCCTATTGCGCCACTTGCTTCGCCAATGTCTGGAGAAAAGCACAGTGGGATTAAGGAAGGAGATTTTGTGTCTGACTGGCTTTGTGAGACGGAAAGGCGCCAGCAGAGGATTCAGAATATGGCAAAAAGTGATCATAGCGCTGCGTACCGGCAGTGATTGCCAACAAGATTGTACTAAAGATGCAGGATGATGAAGAGTTCAGATTAGTGAGTTATCGAGGTCGACAACAAGAAAAGAAGAAGAACAGTGCAACAGGAAGACATCAACTTGTCTGATGAGAGGTTGCAGAGCACGAAGTGCTACTCGCTACGGTACTTTGTCCGTTAGAAGCCCCGTCAGTTTGAATTGTTGAAGGACGCCCTCGCAACCGATGTTGCTGTCGAAAATGGTTAACAATGGAGAACGAGACGTTCTCTTCTCTCAAGCGGATAAAAGTAGCGAATCATCCGAAAGTACTACGACTTTGAGAGAGGCACTGTCCAAATAGCCAAGATGTCCTGAGGGCGCGGGGCATCTGTTTCAGTAAGGAGGAAACTAGGTGTGCTGAAACGGCGTTTGCATTCACTTGTTTCAAGTAAAGCCATGCTCTAGACAAGACTCATGTGAAGTCACTGTCAGGAATCTCAGATGAATTGTACCCTAGCGACAACGGTCGCACTAATTTACCCGTACCACTTCCATCAACCGCTTCAATATAGTCCCAGTTCTTTCCATTGCACGCACCGCTCTCCAACGTATTACTCATATACAACTGCGACACATACGTAGAACTGGTAAGCCGTACTTGAGGTTGAAGACAAATGGCGAGTCCAAACAGCAGCAAGGTGCCAAACGCGGTAAGAACAGCACCAACAATAGCAAGTGTAGACAGTTCCGTCACCTGCTGTACGCCGGTAGCCACAGCCACCTGCCTAGAGATAAATGTACCCAACGGCTCACCAGAATCCTCATCAGAATCTGTGGTGCCAGCGTAGTATGCTCGCAACATGATTTCTTGCGATTCTAAGCGCCCATACCCAGATCTAACGATCGACGCCAGCATATCGGCTACAACAAGTTCCAACTGGGTGAGGTTGAGCGCGGTGTCGATTTCGGTGATCGCGGCTGTGAAGCGGTTGCTCGCGAACATGGTGGTAGATAAATCCTCACAAGTTTCATCTCCCCTTAGCTCGGTACCCACCTCAGCGCTGTCCAGAAAGTGGTAGGCGACCCCTACCTTTACAACAATTGTATTGCTTTCGTTTCTTGTGGCTCTCACTGCAAACCTCGTTCTTCCATAGAAGTCCTCGCTACTCAAGGTCCATTCTTCCGAGCTTGTGTCTGTGGTCACAAGCACGCGGCAGTAGTCCGGTGTTCCTGTACGATCAATAGAGGTGATGAATGTGAACTGGGCAGGTTCTCCTTCCATATCTTCCTTGTAGACAGGGTCTGCCGGGGGATTGAAAATTCTATTGGTAGAGATAGAAATACCGCGCTTCTCCCTTGTCTGTTCGCCATCGAGACAAAGCGAACCGTTGGCGCTGCGACTCTTTTCAAAGTTCTGTACTTCCAAGAAACCCACAGCATACATGTCAAAAGAATTTGTGTCGGTTCGCTTGATGCACGCACGTCGCACACCGGCCATACCTAAGACATCGGCGGCTCTGCTATCCAACCCCGTGGATTGCGTTGTGTCAACAAAAGAGCCATTGTTCCAGACGAACACATCACGCATTTCATAAGTAGGAACGGTTTTACCATCTGTGAACACGTTTATGAACAGGATTCCGACTGACATGATCATTGAGATGAGTAGCGTTACGTATTGTCTGGAGATGCCAGTGCTGACGTTTCCGCGCAAAAGGGATTTTCTGTGTCTCACGGTGCGGATTAGATTGATTATGCGGGGTATTATATCTTCGACGGACAGGGAGTTGTCGCATATTCTGACCAGTTGGCCAGATAATATGCGACGGGTAGCCATGAGGTTGTAGACTTGAGCTGTTCCCCTCGTTATTATCGGGGCTAGAATGAGTAAAGCTATGCCCTCGAAGATACCGCTGACGATTCCGCTGCGAACATTAATGGTGAGCTGCATGTCGGTTTCAGCAAACAGTGTTGAACCGTGAAAGTCTACGACAACCGCAAGAAGCGTTTGTAAGTGATGATGGGTGCGCTTGCGGAAAGGAGAAGCATGCAGGCATTCAGGGCGATGGACTTTCGCATGGGCGGAAGATATTCATAGCGCAAGTCACCTCGCTTAGCTTTGAAAAACTTCCTTATTGTTTTACCTCTCTATACCACCCGCGCTCCAAGAGTTGGCAGCAATGCGCAGTTATCTTGTTGGTGCTCCGCTTCGACGCTAGTCTTCAAAGATCCGCAATGAGAGCAAAGTTTGATACATGAGAGGGCGAAAAGAAAGCTCTTGTTCATAGATCTCTGACGAACACGTATGTACTCCTACTCTTCACATGCCATGCAAGAGCACCATCCAAATCACGTGAACTGTAATGACTCTTCCGATATCCCAGCTGAGTTCAGGCAACTTTCGAGGCATCTGTGTTTATAGTCACTTCTTCTTCTCGCAACTACAAGGGTAGGAACGCTACTGCCTCAACGGGAGCTTCCGGTTGCGTCGCATCACACGTCTTCGTGAGTCTACAGGTAAACACTCTTCTCGAAGACTTCTACCAACCATAAATGGAATAACTACCGGTAGCTACCAAGGTGGTTCTCGGTAACTGCTTGTGCAGCCCCCGCCCTTTCGCAAATGCAAAGCATCAACCGGGGACTGTCAAACAGCAGACACACGTAACTTGATGCTTTGCATTTCCGAAATGTCAAACAGCATTACAGTCCAGGAACAGTACTTCGTCGCCGACAAAGCCAGAACGAAATAAGGTCCAGTCAGTGCCTTCCTTCCACACTTTTTACATGGTTGGCTGTTGTTAGCGGATGCGTCGGGGAAGCTGGCGGAGCGGCAGCTGCGGCGATTGCGAGCGTCAAGGTCGGTATGCCGTTCATGCAGGCATTCCTGAAGGGGATTTATTGTGCAACTGGATACTAACCAGTGGTTAGTGTGCCTGGCGGTTTTACGCAAAATGGAGCGAACCATCTGATGGGGAAATTCATCGCGATTTGGTTGCCGATTTGCGCGTTTGTTGCGATGGGATTTGAGCACTGTGTGGCGAACATGTTTCTCATTCCGTTCGGAATGGCCATGGGCGCGGAGGTTACTATAAAACTACATATGTACCAAATTGCGCCGGCGAGGAGGGCTACTTTCCAGTCCGGTGCCTCGGAGATCTTTTGTGGCACAAAGCGTGCGCTAAGCTTCCAGACACTTTTCTCGTCCGGTAATCATAAGCGCAGAACCAAGACTCGGCACTCGTTTACACCCTAATCCTACTCTTGCAGTAGCCACTCGTTGTACTTAATCGAGAGTCCTCCCATAATCTTGGAGAGGTCTTGGGCTGCAATCGTGTGAGCCACGATTCGTGGCATGTAAGGCTTGTTGGCTGTCTGCGTGGCCGAGTGTGTGCGTTGGGCGGGGACACACTGTGTTCACCTCGTTATGACTACCATTAGCACATGTACCGTCGTACTTTTCACGTGAAGTTCTTCATCATACTTTTGCTCTGCCTCGCCTTGTTCTTCATTCAAGCCATCCATATGCGTGGCAAACGAATCTCATGATAATGAATGCAGGTCATGTGTGCTCACCCGGACGAGAACCGATCAGATACATTGCACTTTTCGTTGATGGGTGGTATTGCGAGGTTCTTGTGCATCGCGAGCACAACTCGATAAGGTTTCCAATGATAGACTGCCCAGAAGTACCGCACTATGCACAAGATATGAGCGACTGTTTCCAGAAGAGTCTCGCAAAGCTGTGTGGAACATTTTACGAGATGGTTTTCTTGTACACCACTATCAGTGAGGTGTATCGTGAAACTTATCCGACCCCGTTTAATGCTCTGTTTCACTGTACCTCTCCCCTTTCTCCCACCAAGAGCAACCCTCATACGCCCGCACCCCCAAAATTCAAAGAGTACGAATGGATGAGCATTGAGCAAGTGAGGGATATATTACACGAAGACAAATCACCATGGGCTCGGCAGACTTGTGTAAATTCCGCCTTGGTTACATTGTGGAGAGAAGTCGCTGGGAAGGCCCGCCCATGGGAGATACCAGGCTGGCACGAGTATAATATTGAAGGTGCAAAATTGGTGCTCCAACGACGTGGTTATATCTTGAAGGGTGCCTTTCAACAGTATCGGTGCGCGTCGCATTCAATATTACTCCGAGCTGAAACTAACAAAGGTAGAGTACTCTTGAAGGCCAGTGAGGCTCGAGAGGGGAAGGTTACGGCCAAGATTGCAAGTATAGCTCCGTATATCGCCCGGAAACCGATATATGTGTGCGAACCTCTGGAATGGATGTTGATGGAAGACTATGGGCAGTCATTAGAGGACACCATGTCGCTGGAAGACTACAATATTGTTTCAGAGTTGCTTGCAAGAGCACAGGTTGATTCCATTCGGCATATTGAAGAGCTGAAAGAAGCTGGTGTAGCTTACGAGTCAGTGGAATGTCTTCTTGGAAGGATGAAGGCGATGTTCGATGATGAAAACGTGCGACAAAGTTTGTTGGAGCTTGAAGAATTTTCGTTGAAGACAGAAGGAGATGACAACAAGCTGGATGAATATGTGCATAAACTGTTTGATTGGATGAGAGAAATACATGAGGAAGGACGTTATCCCTTATCACTTGTGCATGGAGACGTACATGATGGAAATATCATTAAAACAAGAGAGAAAATTACGGACTATTCTTATTCCTTGATTGACTGGGGAGAAGCGCGCATTGGCTTTCCAATTCTTGATATTGATAGTTTATCACGACAAATTGCAGTGCCTTCAGATATAGAAATAGCTGATATGACGAACTACTTGAACGTATGGAAAGAACACGGAATGACTCAAGATACGGAAAAGTTTTGTTCAACTGCTTGGAACAAACATTTTCTTGTCGATGTCACACGAAGGTTTGAATACGCAAAGAAGTGCACGATAATACCACGTTTGAGAAAGGATGAGCTAACGGTTCTGAAAGATCTACTGATATCTGTTTGAGGATGCGAGTAAAGAATGTGGAAAAAGAAGCTGAGGTGCATGTAAATTCTCAATCTATGCTTGCTTAGTTAAAGTTGCACGCACGTACACGTACTGCGTTAATTTCCTCAAGAAGCGTCCCTAAGACTCGCTTCAGGTCGACACTCAAAGGCTCTGGGTCTCTATTGTCGTAGAACAGCACTCATGGTGCTGGTGGTAGTCATAATGGCGAACAAGCGCCAAGCATCACGGAAGGCGTGCTGCAAATGAAACTATGACGATAACGGACGACATTGTGGAACTCTTTGGCAATGATCCTCTCACTCCTTCGCAATTTACTCTTGCATGGTATCAATGCGCAGTGTATTTGATAAAAGAAACCCAAGATGCATGGGAACTTCGGGGTATCATTTCGAGCGTAAACTAACCAGCTAATTACTTGCGTAGACTATAAATATGATCGTGCCCCAACCCAATGATGCTCATATAACTGAGTGCGTACGAGGGCTTCCAAAGCATGAAAAACTACAAGGACATACAAACGTTTTCTCCCATTGATTGCATTGTAAAACCCTTTGGTTTGGCCATGGTTGCCGCCCCAATAAAATTTGCAGAGAACAGCTCAGGCTTTGTTGAGTAGCTGATCAATGCTAGCTTTATGCCTGCTGTTCTTATGGTCCTTCAGTTCCTTTATCGAATCAAATGACATTGTGCAGGAAGTACATTTGTGAGGTTTTTCGCTTCTCTGATCACATGCATTCAGAAATAAGTCAGTCGAAAATTACTCTGTTCCTTGTCGCAGATAACACTTCCAACCTACATGCTTTTTCTTCACATGGCTATACAAACCACTTTCACTAGAAAACGTATATGAACAGTCATCGCATTTTATACTTCCCTGGTTCATGAAACTGCCACCGTTATGCTTGCGGTTGCGGTGCATCGAGAAAGACACTTCATATGCAGTTTGGTTCATGGTCAGATTAGTGTCTGGTCATATATTCATGCATAAGATTCTAACTCACTTTGGGAATGGGTATAACTGGTTTTGTACATACGGATGTTAGTTATTGACGCAAACAGAATGACAAATATCAGAAAACGGGAGCGTTCTTCTCACAATTTGCAGTTTGGTTCATTACAATAGTAAATTTTCGTCTTCGTCTCCGGTTTTGAAGATCCTTGGGCGGACATATTCGAGAACGGCAGATAATGGAAGACAATGACTGCGCGATAGCGATGTTTTGATAACCAAGATGAAAAAGGCGGAGAAAAAATCCGGAACAAGACCGGCTGAGGTACTTAGCGCTGCGCTGATTAGCTGCATGAACAACACGCTTCTAAAGGGGTCTCGGAACTATCATGTATAGTTTGAAACGAAGTCATCTAGGCGAAATTGAGACACGTCGACCCTGCAAGGTGTATCCAGATAAAGGCGAATTCCTTCCACACATTTGTCTTTGGCAATCTTACGTGAGATACCTAGTCATAGTCTTTCTATCTATGTACCTTCAAATGTTTGACTATCTTCGGCTACCAGCATTATGCATTTTTCGACCTCGACATCTTGTAGAAGTAGAAAAAACGCACTGCAATTCTCTAGTAAAATTCAAAAACAAAACTTTACAACTGTTGGTTAGAATACGTATGTTGTGTATCATGATGCTTTAAAATGTCACATGAGACATGCAGGTGAAGCTGAATGAACCCAATTCTAATCTAAGGCAAGTTCGATGCAATATAGGTCAGGGTGGTGGGCCCACAAACAGGTCCTCGATAGGCTATCCTTACTATCTGGGCCTAACGAAACAGGACAAATTGTTAAACTGTGGCATGAAAGATTGAATCATGAACTTGAGGGGTGCTCGGATACTACGAAGAGAAGCATAGATAAAGGAGTTAGTTCCCACTCACAGCTAACCAAAGTACCGTCAGCGTCTTTGGTATCTTACCTGAGGAGCTGCTGTGCGAGCACTCTGGAGTTTAGTTCAGTCATGATCAAAGTTTCAGAGAATTTCAGCGCAGGAACGTTGCCGACGGCAACTTGCCGTGGATATTGGGAATCAATTTTAGTTCGCGAAGTAGAAGGATACCCTTGGTATATTCCCCTTCCCCTCGGCGCTGTGCCTAACACAAAGCAAGAGCCGTGGGAAACAGTTTGCATGACGTGAAATGTCATTGATGGCCAAAAGAATCGTACGCCGGCCGGGAATTGAACCCGGGTCTCGCCCGTGGCAGGGGCGTATGCTACCACTATACCACCGGCGTGCGTTCGCTGTGGAAGACCTCCTTCGTAAAACGCGTTTTATTTTTTTTCAAGTTGAGTGCTGGCCACAGGGGCGAGGTTCAAGATGCCTCATCGGACTCGCAAGGGATCCACATCGGTACGACGATAACGTCCATGCCCATGGGTCCATGCGTGCACCGACGGACCGACGGCTGGTATAGTATCTTCGGTCTACCGTGTACGAGATGTTGCTGTCAAATGTGGGGAATGTCCATCTTCGTAAGGCACTAGGAAGTTCATTGCATCGGAGAAAGAATGAACCAAACAGTAAACTGGAATCCTTACTTCACATTCTTTACATCAGAATGTGATGCCGAAAACAACGACAGTTTTGCAGAGCAGTGTCAATGCTGGATTGCAAGCGCTGTTGTGAATAACGAAGTTTGCTTGTGTTACAGACCATTTCCAAAACAACGGTTGGAGGAACAAAAGCCATGAGTCGGTGTTCCTTGATCACTGATCCCCGTTTAAAGCGTTGTCCTTCGCGCTGGCGAGCAAGTGCTTGTGCACGGCAGGTGGCGTCGTTATTCGGAGAGATAGGAATGTGCAACCAGTTCGCTGTCAGCCCGTCGTGGTGCTTTGGGATCGGAACTTCGTTGACGGAGTCCTGGGATGTTCACGCGCGTTGTCGACTCGACGATCTGTTGCGAATCTCAGATTCGACAGTGTCGAGCTAGCGCGCAGTCGCGAGAGTTTTATCGTTAGATATGGGTTTTTCAAATGATACCTTCGGTACCTCCGGTATCGACGGCACCTGTCGGTACCCGTTTGGCACAAGGCATAACACGCAGAGAGATCAAGTCTGTCGCTCTTCCTTCCAATAAGTGTAATTGCGGATCAGTTCTTTGTATTCTTCCGTCCGCCGTTTATGCAGCAGCTGCGACGGATTTCCATTGGCCCCCACGATCTCCCCGCAGTCATTGATGGTCACTTGTACCGCGTCTGTCATCACCCCGAACCAAAGAGCTATATCCGCAAACCCTGATCTGAAGTATACCATCGATTCTCCCGTTGCTAGCACGCCCAGATCCAAGAACACCTCCTCAAACTTTTCCCTCTTCTCATGAGCGTCGGGAAAACCGTTAGGTTTGTGCAACCTCTGCATATGAGTTGCTTTAATTGAGCTTTGTTCAACTTCTGCTTGCGGTAATCTGTCGTGAATTCCTTCTTCCAACCATTTTCTTGCTCTCTCGGTGTCCGTTGCGACAAAGATGCGTTGGTGTCCATGCTTCTGTGCCAATGTACTGGCCAACACACCTAGACACTTCGATGCGCTGCGAAGAGTGAGTCCCTTCTCTTCCAAATCGAAACGTCCTCTTTTCTCTCCTAGGCCGTGACCGAGACGAGCGTGAACAGATATGTATGGCTTGCCTTTAAATGGCGTTAAATGCTTCAGCGACTTCCGTAACGACGGCGTAGTTCGGAACAGTGCTTGCAGAATGAATGGCGCTACTTCGTTTTGGTCTAGTTTGAAGTGTTCGAGCTTGGCTGCTTTTATTTTCTGCGATAGTTCCAGCTGAGGATAACGACCGAACAAACTGGAAAACTTTTTGAACGCGAACGGGTTGGTCGCTCTCTCAATGAGCACCCGTTTTGAGGACAGATAAATGTCAAGATCGGCGTATTTCGGTGGACCGCTTATGATTTCCATTTCTCCCTCCGAGGGCTTGAACAAATAGTCATCAAAAGTGAAATTGTATTCAGGCGGACTTCGGAGCACGGTCGTCAGCGGAATCGGTTCCTTCCAATCGATCAAAAACAAACGTTTCGATGCCACTGCTATGAGATATGTGTAGAGAATCGCGCGAATCCGATCGCCAAGGCCAATGTGCCCAATGTACCTGAAAACAAGTAACGGCATGCTACGAGCATGGGTCGAATCTAGCTCACATAATCGCCTTTGTTCTCGATGCCAAATTGTATATTGTGTGATGATTATGTCCAAGAATGACTGCAATTCGTGAGCGAAGTGAGGATCGTATTGGTGTTTCTGTGACACTCTGTCGATGGAAAAAGTTTCAAAGGGAAGCGTGTGATTCGGAGATGTTGTCAAAGATGCTTTCATGCGAGTGTTGTCAATATAACGGATGCGGTTTAAAGTGAAACCCCGCATAAAACATGTAAACATGAGTAGCGTAATCGCAACTATTAAGCGGATTTCCATGGCCGCATATGCTCAGCTCTGGCATTCAAATCGAATGATTGCAATGAAGGGCTATCGTTTTCATAGCACTCAGAGAAGGAGAGGCCCTCACAAGTTTTTACGATCCGTATAGAACTCTATTGTTGCGTTACACTGAGAACGCAGAAAACGAATGGAGTTCTCAGCATTTCTGCGTCGTTTGGCTACTCGGTAAGCGGTGCGGAAGAGGAATATTCTTTCTTTCGTTATGTGGGCCGCTACAGCCTAGTTACAACAAGAAGTAAAGGCTGTTGTCCCGAATTCCTGTTTGCTCTTGCTTCTCATCATCAGAGGGTTGCTGTAATCAGATTGTTAATCCCAGTACCGCGGGACGCTCTTGTGTAGATGAGGGTCTAGTCGTAGGAAATAACGCTTTCAGTCAGCACGGATTCTGTGACAGAGGATAATCCTCACTCTCTCTCTCTTTTATGGGCACACTAGCTTAAAGAGAACTAAATGCAGAGCAAACTTCGAAGAAGTGCTCCCTCACCAGAAAGGCCAACACCTTGTCGGGGCAGTTGGAAGCAATATCACTAACAGCCAGACCTCGACGTCCTACTCAACAGGATTAGGATAATCCTGATCCTGTAGAGTGATAGAGCAACGGCATGAGGTCAATTGCGTCCTTCACAATTTAGCCGAAGAGATATACCGAAGGTAGTATTACATGCTGTATTCTAGTGAGACCCCATATCCTTATTGCAAAGTTTTCACGCACACGTTCTGTGAGAGAGTGTGTCAAGAATATCCACAGTTTGTCTTGAGACAGTGCAGCTGATCCCATTTCACCAGCAACTCGTGAGACTCATGTGATCCAGCTGGCAGCAACTTTTGTGAGTGTAGCATGATTGAATAGTCGGCATTAAAGACGGCACTGGGAACAACGGTGAAGGCAGATCGTGCTGCTCAGTAAATGAGACATGATACAACCTTGTTCGTGCGGCAACTTCTTTGTGATGGATGGCAGCGAGCTGGTTCAGAACAATAATCGTCTCAGGAGCTAGGGAGGGTGGTTTTGTGTTTCGAAACATTGATGAAGTTGAGGCGTCAAGGGCCAGCGGCCACAACGAGTTCTGGCGCACAGGTTTCGCGTGAGACAAACTTCTATGAAAGCAAAGTCATTGCTTCTGTCATTCGGGCACCAGTGCATTGCAAATATGAAGGAAAGGGCCCAGTGAACAAGACCCTAAACATGGAGAAGAAATCAAAAGCATAGGATTCAATACGGTAGTTATTTTTGCCAGCTGGCTAGTCTCATGAGCTCTCAGGTTTGCGGAGGGGGATGAATCTGATCATGTGAATGCACGTTTTAGGCACAAAAACTGGATCTTTGTGCTCCAGATGAACTGCAAAGACTGAGGACAGTTAGAATATATCAGGCATCTACGTCATAGAGGACGACAATTAACCGTCGCAGTCCCCGCAGTTAATGTGGTGGACGCCGCAGAATTGAGCGCAAACCGGCAGGTGATTTGTGATGAAACAGATTAGTCCTGCAAGTAAAGTTTGCAAACCAATGACTGTTCGTTCGTATGAGGCCACCCTAACCACAGGGTGTTTTCGTCCAGAGTATCGTGCACAGATGTTGCAGTCGATAGATGCGAGAGAGAAGCTGCATCAAGCTATACGGCTCGCAAGCGTCCTGCAAGGAGCCAGGAGACGACAAATTGCACCTCAGAAGTTGTGAGAACGATTTGAAAATGGGCGCGCTTGGGTCAGTTGTCAGGCCACCGCGCGCTTTGCGCATTTGGCGCGCTCATCCAAAAATTCGAAAGCAAACGTTTGTGTAACCCGCCAATTGTACTGGCGCACTACTGAAATTCGCTAATTTTTAGCGCACCGCCATGGTCCACGTTGACATTGTGCCGCGCGCCGTGTGGTCAGGTCTTTGCTCCTTTTTGAAGCGCCGCAACACCTATATCGAGACTCGGAACTCTTCTTTCTACGCGCCCGTCCGTTCTCGCCTGTTCCCTTCCCGGCTTCCCAGTTCAAACTCTTGCCCATACTCCGTACGTAACGCCGTTCAGTTATCTACTTCCAATCGCCTATTGTCCGACCGCATCGTCCGCCTCGCACGCGCGACCTAGCGCTTTGCGGCCCTCCGAACTGCGGATCATGAAACCTCAAACTATACCATTGTCCAACGTCGCCGAGGGCTCATCTTCGGTCCTCACCTCCACCAAGACAGGAAAACGGACTTACGCCGATGCAGCTGTGCGACGCAGCGACAGGGACGAGACGCTACCGCTCTCGCTTCAACAATCTGCGTCTTTGCGAAAGCGGCATCGACGGAGTGTCGCCAGGCCCGCTTCGTCATCCGTTTCAAGAAAGCTTCTTCGCAGAGAGCTAGGAGAGGATATGCCCTCCGCTCATGTCAGTTTTGCAATGCAACGCTTCCGCAATATCAAGCTACAGACCACAATGGATGCGCATGATGCAGATGAAATGACTCCCGGTCTCGCCTGGTCCAGGAACAGATCAAAAATTGTCGAGATTGCAAGCAGCAACGATTTGGTCTTTGGCCTCACGTACAACGGAGTCTGTGCCGTGTTTTCGCGTGAATTGAATAAGTGTATATGCTTCATGAACGTGTCGGATGATGAGGTCATCCGATCCTTGTTTCTCAACAAAACCAACGACAGCTTGATCACCGTCTCCGTATTCAAGACCGACGACTTTTCCTCATTGCATTGCCGTTCAACGCCCTTGTCGCAGATTCGCACCAAGTACCTCAAATCCGGCTTCAAACTGTTTGAGTCTGAGAGCTTGCGGTACCCAGGATTTGTGGAATTCGATGACGTGAATGGAAAGATTCTTACTTTCTCGGCTGAGGACCAAAAGTACAAGGTATGGGACTTGAACACATACAAGCACTTGTACACTATCCAGAACCAGCGAATCCACGAGGTGAAGATATCACCAGGGCTGATGCTTCTCATTCACGAACGACAAGATGTGCATGTGCCCATTCGCATTCACAATATTGAAACAGGTGCGAAACTGCAGGAAATAAACCACCTGGTGCGTCGAAACCGCAAGATCGAGTTCATTGAACAGTTTCACGACAAGCTGTTGGTGAAGCAAATTCACGAGAATTTGCAAATCGTTGACGTTTGCTCAGGGAAACGCACGGAAGTAGAGCGCAGTCGTTTTCTCACGCCAAACTCATTCATTTTCTTGCACGAAAGTGAAATCTTCCTCACCTTCGAGAACCGACGGGTGAATGTGTGGAATTTTAGGGGCGAGCGAATTGTGGTGGACTTTGGCGACCATGTGCTGTATCGCTCGGACTCGAGTAACAGTCTCATCTACATTACTCAAAAGCAGGACATTATTCTATCGTATTGTCAGAACGACTCTGGAACTTGTTCTCATGGGTCTATCAACCTGTCGTGGATTGAGAATGGGAAGCTCATTCATAAGATTAGCTGCGAGGACATTCCTGACCGAAAGCACGTACGCGCACTCGAAAACGTTTCTGCCGTGCACTACAATGAAGAACGGTCAGAGATTTACTCCGGCACAAAAGACGGGCTTATTCACGTATGGTCAAACTGAGAGGGAGGCGGGCGACGGAGCGTTTGTGGTGTGTATGTTTTCGAAGCAGCGGAAAGCGTGTGTGAATGCAACGTGGATGCAACGTGGCGACGTGCAGTGCAGTTTTGGGCTGAGCCAGGTTGGCGCCTGCGTCGATCATTGGTTGTTCTCATTTGATAAATCGTAAGATACAATAATTGCGGCGCATGTACAAGTTGTGAGTGTTTCTTCTTTATCGCGACGAACACACTACTAAATTAGAGCAGCAATCGACCGTGTCGATCGCTTTCGGCGTTCTACCAGGTTGCTATTCCCGAGGCCAAGCTTGACCATCTGTGCGCACTGATTGTTGGGCGCTGCTCACTACCGACGAGATCTGCGATTGCGAGCACATCGAGAGTAGTTACGGGAACGGTGAATTAATGTACATAAACAAGCCGCTCTGGCGCGGCTTTTTGTCGTCCTCTGGTTCCAAAGGAGCCACCTTAAAATCGTCGAATCTCAACAACGTCCTCTTCTTTCCCTTCTTCTTTCTGCCCATCTGAATACGAACTTTCCTCTCCGGTACCGGGCGCACCACAGCGCCCTCATTCATCTGGCGAAATCGATGAACAGTAACGGCAATGCCCTCAAGTGCGGATGTAATATCCGGCAAAGCATCCGGGCGAGTGTCGGCGACTGGCGGCGGCGAAGATGCCACGGCCTGCAGTCGACGGAAGAGTGGATCAGTCATATTTTTGGGCTTGACATTGAGAGGGCGCCTGGTAAACAGCAGGCTGTTGACGGAATTGGAGTTACTGGAGTTGCTGTCTCGTTGGGCGGGACCCGGAATACGAATGGCTAAGCGGGTGCACTCGGAGGTGTTTTGAACGTATAAGGTGGTCTGCAGGCGACGGCGCTTGCGGGGGGTGCCGATGCGAACACGGCGACCAGGGCCGTTGGAACGGAGCGTGACCTTGACTCTTTTGCGAAGCGGACACTTGTCGTCCGAAAAAGGGTTTCCCTTGGGACGGTTGATGGGTTGAACGCATGAGGGAGGGACTTCTAACTGAATGTTAAGCGGCCGCTGGCGTGGCGGCGGGGAGGCAGGCGGTGAAAGGGAGGTGGGCATGGAAAGAAGCGGGCTGGAAGGAAGAGTTAGAGGCAAGTCAGGAATGGCGAGAGAGGTCTCCTCGCACAAGAGATCGGAGTCGAAAAAGGACTCTGCCGGCGGAAAGTGCGGGGGAATAGCAGCATCATTGATCCAGTCATCGGCGAAGTTTGCGTCGGACATGACGAGAGGAGGGAGCCTGCGAAGGGAAGGGGGTGATGGGGGAAGGAGGGGGGGATGCTGCGGTGGGTAATGCGAGGGAGGACGGGCTCCGACTCGCGGGGGGTTGTGTGGTGGCGGGGGGGGGGGGGGGGGGGGGGGGGTTGGGAGTACGAGGGGAGAAGGGTGCGAGTACGAGCTGGGCTGGCGCGGCGCGGCGCGCGCGATTGAAAAGGGGGGAGCGGCGTGTGGTGCGCTTTGGCGCGAGCGACGCGGTGCGCGCGATGGCGCCAATCACGGGCGGTGACGCTTCGCATGGCGCCATTTTTTTGATCCGCGCGGCCCGATTTGGCTGAAACTTTTCGGTTGTGCGCCCGTTTTCGGGCGCTTTTCGCGCTTGGCGCCGTTGCAATGGGCGCTTTTGCGGCGCCAAGTGCGGCGCGCGCGCCGCGCCGCTCGCTGCGCGCATGACGTACGCGCGCGCTGGGTGGCCGCCAGCCAGCGCCGCCGCGCCGCGCGCGCGCCCTTTTTTTGGGTGGCGCCCGCCGTTGCGCGCGCGCGGCGGCCGCGCGCGCGCCGCCCGCGGCGCTGGCGCCGCGGCGCTGGCGCCGCGGTGGCTGCCGGCGGCGCGCCGCGTCGTGGAATGGGCGCGCCGCACTGGCGCGGTCCATCGCGAATCCGCTTCTTCCACCGCGGCGCCGCCGCCGCCGCCGCGGGCGGCGCTGCTCAGTTGTGAGCGGCTGGTACGTACCGCATCAGTGCATGCGGCCGCCGCCCGTCCTACACGCGCGCGTTTCTGTACGCACAAGTCATGCGACAGTACTTCCGTTCGATACGCGCTCGTCGATAACGTGGATGCAACGCGCGCGCGCGAATCGCAAACGACGGCGAACGACACAACCCTGGCCGCGCTTCCTTTTATCGTAAAATGTTCGGTACCTTTGGTACCCATGGGACATGTCATCGCCGATGGAGATACTCTGGAGGCGATCCACCTCCGTGTCGGCTCACCGCCCCACAGCCTCCTCCCGGCGGCATCGCCAGTCGCCGCGCGATCGCATTCTTCCTCTCTTTCCAGCTCGATTGCTCCTACTGCGGCGCTGTTTCTCCCTCCCAAATGGTCCTTTCCAGCCATGCGCCGCAAGCTACCGACGGTCGTCGTGGTGCTCTCAAAGCATTCGCCCCGGGAATGATCTCAATTAACGGCTCCCAGCAATGCCCACGCCGTCCATCACACGCCCTTGATCACGGTCCGCCTCAAGTACAATGACAAACCCCAATAACTGACGCCAACTGTCAACAGCAGCTTACAAAAGCGCGGCGTAGACCGGAGTGTCATCGCTGCAAACTCGCGTCTTGCACCCCGAATAACCGCGCCTGGTCACTGTTCTCGCCCACGCCGTGTGGCCCCGATTCCGCGTTACTCCACTCAGAATGACTGGTGCGCCAACCAAAAGCGCTACAGTGACACTCACACTTGGCACCTAGCGCCAAAGCCAAAACGAGTGCGCTGGAGAAATCCTCAATAGCCGCTATGCCGCACCCTACGTCACCTGCCGTACTGTCACTTGCCGCCATCCGAGCTTTCCCACCTGTATTTGCTCATACGTTTGTCATAAGGCGTTTGTACGCGAAACCTCCCACGAACACGTGCATCTCTCAGAGTGGGCTATTGCCCAAAGGCCCGCGCTCATCGCCGACACTTGTACAGTATTATATGCAATAACGACGGTTCATATCTGCATCTCCGTTCCACTCAAATCCACCCCCCCTGCCATCTCTGAATCCTTGATGAGGACTAAGTTTTCCGCCGTCTTCTGCAATTCACTACTGCTTTGAGCACTTTGCGTTTCTTTTCCTCCCTCACCGACACAGCAGCGCAACATCCACTGCTTTACAGCTCGTCTGCTCGTTCCGTTTGGCTGTATATCTATCTGCCCTCTTTAATCCGGCTGCGAGCCGTTCCATACGTCCTCTCCACAGACACCCTGCTTCCCGGCTCTACCGCTCACTGCACCGCACGTCTTTCGTGCAGACCTGTGGCTCAACATTTCGCCTACAGCTGCTGCAGAATGGACCTCGATCCTGCACTCTCGCGATATTTCGGAAACCACCAAGTCGCGGAGTGGCTTTTCGGGCGCAATGACTTGAGACAGGTCACCGCAGACGCATTGGACAATGCCCTTGCGTACACCATTGGCTTTCGGCCGCCCGACGACGTCCATACCTCCAACGATATTGAAGACATGCTCATTGTGCACGGACTCGCCGGTACATTTGTGCTTGGTATTGTGTATGGTTTGGGTGAGCCTCATACGTTCGCGAAGACTCCGTTTATGGCAGGCCAACGTCCCGTTACACGGCGCTTTGCCGTTGACCTCTCCGTGTGTGACGCTGTGGAGTTCCTGGAGACCAATTACTTTCTGGATGGCAAGATGGCTGTAGTGTTCCGGAGGTTCTTGCATATTAATGATGGGTCACTGCCATGTGTTGTCGATGCCACTCTTCACGAACCTTGTGATATCCCACACACTCTGGGTCCTTTAATAATGCGCATAAATGTATTAGAAGCTCCAGCGTGCCCCAATTGTGGTCGATGTGGCAAGCGCTGTATGTGCTCATTTGATAGCTACTTACCAAGCGGAGCAATCACGCACAACTGCTTCTCTTGGAATCAGCTCACGGCAATGGTTTTTCGCAAAGCACAACGTAGTCTCGCCAGGTTCCGGATTACAGCGCGTCTTGCCAATGTCGGAGATGTTTGTATCACTCATACTGAACTCCCCGTGAGGACAGTTGTGGATAGGGGGCATGGCAGGTATATAACATTACTAAAGCGGAAAGCTGTACATGGAATGGGTCTCGATGTTGTTCCAGTGCGACTTGAATCCCCGTTACTAAGCAGTTCCATTTCGAACGATTTCCTGGATTTGCATAATCACTATGTGGTGCGGAAGCGCCGAAGGCAACCCGACCAAGAGCAACTACTAACTCAAACTGCTAGCGCACAGGATGGCGCTAACCTTCAGGAAGCGTTGCAAACCATTGACATCTCAGAGCTACCTACTGATTGTAATCTCTTTTCCGACGTAAGTGCTAACGAAATGCGAAGACTCCTAGATAACACCGATAACACCCTTGCGCCATCTCAGAGCATTCAGTTTGACACTTTACCAACCACTCACTCGTTGACAGAGGCCGCGTTGAATTCGAATGCGCCACCTGAACTTTTCACCCCACCCTTGGTGCACAATCTAGGGAATCCTCCAGTAACGACATTAGGCACACACTACCAACCAGAGCTCGCTTCTACTGATATAGCAGGACAACAAAACATCGTAGACGACATCGAAAATATTCTAAGGGCTCGAATGAGTGCAACCGCTACACAGGCGCACCAGACAACACCCTCACCCCATGCCATGGACTTTGCGCCGCAACCTCCCAGCAACCAGATATCGGAAGTGAACAGTGGTGAATCACATCAACATCCGGACGACATGCGGTCCAATCGGTCAACGAAGAAAGCGCGAACGTCATCCGCATCACTCTCAACAAATTCGACTGCATCTGGGAGTAGTGATGTCAGCGAGAAGAAACATATTTGCTCAACATGCTCCGCCCGGTTCAAAATGAGAGGAGACTTATTGCGTCATATTCGAACAGTTCATGAAGGAAAGAAACGGTATCAATGTCCGAGATGTCCGAAGGCCTTCGGACACTCAGGTCATCTCAATAGACATATACAATCAGTACACTTGCAGCAACGGAGGTTCAAGTGCAACATCTGCGGGTTTCAATTCTTCCAAGCATCCCACCTGCAAAGTCATATGGGTCATGTTCACAATCCGAACAAGCCGTTCAAATGCAGTGATTGTGGTGTGAGAGTTAACAGCAAAGTTGCACTCAGAACTCACAGAACAAAGACAAAATGCGGGACATTAATAGCGGAATCAAACGCGGGGTCCGGAAATGATGTAAGCCCTCCAGTTCCAAGTAGTCAAGCAACAAACTCGCAAAGGTTATCCATGGGCGTGTAGGTAGACTTGTCGTCTTCTGCAAGCCGTAGTAACTGATAGGTGTGTACCTAAAAAGTGACTATCCAAAGTGCGATATACTCACGGAGTAACGCGTCAGGGAACGACGAGCATCTCACAGAAGCTTCGACGTTCGCCTTCTAACATCCCTGTTGTTCTATTAGTTCCAATCGGGCGGGCCGCACAATGACAGCCATTATCTCCGACATCCAGGGTGTAGTTTGCATCAGCAGTGCTTACAACCTCTTATCGGCAGTTGCGGGCTATTAGCCGAATATCGAAGGTCACAGAACTGCAACCCAACCCATCCTTTCCGTAGTCGGTAGATTGCTGTGACCGAGAGGAAGTCATCCTTTGAGTGAATCTTATACTTCTGGTGGCTGACTGAGGTTTTAGACAGAAACCCCTGACCTAATGCACATCTTTAGAGAGGTCACACTTGTGTCTTTCAGCTGGCACTTCTCAGTAAATGCCAAACCAAGATTCTTTGAAGCTCCACGAACGTCCCAGGAATGTGAGCTTGCGCATAAGAAGGCCTTCTCACGATAAGCATTGAGGAGCTTGGTAGCGCAAGTGTCCCGATCTAAAGGATGACCTGCGTCTGTATTGAT
This sequence comes from Gracilaria domingensis, assembly GCA_022539475.1. Classification (NCBI taxonomy): domain Eukaryota; phylum Rhodophyta; class Florideophyceae; order Gracilariales; family Gracilariaceae; genus Gracilaria; species Gracilaria domingensis. The sequence goes on from VCMS01000023.1 coordinate 178,774, forward strand.
TGTGTTGTTGACCATTGTGTTTCCAAGAAACGTCACTCATGTGATTCTCTAAAATCCAAGAAGCTCGAATGCTGTGTATACCGATCCACTTTTTGTTGATCACTTGGGCAAGGGATTAGGATACAATGGATACTGATACTGCTTTTGTTCATCTTCTGTGGAAAGAGGTTCATAGTTCCACCTCTTTCACATCCTTTCTAAGACCAAAACGCATACTACAACAAAGATCAACATCGATAATGTTATCTTGCGTTTGCGCTTAGAAGACAAGTCGTATACACGTTTAGTACCACTAGAGCCTATAGCAACAGATCCTAGTAGCACCGTAACGCTTCCAGCCTTATCACTTCATTCATGGCATTAGAATCTAAATCTGATTTCGGTGGAAAGTTAGCACCATGCGCCGTTGCAAAGACATACCGATGGCGACCTAAGCAACACAGCAACACTTAAAGTGACGACGGCGCTTGTCACTCGAACCTTTCCGTTCCGTGTTCCATGATAACGCAGTTGCTGCTTTTGTAACGGGAAGTTCCCCCATATTCTTGTCGTTGGCTGATCTTGATGCAAGAAGTCTCGTAAACTTTCTTTGTGAGATGAATTTGTCCGACAAAACGAAAGACAAAAAGCGTGAGGTTGCTTTGGTGGACATGAAGCCGAAGAAAAAAAGGCCGCCAATGGTCCGCATGGGGCATTACCTTTATCCCATACAGGTAAAAGACGTTGTTCTTCGTACAGGAAAAAGCAGGGGAGCAACTTTGACGCTAACGGATGCAAAGTTGGTCTTAACTCCGGTCAACTTGCTGAATCCTCAATCGGAGTTGGGGGTGATGGCGAAAAATGACTACCTCGTTGAGCGGGAGAAGTTTCACTCAGGTACTGAGACCAGAGAATACCCGTTGTGGGATAATGCCCCATCAAATGAAGCAGATGCTGGTGACATATTTTTTTTTTGTCACAACCAACTAAAACAGGGTCGAGATCTAGCCGAAATGTTCTACGTTACGAGAAAGCTACCGCCATCATATAGACCGAGACATTGGCTTATACCGGAACACAAAGACCGATCAGTTTTGGTGCTGTCGAGGTATGTGGGCTACTGCTCGGTTTCAGATATTATGGTGGCAATAGGGTCCCGACCTTCACTGACGGAAGGGGTGAACTGCCTTCGGGGTACAGTGCTGCGTACTTTAAAGCATGATCTACAAGTGGCTCAGGAGTCGGTGGAAGCTTGAATCGGGCCAGCAGTCTCAACAAATTTATCTAACGCCTGATCAAAATCAATGAAGCTCATGACCAGCTTTCACTCATACGTTTACTCGGTGCGCAGGTCCATTGTCGTTGCAAATTCACAGTATATGAAGTTAGCTTGTTACCTTGATTCCACAGGAGATTTTGATAGTGCCATAGCATCGCTGATGATGACGATGACAGTCATGATAACTTGCAGTGTAGCCTTGGCTACTCCTTATTGAGATTCTCACTCCATTACCCTCAACCCTAGAGAGCAGTTTTCATCGCTTCGCCTTTCGCATCCTCGCTCCGGCTGTCAGACACTGCTACAAATCGTGACAGCCCATCTTCCAAACTGAAACAAGGGGGATGTTAACAAACAGTACTACACATATGCTACGCTACGCCCATTTGCTAGACAACGTTTGTAGCTTGGTATTTCACGATGTCGCACAACGCTTTTTCTTCGCAAACGCCAAAGTTTCGAATCTTTCTCAGCCATGCAGGTGAAGACAAAGAAACAATCGCCCGGCCGTTGTATACTCGCCTTACTAAGAATGGACTCTCCGTTTTCCTCGACAACGAGTCCTTTCGGGTTGGCGAACATTGCCCTAAGGTCATGGAGCACGCTATGCAAACTGCGCCTGTGGGCGTGTTCATCATGAGCCCCGAATTTGTTGCGAAGCACTGGACCATGCGTGAGCTTCTGGCATTCGTCAAGCGCTACGATGACGCGATCGCTGCCCAAGAGGCCCCGCCGTTGCTTATTCCAGTGTACTACCGCTTCACAACCCGCGAGTGCCGTGATACAACCATCTATGAAACCTACAGTAAGCTCTTTCTTCGACACGGTCTTTTTGGGCGAGCAAAGAAGGGGTTTATAAAGCTGGAAGATGTGGACCATGCGTTGGATACGGCTGCAACTGTTTGGGGGGTGGAGAACAATTGTGGTGCATCCAACTCGTGCAGCCCCGACATGTCGGACACCAGAGAGAAATTTATCCAAACTATTGAGAACAACATTTTGGAACGTCTTGGAATTGAGAGATCTCCTCTAGAAAACGGCAGCCATCCAGTTGTTAGTAGCCCCTCTGTACATCAAGACGTATATAATCCATGCAGTATTCTGCTCCCTAATCCTCCGCGATTAACGTTGGACTACGGCTCCCCAACCACATGTGAAGGAAGATTGAAAGCAGCGGTTTTAGAGGCTAGCGAGAGCCGAATTGTTGCTGTTGTGGCTAGTGGAAAAGGTGGAGTTGGTAAGACGTGCGCTTTAAGAGGACTCGCAGAAGACAAAGATATCAAAACAGTGTTTGATGGAGGTATTTTTTACATTCAACTTGGAAAAGATGCTACGGTATCGACTATTATTGACGAAATCGCCAAAATTGTTCATTGCACGAGGGGCTCGAGGCTGTCAAATGAGGTAAGGACATGCAAGTCTGTTCGAGACGCATCGCAGAAGGCTGCGCAATGGTTTTGCCCACATTCATGTTTGTTCCTTGTGGATGATATTTGGCATGTAAATGGAATAGATTGTGATGTGCTAACATCTCTAGGGCTCATGTTGAACACAAAGAGTAGATTGGTATACACAACGAGGGACAACCATTTTTTGGTGCGAGCGAATGAAGTGATTGAGTTCAAGGAGAAGGAGGTAGTTGGGGAGTTGTCGCGCCGAATGTTAATGACACACGCGGGGTTTAAGCGAAACACTGTTCTTTATGGAAAGAACGAGAAGGCATTTAACTATTTTCTGACACTGTGCCATGGACTTCCGCTTGGGTTTGGTATTGTGGGAGGATCCGTCCGACGATATTCATTTTCGAGCTCGCCGAAGGAGAACGCATGGTCAGATTTTCACGAAGATGTTTGTTCACAAGATGCGGACTTGATGGAAGCTGAAGCGGAAACATATGGTGCACTACCAAAGATTGTGGATATATCTCTTGAAGTGCTTGAGAAATGGAATGGAGATGGAAAGTATGGGTACTGGTTTCGTGCTCTATGTGTAATTCAAAAACAGCAATCAGTGCCTGTCAGGATGCTACAGAAGCTATGGAACTTGGATACGATAAAGGAAACGAAAAGTGTGGTGAAATCGTTCGCATACGTTTCAATTGTGCAAAGTACGAGAGATCATGGAGTGGTCTACGTACAGCTGCATGACTTGATTCTAGACATTGCCGCTCGCAAAGCCAAGGAAGGCGGTGAGACGGAGGCTCTCTTCAGATCGCTTGTGAGAAATTACGAGCGATCTGGCCCAAGGATTGAGAGAGAAGAGTCACGTAGATCTAGAAAGAGACATTTGGAGGGTTATGCAGATTGTGATGATACAGTGTATAACGCTGTAAGTCGCAAAATGCGGCATGGAACAAGAATCAAGGAGCTGTATCAAACTCCTGCTTTGAAGCGCTTTCTATGCGGCGAAGGTGAGGGAGATGATTCATGGATTAGAAAGCAACATGCGGAAATTGACAAAGAAGAAGAACTCGTGACAGGGATGAGGAAGCAAGCCTCTTCAAATGCGGTGGTGTTTCATGCGTGGTGGAGCACAGAAGATGATGGGTATATTTGCGACAACCTGTGCAGGATTCTTCGAAAGGCAGGATATGGAGAGCAGCTACTGTGGCTATTGTCGCAACCGCAATGGATTGTGAAGCGATTTGTTGAAAGTGGAATACTTGGTGTGGAAGACGACCTGGATCATGGAAAAGCTGTTTGCGGGGATCATTCTTTGCAACCAGCAATTCACAAGGAGCATCTACAAATGATTGAACGAGCTGCTAGGAGGGGTGCATTTTTCGTTAGAGAGAACCGTCGAGTGGAGGAGGCTTGGTTCCAGATTCACGGGCGGTTGCTTTGGCACGCGACACAGAACGAGTTGACGAGGGATTTCGTGGAGAGGATGGAAAGATGTGGGCCGAAACCTTGGCTGAAAGCGTCCGAGGGGCTGTTAGAACAGGCGGGTGCTGGTGCACTGCAAGTTGTCAGTGTCGAGCGTGATGTTGTGTGCATGCGCATAGAGCACAATACTACCTGGATTCTGTCGTTTAAACCAGAAAACAATATGATGCATGTGGGAAAATACGAAACGTCGAATGAATACTACAAAGAAGAGAAGCTCGAAAGGCCTGGACAGTCGTTTGGAAAACTTCAGTGTGCTTCGTTCTTGCCGGATCAAAGAAGAGTTGTGACTGCGCACGATGATGGAAGCATTTGTGTATGGAACAGGGGAACAGGAATTTGCGAAGAAGTTGTAGCACACGACTGTGCAAATCACATAGAGTTTGTCGGCTTTTGCGCGGAGGGAGCTCTGCTTGCGTGCGAGAAAGAGAATCATACTATTCAGCTGTGGGAAACACTTAGCAGGAAAGCCTCCGGGCAGCGGCGCCAAGGTCACACGGGCACGGTGACCTGCGTGGCTGTAGACGCGAACGGCACTCGCATCGTTTCAGGTTCAGATGACATGACTGTGCGTGTGTGGGACGCTGAAAGCGGTGACGCCGAACGCGGTGACGCCTTCGGGCGGCTGCTCGAGGGGCACACAGACTTTGTGAGTTGCGTGGCTGTATTCAGGGATGGCAGCCGTGTTGTGTCTGGGTCAAAAGATAGAACAGTTCGTGTGTGGGATGTTGAAAGCGGCAACGCCGTCGGACAGTTGCTCGAAGGGCATACAGAGCAGGTGACGTGCGTCGCTGTCAACACGGACGGCACTCGCATCGTGTCTGGGTCAGGGGACGGAACGGTGCGTGTGTGGGATGCTCAAAACGGCAACGCAGTGGGGCAGCTGCTCCAAGGTCACCTAAACTATGTGACTTGTGTAGGTATGAATGCGGACGGCACTCGCATCTTGTCAGGGTCACTGGACAAAACAGTGCGTGTCTGGGACGCCCATGGCGCCAACGCCGTCAGACAGCCATTTCGAGGTCACACAGACAAAGTGACGTGCGTAGATGTTAGCGCAGACGGAGCTCGCATCGTGACTGCCTCAAATGACATGACTTTGCGTGTTTGGGACACCGGGAGTGGCGAGGCCATCGGACAGCCGCTCAGAGGTCACCCAAGCTGGGTGGGGTGCGTGGCCTTGAACGCAGACGGCACCCGCATTTTGTCAGGATCATTGGACGGAACGGTGCGTGTGTGGGAGGTTGCAAGCGGCGACGCCGTTGGAGAGCCGCTCGAAGGTCACACGGATTTAGTGCAGTGCGTTGCCATGAGCGCGGACGGCACTCGCATTGTGTCTGGTTCCTGGGACGGATCGGTGCGTGTGTGGGACGCTGAGAGCAACATCGCCGTCGGACAGCCGCTCCGGGGTCACGCATACGGCGTTACGTGCGTGGCTGTAAACACGGACGGCTCGCGCATCGTGTCTGGCTCCGTCGACGGGACGGTTCGTGTGTGGGACGCTGACGGCAACTTTGCCGTCGGCCAGCCGCTACGAGGCCATATAGAGGCGCTGACGTGCGTGACTTTGTCAGCGGACGGCACGCACATCGTTTCTGGCTCAGCCGACAAGACGGTGCGTGTGTGGGACACCGAAAGCGGCGACGTCGTCGTCCTGCCGCTCCGAGGTCACGCGAAGTGGGTGGCGCGCGTGGCTGTGAGCGTGGATGGCAGCCATGTTGTGTCGGGAGACGCAGAATTGGAAGGATTATGGGCGCTGAACGGCGATGGCGGTGAGTGCGTGCTCACGTCACGTGAGGCCGCATGGCTGCCTACCATCAAGTCGCTCGAGCTCACGACGTCTGCGATTCCATCTTGGGAGCCCTCGCAGCGGGAGGTGCGTGAAGTCGCAGAGGACGGCTCTGAGATTGTACTGGCCACTTGCGAACGCGCGTTGCACAACGTCCGCGGTGGTGATGTGTACTTCACACAGGACTTCCGCTCGTGCCGTATTGAGCGCTGAAGCTTCACACAACCCTCTTTTCTAACGCGCCGGCATGCCAGTAAAGGTTGCGGCTGCTCGATACGCTGATTTAACCTTGTGACACCCAGCAGCAGGCGGTTATCATGAGTCTCAACGAACTCTTCGTTTCAGGCTCCGCTTGCTTCGGCTGTTTTCATCCTCGCGCGCTCCCATTCGCCCCGTACCGTACCTATTGGGACCGTTATAGGTTCGTGTCGAAGCTCAGGACATAGCTGTGTGAGCGTGGAGCAATACGGAATGGTATCCCGCGGTCCGTGCGCTCTAGGTAATACCTAGTAGGTATGACCTACGGTATGCGTGCTGGGTTGAACCCAGTGGGTTCTTTACGCATTAAATGCATCACGGACATGAAAACTTGCAATTTGCATACGCCTCGTACTGTTTTGTGCGCTGGCACAAAACAGAAGAAACGCCTCTTCTCTGCGCGTCCGTCCCAACGTCCTCACTGCTGGTGCAATGCCCGCGTGCCTACATAGCTGCGACACTGAGAGCGCTAGCGGCCATGATCAAGAAGATCGAGAAATGGCGCTAATGACAGTCGAGCTAGACGTTAGCCAAATTCAGACAGCGTAAACGTGCTGGGAACTGGCACGAAGACAAGCAGAGGCGGCGGAGAAGATGTCATCACTGCCTTGCAGGGCGGGAAGATCGTGGAACAGTGAGCGCTGGTGAGGGCCCTAGCGGTGAACAAGCCGAACGGTATGGCCGTGAATGTACATCATTCGGCGGACGGCACTCACGAGAGGGTCGCGAACGCACGACGGGAGGAGGGTGAGATGCGGCGAGACCGCAGGCGAACACGGGTGGCGTGAAATGCACAGAGATTGCGCGCTTCTGTTGTATACTTTTGCCTGGCTCCGTGAGTTGAAGGGGATGTTGGTGGTGGCGGTTCAGGTGTGCTGTGAGAAAGATATGATACGGTTTGATGAAGGGACGTGAGTATGCGGCATTGCGGTGAGACTAGATGATTAATATTGGGCATACGACCGAGCCGCTGCCGATGAGAAAGACGAGCATGATACGTTCAATGCAAAGATGCGGGACGGGAGTGAGCGAGTGTTGTGAAGTGGGCGTGGGTTGGAGCGGTTCTAGTCGCACAGGTTGCGTTGGTGGGCACGGCGGTGACAATGCGCTGTTGTCAGCGGTGGTGTCATGGCTCTTTGAGGAGGGAGATGCAGGTGGAGATGGAGGAGATCTACGAAGGTACATACGTACTATTGTTGTTCGAAAACTTCACCTTCGCAATTCGCGAACTCGATCTCGTACGTGTAGAGGCGAACGAGGTGTAAGCCGTGTGTTCGTGTACATCAAAACCAGGGCTGTGGCGAAATTTAATTTCAGATTTCGTCTTCGCTTTGGCATTCTTCCCCCTCTTCGCGAGTCACACGGTGTTCTTCATTTGCGCGCTGGAACCCCGGGACATGTGACGCATCGCTCCGCCTCCGCTTGTAAGATACAAACTTTCACCAGCACGCGAAGCGTACCGAAAGTACAGCTTATAATTGCGGTGTGTACAACGGTCCAACGACCAAGTGAACGCCCGCGCGGTCAATCAGCTACCTGCAACCTGACATCATCACTTGTTTCCACGACGATCGTCTCCCGCCACGAAACTCACGACTTATCGCTAGTCCATGAATTGGTTCCGCGGAAGTAATGAAGGCGATAAGGCCGACCCTTCCGGCGTGGAGGATGCTCAAGCTAATACGACTCCAGACGCCAACGAGCTGAGACGACGCCGTCTGGCGAAGCTGGAGGCCGAGCAGGCAGCCCAGAGGCAGCGACGAAAAGAGTTTGAAGAGCGAAAGGCAAGATGGGAGGCCGAGCAGAAAGCGAAGAAAGCTGCGGAAGAGGCCGCGGCAGAAACTACCGAAGCCACTGTTCCTTCAGAACCAGAGAAGGCGCCCGTTCCACCGCCTGAGAAAAAGGCGCAGCCTGAGGATGAGCCTAAACCGAAGCGTATTGCTCCAGCTCTGCCAAGCGCAGAGGAGATGGCATCCAGGGCTATTGCTAAATGCCTTGGTCTTTCGCTTTCAGCAGCCCAAGCTTCTGGCGATATCAAGTACATCCCAGATCTTGTGGAACAGCTGAGAATGGACTCAGGCGTATCGGACGGCCAGCCTTTGCTCCTCTCTGTCGATGTACATGCGGACGATATCTTAATTAATCGTATTAATAGTGAATCGCAACCGTTGTTGTATCTGTTCAAGTCGTTCACTCGATGTGGCCAACAGATGTCCGACATTCACTCTAACAGACGCCTCTTTGGTGATGCACACAAAGACCGGCGAATGCTTTTAAGCTCTGCTGTGTCTGGGGTTGAGAAACGAATTATGACGTACGCGGGTATGGTATTAAACGGATCGTTTATGGATTCCGGTGACAGCGCTGTTCCCTTCCATACCTATCTTCTTAACGACACAGTTCCGGCAGGATTCATTCGAGCACTTCTAAGTCGGTACGCCGAGGAAGACAGTCCGGGAATGGATGACCTTGAACCTGTATTTTCTGCTGCACTCAGGAGTATTCGAGCTGAGGCTGTTTCTTCGTTATCTCTCTCTTCAAGCAGTTTCTTGAAGCCCTATAAGGCGCTAGCCACACTTTTGAATTACAAGGAGATTTGTAGAATACTGACATCGGACCCCTCCTTCTTGCCTCAACTAAGTGGAACGAATCAACAAAAAATGCGCCAGTTCTCCATGTCGTCGTATTTGTATCCTTACTTTAAGATATCAGCCTTGCCTGGTCTACCACTTCACATGCCGTCTCACTTTCCAGAGGACCCAACAATTGCTGTATCTATGTTTCCTAATCCATCCATGGCAGATCGCGCAGAAGTTGAAGGCTCCATCTATTCACTCAGGTCATCCCTCTCTGTTGCTAGAACAATTCTGCACCAGATTTGCCTATCTCTCTTCAAGGCTGGACCCGAATCGAAGCAGGCAATGTTGAATTGGTTTGGAACCGTCTGTAACATTAATACGAAACGAACTGCCATGAATCCAGATCCTCGTGAAATATCCGGTGATGGTTTTATGTTGAACGTCATGCATGTATTGCTGAAAATGTGTGAGCCTATCGTCAACGGTGGTTGGAAGATGTTGGACAAGATTCATCCGATGTATCCACAGTCTAGTCATCGTCTTGATTTTTCAGATGAAACAAGACTTGCGGCCGATTCGGATATCTTGAAACGGTGGTGGGTCGATCAACGGAACGCGAATGCTCAGGAATCTCTTACTCGACATCTTGAAGTTGCCGCTCGGGAAGCCGGTATATCACAGGATTCAGTAGATGCAGGGTCGTCGAGCGATGGGAACGCGCAAACGCTGGTCGTTCCTTCAGAATTCAATTTTGTAACGGAGTGCTTCTTTCTGGCTTTGCGTAGCGTGCATCTCGGGTTTATTTCAGTCGCAAATACGCATGATGAAACTATCATGCGATCATTGCAGAGGATGAAGGAAGTCATCAGAGACATGGAAGCTGCGAAAGAAAACGGCACGCTTGCGCCGTCCCAGGAACCCCAGTTGGTGATGATAAAGCGTAGATTCGATTCTTTCTTGCAGATCAAATTGTGCTATGATGTGTACCTCAGAGATCCTGAATGTCTCACTGGGCTGCTTAGGTTTGCAGCAGCTGATGCGGAATGGCTTTTGAAAAAGGTTCTCGTCCATCCAAAGAGGGAATCTTTTCTCCCGCTTCCTGTGCCGCCAGATCAGACCTTTGCCTCCCTTCCGGAACATACGGTGGAAACGATAACAAGCGTTCTTCTCCAAACCATGCGCACTGATCCGCAAATCGTGGATGATAACAGCTCTTTGCTTGAAGATATTGTGGGTTTCTGTATAGTGGGTTCGGCTTCTCCGTTGCATATCAAAAACCCGTACCTTCGAGCGAAGCTGATTGAATTTCTGTGGCATATATTCCCGAAGAGTCCATCTCTTGATACTGAAGAGGATGAAGACAGGGGATATCAAAGAAACCCGGCGATGGAGGCATTGTTTGCTGGTCATAAGCTTGCTAGAGAGTTTCTTCCGGGAGCGATGTTTAGATTATATGTGGATGTGGAGCACACCGGATCACACAATCAATTCTACGACAAGTTTTCCATTCGTTACCACATTGGTTCTATTCTGGAATCATTATGGTACATTCCAGACTACAGAAAGTCCGTCCAGAAGGAGGCGAGAGATGAAGGTAGGTTCCTGCGTTTCGTCAATATGGTGTTGAATGACGCCAATCACCTTCTCGACTCTGCATTAGACAATCTCGAACAGATCCACACTCTTCAAACCCTTATAGAGAGTAATTCCCCTGAATGGCAATCACTAAGTGAAGAGGAGAAATCAGAGAAAAAGGAGCATTTGCAGAAACTGGAAGGATCTGCCAAGAGTTATAACCAACTTGGTAACAATAACGTGAAGCTGTTGTGCCTCCTAACAGACGACGCTGTTGTCAGAAATAATTTCTTAAGACCTGAAATGGTCTCCAGAATTGCAGAAATGTTGAACTATCTTCTCGACAGGCTATGTGGAAAGCGTTGTTCAGAGCTTAAGGTTACAGACCCCAAAAAGTATTTCTGGAAGCCCAGAGTGTTGTTGAGGCGAATCATGCAAACATATATTCACTTCTGTGGGGAGCCATCCTTTGCGACTGCCGTCGCCCGGGACGGGCGCTCGTATAAGGCTGGTTTGTTTGCCAAAGCGATCCGGATTGCAAAGAACAAGGCATTACTGACAGCTCCTGAGGTACAAAAACTGGCGGAAGTGGCAGACGATGCAGCTAAAGCCTACGAAGAAGATAACCAGGAGGAAGAAGATCTTGGGGAAATCCCTGATGAATTCCAAGACCCTGTTATGAGCACATTGATGAGAGATCCCGTACGACTTCCAACGTCAGGGGTGGTCATGGATCGTACTATTATTTCGAGGATCTTACTGGGCGACAAGTTTGATCCTTTCAATCGCAAACTGTTAACTGAGGACATGCTTGAGGAGGAAGTTGAGCTCAAGAGAAGAATTCAGGACTTCATAAGTGAAAGACGAAGTCAAGCCCGGAAGCAAAGAGAGTAGATGTCAAGTTAAAGGTCGCAACCTCTAATAGAATGAAGTAAATAATGTCAAGCAATGAGCAAGACATTCAAGTTTACTAGGCAGTTTGTTGCGCTGCAATGTTGTCGCGTTTGAGAGTACCTTCGTACTTCTTCTTTTCTGCAATGGTCTGGAAGCGCCCGTGGCCGTGCTTTGACGATGTATCGATGAATTTGAGAACAACCTCCTCCTGTGCTGCGCGCGAAGTCTGCGGGAACAAACTCTTACGAAGGGTAACGATACGTTTCTTTGTGCCGACCACGCATCCCTTGACCATGAGCCAATCTTCATTGATCATACCATAGTGAGGGAAGCCGCCCATCGGAGTAATAGACTTCTTCGTAAGATCAAAGTTGGTAGTGGCGCTAGTCTCATCGCCCTTGTCGCCAATTCGATAAATCTTAAGATTGGTTTGCGTCCTGTGGAAGTAACCACGCTGACCCGCACGAGCTACAGTGAAACCAACACGGGCAGGATGCCATGCACCGATACAAGCGACCTTTCGGAGACCACGATGAGTCTTCCTAGGCAGTCGCGTGACGCCCCATCGAGTGACGACGCCTTCGAAACCATGACCCTTGGTGACACCAATGGCATCGATCATTTCATCCTTGGAGAAGACAGCCTTCACGTCAATTGGACGTTCGAATAGACCCTTAGCGAACTCAACCTTGTCCGCAACAGATCCGCCATTGATCTGTACTTCCATAAGATGAGCCTTCTTCTGTGCGATCTTGATCTTGCGAATCTGAGTATGGACCAGCAAGCGAACAACGGAGCAGTGCTTGACAACCCTGTCGAGCTCGGCATCTATTTCGTTTGAGCCCTCAGCATGCTTCTTGGCATACTTGGTAAACGCCTTCTTCTTTGACTTGTACCAGTTCTTGTAGAAACGACGTCTCACTTCATCGGAAAGATGCTCAGCCCACACGGTAGTGAGAGCGCGCAGACCGTAGGGAGTCTCGACGTATCCCACAAGGCCAACAGCGATGAGCGGAGGAGTCTCAATTATAGTGACTGCCTCAACGACCTCCTTTTTATGCATCTTCGACCCCGGTTTATCAACATCACGAACAATATGAGTCATGCCGGCCTTGTATCCCATGAATGCAGTCAAATGGCAAGGCTTTGAGGGATCATCCTTCGGAAAGGCCTTGACTTTGCCACGGTGACGACTGGATCGCTTCTTCGGCAGATACGCCAGAGATCCGTGACGGGGCGCTTCAAACTTTCGATGGGACATTGTGGGTGTGGCGCGCAAGACCAACAGCTACAGCTAAAGGGGGTGGCTATTGCTTTCCGGGAGGATAGCAAAGAGACATCGGTCGCAACTTGCCCTCGCCTGCCTTCGTTGTCGTAATCCAGACCGTGGACGACGGCCGGCGTCCATGTGGTGACACACATTGCAAACGTGATGGACGTGTGCAACGTTGCAAACACATTTTCCACGAAAGAATGTTTTTCTAGTAACTGTTGAAAGGTATTTATATTAATAACAAATTTTTGTGCGCTGTATTTTGAAACCGAAGCCAACGCGGCTTGGAAGTTCCAAGTTGGAACAGTCCAGGTCAAAGTCGGGCGTATCGATCTAAGTTTGGTAGCCGCAACATCATGTACGGATGATCCTTTAAATAGGTTGACGTCCTACCTCTTCCGATCCATTCATTTGACACCGATGCGGGATCTGAAAGAGCCGCAGAGCACTGCGACCCGTGGATCACTCAGTGATTTAGCGACTGATTTGGGGTTGACATCAAAGTCGTTCAGATACTTGATAACTTGATAAAAAGGGCGTGACAAGGGTAAACGGTAGATTTCAGATTGAAGCATTTCTAGCCCATGTAAAGAATATGTGAGCGAAGAAACTGGAAACACAGGGTGACAGATGCTTTCTACACCATGCGGTAGAAAGAAAAGAATGCAAGAAACAAACATTTTGTAGGTGAGAACATGAAACATTGCGGTAGCGCGCAATCTAAGCGAATCATTGTGCATCCGCTACTTGTAGTGATTACTTGGAACGCGGCGCCATGGCGCATGAGAAGCGTTCGAAAAGACACGGGTGCAGCGAACAAGGCAGAAGCAAGCAGTGGTTTCTCTAGCTGGTCATGTTGTGAACCACTTCCGTAGACTTGATAAGGACCAACGCATGGGTACGTACATCATCATCCACGATCATTACAGGCATTGATGATGATGGTACGGTGCGTCCCTTGACGTGCAGCTTTCGTTGGCAATATGGGACGTTGTGAATGGTAGTTGACAAGCTTGCTTACATGTTGCCCTTCGCTTTCGCGGATGCAAGTGAACCACAAGGTGCATGGTTGCGGGAGCTGCGACTTGGCGCCCGACAAGCACGTGTGAGAAAAAGACCGCGTTAAGTTGTGCGCACGCGCGAAGCACTGCCGCTGGGCAAATGAAGACTGGCGAATCGGGACGCCGCAGGAATGCACTGCAACGAGCGCGCCGAGGAGGAGCGAGTGGTGGTGTGACGATACGAACGCGCGCGCTTCGGTTATGTGAACACCCAAGGCGACGGGGCAGCGCGGCAGCGCGCATCAGTTAGAAGCGTTACTCGCACGTTGGGCGCGTCCATGACGCGGGACGGACGCGGCCGCGACGGATCGGGGAGCTTGATTCAGGGTGCGCGCGCCCTGGCGGGCAGGGTGAGCGGAGAGCGGGTGTGGAAGCGCGGCGGAAGAGGGCGCCTTGTTGCTCGGGCGCGCGCGCAGCGGACCGCGGCAGCCAAGCGTGGAACGGCGCGGCGGGCGGCGCCGAAAACGTGCCGTACAGCGCACCTTCGGGCGGAAGGGGACGCGCCACTAGCGGCGCGCAGCTCACCGCCGCTGCACGGGTGGCATCGCGCGCACTTGGCGCCGCGCGCGCGCGCGCGCGTGACGTCATCATGCCGCGCATCGCACTAAAACGTAACGCACACTCGCGCTACTGTAAAGCGCGCGCGCGCGCCGCTGCGCGGGGGGCGTTCTGTGCGCAAATCTCCAGCGCCGCTGGCGCGCCGCTGCCGCCGCAGCCGCAGGCAGACGCGCCGCGCGCCCCGCTTATCGTCCGCGCCGTGCGACCGGCCGCAGCGCGCCCGTCGTCGCGTCGCGCCCGCGCGGTCGTCGTCATGCTGCCGCGTCGCCGCTCCCCGATGCGCACGCGCACCGACTTGCAACGCCCGCCGACCCCCACCCGCCGCCGCGGCCGCTCCGTGTTCACCTCTCGCTCGTCGCCATCGTCGCGCGATGTGTCTGCCGCGCCGCTGCGCGCCGCGCCGCCGACCACCAGGCCGCCTGCGCACGGCACGCGCTTCTTCAATGAGCGCACCGAGGTGGAGTGGGTTTTGAGGGGCGCTTGTAGTGATAGGCGCCTCGTGCATCTGGCGTTGCAGAGAGCTGCGCGCGCCGTCCGCGAGGAGCGCATGCAGATGAGGCAGCGTACCCCCCCGGTTTGCGTCCCGCCGCGGCCCGTGGGCAGTGAGGTCGATGCTTTGCTGCAGCCGAGGCGGAAGGGGCCTCGTGCGCCTTCCGCGCCCTTGGATACACGCCATCGCGATGCCCCGCTTCTTGACTCGCGCCGCAATGTATTCGGTGCTCGCACTGCCAAGTACCGTCGCGCGCTGCGCTATGAGCATGAGAGTGATGGCGTGGCGTATGCGCGAAGGGTCAACTCGGCGTGCGTGGAGCCCGGCAAGTTTGAGTGGTATGATACTCGTACGGACTACGAATGGCGTCTGCCGCGCGCTAACGCCCAACGCAGGGTTGACTTTCTGTCTGATTTTGGAGAGCGTCACTTTGAACGAGAGAGGTCCTTGTGGTCTGCCAGTTCTGCGTCGGAGCATGACACACGATGGTGGCGCAATGCTGACCGTGAGGATCGTCGTTCTCCCTCTTCGTTTCGAGATGATGCTTCTGTTGCCCGTCTCAGAGATCGTACTGGCAAGCGCATTGGTGGAAGCAGTACGCGATGGCGCGACATATTGGCGAAGAAGGAACTCGCCGACAGCAACGCAGAGCCTTCTTACTGCGAGTCGCTCGACAAGAGCCATGATATCAGTCCCAGATCTTCTCTGGATATAGAGGAAGCCACCAGCTTTTATAGCTCGGATGAGCCGCATAGCACGTCAATACGAGAGTGGAGGTCGAACACCTCTCTGTCGTATCGGCCACAACCGTACACTAGACCGCGACATATCAAAAAAATTGGTCGTCAGATGTGTTTGTATGATCTTTCTAGCATCGTTGACGCCTCCAACGAGCCATGCGTTTCTTATGATCGTCAGATATTTGACCCCGTGAGCAAGTTGTGGACGTATGTCGAGGCATGTCAGCCATCTTCTTCGCCCTGGGAGTTACGAGCCGTCGGCTCTCCAGTTACTTGGTCTGCGTCTGGCACAGAGGAAGGCACCAGCTCAGGTTCTCGGCAAGCAGCGCCTGTTTCCGCAGACTCTAATTGTACTAACGCAGCGCCTTCACCACCAATACCCGACCGAAAACCTACGCAAGAGTCCACACAACGTCGCAATAGTTCACCTGGCTTTGCGGCTATCACTAGTGCCATGGAGGCGAAGCGTGCGTTCAATGCCACTAGAGATTTGTGGCTGGGTACCACCCGCAAGTCTGTGTATGGTCCAGCCAACCTTGAGGCTCTTATATTTGCGTCAGAGATTGACGATGTTGAGCAGGGTATTCTACGGAGGGCGTCTGTAACGTGACGGCGTTGGAAACGCCATTTTCTGTTGTTGGAGCTTGTAATAGTTGCGCCCCATGAGCCCTAGCTAGTGGCGGTTTTATTTTCATGCACATATTGGTGGGGTATTCAATGGTTTTTGGGGAAGAAGATCCGTGTTCGGGAATAGTTGGTTCAAACGTTTTTCTGATCGTTGATCGTTGTCTTATATAAACGATGTACATTCTGTATGAGCTAAGGAAAAGGCATGATTACGTGCAGAGCGCAGTGGGCCAAAACTGACATAGCAAATACGGCGCGGAAGGAACTCAGGAAGCACTTGCGTTGCTTTCTTTCATAGGTTTGGATCATTCACAGTGCAAAGTACCGTAGCACGTTCGTTCGGCGCTCAGTAACTTTAGTCACGGGCATGTGAGAAACAATGCCTCTTTATTTCGAAGAGCATAGCATGCCAACATGCAGCTACAACAACGAAACGCCATTGGAGTTATAGATAGAATTCTGGAAAGCTGTGCAAGTTACAGCAAAGTAACAGAATAAGTGCAGTAAAGAAGTCAAGGTGTATTGGGCAGGAAAGTTGTATCCATCATGAGAGCTCTTGTGAAGAACACACAAGCAAAACGGGGCAAAACGGGGCAGGGATCGAACAAGGCCATCATGTCCAAAGCTGTGCTCCACCGCTTCGCATTTCGATTATGGTTTGCCTCATGGGCCATCGTCAGGTGCCTCATTCAGTAACATGCACGCAAGCTTTCCGATTTCTTGACGCTTTTGATCAATTTGATCTTGGTGTAGCTCTGTCCCATTCTCATACACAGATGAGATTTTTTTGTTTGATAGAAAACATTGAACAACGTCCTCCGCGAACTTGCACGCAAACGCGCCTACGTAAGCGCCAAAAGAATCGTAAGGTTAGTTCACATTTCAGTGTGTGAAACCAAAACTGGTTTCCACCTTTTCTGCGGTCTAGTTCGAAGAGAACTCTTGCTGCAGGTTGCCTTTCCGCACGTTCGCAATTTTAAGCTCGGGAGATAATTAGGTAGCAACGATGTAATGTCAAGAGGCAGAGAGACTTACCGCAATCATAGCTGTTCTTTTGCAGTGGTGTTTCGAGCTCAGTAAATGACGCCTTTGACGTACCGAGCATTTTCGCGAGGCGATGCAAAAGAACTTGAGATACGTTAACGTTCGGGAGATGAGGTAGGGAATCCATGTAGTAGGCGACGTTTAATTGACGATCCAAAGCAAGCAGACTCCAGTGAGTTCCACTTGCAACATTTCCGTCGACGCCAGGGTGTCGACTGTCATTGATGGTAAGAATGATCAGCTCGCTGCTTTCCAAATTGTTTGCAGAAGCGATTTCGGAGAGTGCTTCGTGATCTGTGAACGCAGAAGCAAATGGTCGAAGTTTAGAAACACGCACATGTTGTGTGAATGAGGTACATGAAAAGCATCTTACCGTCAGTCAAAGATATGAAGAAAGATAGATTTGGAGGCAGAATTGCGACTCGAGGGTCATTTTTGAGAACGTTAATTCGCAGGTGCTCACACCAAAACGAGATAAGCTGATCATTCATCCAACACGGTGGGACAAGGAGTGCCAAATCATCTACAGACAACGAGGCGTCACCGAGAGAAGCAACACGAGTTGTTGGTGCCATTGGGTTTGATTCTTCAGGATGCGAAGTACTTCTTCATACCTTGAGCAACGTGAGACGCTCTTGGTCCTTTTATGTCCTTCGAGAACCACGGAGCAGCGAGAAAAGAAGATAATAATAAATTGACACTTAGAGAGGAAAGGCAGACACAGAGAGGATAGAAGAAGAACTCGAGGCTAGCTCATCATTGCACGAAACTAGAAACATACCATTGGCTCGAAATGGTCAACTATTCGTCGGTAAATAACGTCGGTACCAACGGCACCTCGAACCGAGCAGCACTAACAAGGTCAGGCACTCAGGGATGCACTGCTACATGTGTATCAATACACTGTATTGGGCCCCAAAAGCCACTGACAGGATTTGTAGCGCAGGGTTACGAGTCGTAACTTACGACTGTGCGTGGATTGGACAACCGCTGATGATTGGGCGAATGGACTCGAGTGTTCATCTGAAACGCAAATTCGTCGGCCCGAATTGACAAAACTGAAAAGAACCCTTGCAGCTATCTCAAACAAAGCGTTCGGCAAGAACATGGCTACGGACTTCTATTCCATTGAGAAGGCGCACTGTCGAAACCTCACCCTTCCCTCCTAACCAATTTGGAATATGTTTCTCAGGGAACCGTTCCACCAAGGCTTCTCTAAGTTGCTCCTTTGCGTCAACCCATACAATGCGCCGCGCTGTTCGTTTATCTAGCAGTGGTACAACTGCTCTCCAAACTGCAGCATGAGGGACACAAGCACAGGAGCGGGATCAAGTGCACATAGCGCAAATCAGTGGATTGGGATTGAGTCAGTGCTTGTCACAACGTTGAAACGGAAACGGAAAGTCTTTGCTTCTGTATATCACTAGTAACTTACCTCCATATAACAACCGCGGATAGTTGGTCAAAAACACCTTGTCGAACACCTCTGGATAGTGATTCATATAGATCATCATTCCAAGTCGCAAACCATTCAAATCTATGTTCTTCGTTCCAAAGCCTGTGAAGTCTACCACAACTGTTCCTCGTTTTGCTCTTGGACCGTTTGAGTCATACAGCATATGTTCGAACATTCGTGCGACCCCGACTTTCTGCATAGCTCGTTCAATCGAGGCTTTGTCGTATAGCCCCGCTGAGGCGAAGAACAGAGCGTCGCCCTTTTCAGTGGTCGCGCAAAGGCGCGCAAGAGGAATTCCGGTTGCACTCCCTCGAGTGATGCTAAGATCAACAGCACAAATTCGGCTTTGAGCCCGCCAGTTAAGCGTTGTTTCTAGCTGGCGCATGGCTTTGTTCACATTCAGCTCGTTGAAACGCAGAACTCGTAGCAAGATATCGTCTCGCAGAGTGCTTTGCTCCTCGAGTAGGCAACGAAAAGGGTCTTCGCACGGAAGGCTTTGGACGGCATCCTCAAGCATAGGCTTGCTTGTCTGTTTGAAGCTCTCAAGCGCGCTATCTTCATTTCCAGAGTCATTTGAACCGGTTGCTTCCTCTACAAAGGTTGACCGCGGGAGTACAGAAGGCAATTTCATTGAAAAGTAACTTGCCATAGTTTGGCAGCCTCTCTCGCATTAGAGAAGAACCGTATTTTAGTAATGCGTTTGACAAGAGATGCAAGCGAGACTTGCGAGCATCGCGGCCCGTGCGGAAGACTTGGTCACGACTAGTATCCTTACTCTTTGTTCACGTTGTGATTCGCAGTGTGAAGATATGTACAACAGCAATGTGGCCGGACTGGCACCGAGATATCCTTATACCCTCTCGGAGCAAGGACCAGCAGAAGCCAGTTGCTCAAAAAGATACCACTCATACGCACTGGAACCAGCGAGCGGAAAATGGCCACGTGCCGCTGCGTTGCGAAATAGCAGAAGAGAGGACGAAACGAGAACAACTGCAAGTCGCCCTTTCAAACCTTTAAATATAGATACTTTTATGATACCATTTCAATGTATTTCTGATGAGTGATAAAGTATCATAAAATGGTTTTTGGGCGGCAGATCATCAGGCAGGTCGAACAGTCACATCGGGACCAAGCGACTGCTGTGAAAAACAACCCGCTGGTTGTCGCGCACAACGGACGCGTGCCCCTGTGTGAAAAGCGCAACTCGAAGCCCATGCTCATGGGGTCTCCAGTCACGACCTGGCTTGACATTTTCCCTTCGTTGTGCCGAGCGGCATAACCAAAGGCAGAAACCAAGCGCTTCCTGACGAATTACATAAAAGTTCTCTCTACGTTTGGGCAGATGATGGAGGACTTTTTTTGTTCGCGGCCCAGACAATCTTGTGCTGGGAAGACTAGTTGATGATTTTCTTGCTACCGAACGACGTGGAGTATCTTATGCTTAATGTGGGCACAGCGAGTTCACAGTTTAAGGACCATTCAAGTTTGTTGATCATGATCTATTCGTACAGACCTACTTTTCCGTAGGATGAACCTATAAGCTATCACACTCTTGGACGCAAATGACTTCTAGGGAATCAGCTGTTAGCCCTCTGCAATGTTACATCTGGAGCCTGATCGTATTAAATTTGATTGGAATGGGACTAGAAGCCGGAAACCTTCTCTGCATCAATTCTATGGCCCACCATGAGCTCGATCTCTCGCTGCTTTACACCCGCATGTGTTGGCTACAACACCGAAAGCGCCATGCGTATCTAGACATTTGCAGGAAACAAGGTTAGCCAATATCAGTGGATAGTTTCCAATATCAGCTGTTAGAGAACTGGTTTATTCGAACCTTCGCATTGCGAAGATGAAGCTACTGTACCTACAGGGACAAAATACATGAGTACATGTTATGACACGGGTTCGCCATAAGAATCTGCGTTATGGATAACGAACCATCCCAAATAATAGCAATGAAGAAGACCGGGTGGCTCAAAACAGTAATGAAAGGGATATCATGACCAAAGTTTTGCCCTACATTCCTCCGCGTTCATTTGCATTCCAGAGAATAAGCGCATCGTTCCGTTCTTTCCGTTTCCATCTAACCACACGGGAAGGTTTTCGAGCTCAAAGTATTTTCCCAACTCAGATCGTAGGCCTTCGCTGCTTTGAACCCATACTACTTTTGCAATCGTTCTCGCGTCCAGAAGAGGCGCGATACATTTCCAAGCTACAGTGAAAATGAGAAGAATATGTGAACAGACTTGTGGTTAGAAACAGCTAGAACGATATTTGGACGGCGATGTATTGTTGAACGGGTCGGGCCGGACAAGCTTTCAAGGTACGGAGATAAACTTACTGCCATGAATCCAACGCGGGTAGTTCACGAGAATGACCTTGCGCAACACCTCTGGGTAGTAAGAAAGGAATATATTGATGGCACTTTTCAGCGCGCCGAGGTCAACCTGCCTCAGATGCAGACCGGCGAAGTCAACAAGCATAACGGCGCTGAAAGCCCTTACGCCATCTCTAGCATAAGTGTAGTACTCGAAGAACGCCTTGATCGCAGTGATTTGAGCTTTACGGTCAACGAAGGACTTTTCGTAATGCCGACAAGGAATGAACAGCAGTACGTCATCATCCAGTCCACGAATGATATCAGACAGTATGGGAACGCCTGCTTTCCGACCATGAAGCGCTTGTGCAGAGAGATTCCACGGATGTTCTTCGGCACGCCAAGCAGCAGCTTTGCAAATGTGTGAGTGAGATGCGTCGATTTGAAGCAGATTATATCGAAGGAACCGAATTAAGAGTGAGTCCACCTCTCGTTCAGAGAGATTTCTCCACGGATCTTCGGGGTGTAACTTGTTATATGGCGGCGAGAAGATGTGCTGGGTGCGGGTTTGAAGCGTAGTAAGAGCGGAAGATTCATCTTCAGGAAGCGCTGATAAAGGTGCGTCTTCAATCGTTTTCGCGCTGCGGTAGCTCGAGAAATAGGACGTCATCACGTCTGCGTAACGAGAGAGCCAAGTCGAGGAAGGAGTTCAAGTGTAGGCGCAGGACCAATAAAGAGCTGTTCGGGAAGTTCAGTGAGCATCCCCGAGGTCAGATGAAACAGGTGAGGAGCACACAAGACAGTTTCCAGCGTAGGCGTAGGGCTGGGGCGGAGATGACGAGCAGACGTATCTAATAATGAACGATGAACTGTGGTGCAGCTGGACGGCCATGGGCCCAAGCTCTGGACCGCAGGTAAGAGAGGACTTGGGGGTGGCGTCAGCCTGAAATGGGATTCGCGCGCGTCACAAGGACGATAATCTTGTTCGTTAAAACCACCCGCTCCGCACCGCCGTCAATTCACGTGTCATCTGCTGTTGCGCAGCGAACGGTGCAGCCGCGCAGCCGCGCGCGCCCTCTTTCGAGATAGACGCCATGATGGCGTCCGGCAGAAGGCGATTAGTCATCCGCTTTAAATCCAAAGCACAACGAGCTATCTACGCACAGAAATGCACGTGTACGACTGCAAAATTCGCAAAAGGAAAAAACATTCAGCACAGGGGATTCCAGACCGATCCCTCATGTCAGTACTAGCCCTGCTCGAAGTGACTTAGCTTCGCAGTTCGAGATGGGATGCAGCGCATGTCAGCTTGATATGGCTGAATGTGACAATTCTGGAGTGTGGAAAACGAATTTATTGTATTACGCAAAAACGCGCTGCCCACAGTCCAAGCTTCCGTTCCAACAAACTCGGCCCATTGTCACCGCACCCGCTCTATGTCTATACCCAAGGTAGATGAAGGTGCCTGAAGATTGAGCAATCATCCAACACGCCGAAGTTCAGCACAAACCACTTCCCCCAGAGACAGCCTGCAGCGCATTTCCGGATCGCCTTTGCGTCATTTGTCGCTCAAGCCTGACCTGCAGAAAGCCCGACAGAGCATTCGAGTTTGTCCTACCGTAAACGATGCCGGCGGAAGTTGAGGATGGAGATATTGCCATGGCTGATACAGTCGATGATGGCCCGCTTGCGCAGATGATGGCCAGCGCGGAGGCATGCTCCGATCCAATTGAAGCTCAAGCTATATACAGAAAAGTCATTGATTACGAGATATCTGCTACCGATCTCTCTCCAACATCAGATGAAGATGTGGCTAAGATCAAAGAAACAGCCATTCTCAAACTCGCTGGTCTGCTAGTTGCGTCTGGAAATGCCCAAAAGCTTTCAGAGCTTTTGAAATCGCTGCGTCCATTCTTTTCAACCATTGCGAAGGCGAAGACGGCCAAGATCGTCCGTGGTTTACTGGACTCCGTATCCAAAGCACAAGACGCAGCTGAGTTGCAAGTGAATCTTTGCAAGGAAACCATTCAGTGGTGCCGTGAAGAGAAGAGGACTTTCCTGCGTCAGCGTGTGGAAGGACGACTTGCGGCTTTGTACCTGGACAATTCCCGTTTCAACGATGCCTTGAAGATCATCAATGAGCTGTTGCGAGAAGTGAAGCGCTTGGACGATAAGGCCCATCTGCTTGAGATTCAGCTCACAGAGTCTCGCATCCATCACGCACTGCGAAATATTCCGAAAGCACGCGCAGCTCTGACCTCTGCACGAACCACTGCCAATTCCATATATGTACCGCTTAATCTTCAAGCGCAGATTGATATGCAGGCTGGAATCATTGCCGCTGAGGAGAAGGACTACAAGACTGCTTATTCTTACTTTTATGAAGGCTTTGAGGGGTTCATGAGCCTCGAAGATCCTAGAGCTGTTAGTAACCTCAAGTACATGTTGCTCTGCAAGATCATGACTGGTAATGCCGAAGACGTTCCTGGAATTGTCAATGGAAGCGTCGCGTTGAAGTATTCTGGCCGCGAGGTAGATGCCATGCTTGCTGTTGCGAAGGCACATTCGGACAGAAGTCTGGAGTCATTTGAGAAGACTCTGAAAGACTTCAGAACGGAGCTGTCTGATGATCCTATCGTTCAGGCTCATCTCAGTTCTTTGTATGACACACTGAAGGAGCAAAATCTCTTGCGGTTAATCGAACCGTTTTCTCGCGTGGAGATCCAACATGTGGCCCAGTTGATAAATTTGGAACTGAATGATGTTGAATCAAAGCTCTCGCAGATGATACTCGATAAAAAGTTGAACGGGATCCTGGATCAGGGCGCGGGATGTTTGGTGGTGTACGATGACCTCCCGCTATCAAAGACGTATCAGTCCAGTCTGGATACCATGTCCAATATGGATAATGTTGTGAACTCACTTTTTGACAAAGCATCAACACTGAGATAAGTATCCACATGGGCCTTCTGTGAGTTGCTTCAATCCGAATTGACTTTCCCTACTACTACCACCATATGTAAATGCGAGTGTTCAGCCCTCACACTCAGCTAGAAAATTCTAGCTCCTCCCCTATCTGTTGTGCTGCACTATTCTCTTTCTCTCTCTCTCTCTCTCTTTTTTATAGACGAATAAAATATATATCGCATATTGAAGTGTGAGTATGGTGAGCAGCTCAAAAAAGATGTAGACCACGTTCTTTCTCGATGCCCACTTACAAGTGTGTCCAGGCGAAACGAGCTCCCTTAGGCGGTTTCTAAACAAGCGTTCACGTGCATAAGTCAAAAGAGCGAGAAAAAAAACCTCTGTTAGCAGTTGATTAAGCAATACCCGTCGAAATTTCTGGCCTACTTCAGGAGAGAGAATTACGTTTAGATACTTAGCGTAGTTTTCCTGCTTCTTCGCAATGAGGAGTTGCAGACCATATTAAAGAAGAAGAAGAAAATATATATATTTATGAGCATGTAAACCCACTTACGACTTCAAAGGGGACGCCTCTCTTGAAAGAACCGCTCTCTCGTTTCGTGTGAGAGGTCAGCCAGGAGGTCAGCATCCTCAGCTGAAAAGGTTTTGGCCTTCCTAGTGAGAGAACGTTTCTTTCAACAGAAACGTTCTGTAACACGCCGGAATTAGGCTGTTACACCCATAAACAGAGAGAGAGAGCATCCTCAGTAGTTTTTATGTTAATTCTTCTTTAATGCGGACAATGGTCCTCAATTACAGGACCAAAGTAAAACTATCTACAGATAGTTTTCTCTCGCTAAAAAGGCTAAGAGCTGATGAGGGTGTTCTCTGATCAAAGTTTGCAAATCTAAATCGCGTTGTTTAGCTAAAACAGGGATCGTGTGTCTCCGGGATGCGTTCGTCAAAGGGCACCGTAGAACAAAGTGTTCCGCGCTTTTCTTCACATTCAAGCCACATTCGCATCTCATTGTCTTCTTTTGCATATATGAAACAACAGGATGGAGGAAAGAAACATGGCCGGTGTAAAACTGAGCTAGTAAGACTTCTGCCTTGCGAGCTCTAGCGGAGCTTCTAATGAATTCTGGTACCGATGAAAGGATACACTTAGCTTTCGATGAGACCTTCAATTTTGCTTTCACATCCAGCATATCTTTTTCCACTTTCACTTGCTCGTGGAGAGGGAGATTAAGCCCACTTTTAGCCAATGAGTCAACACGATCATTCTGTGGAATACCGCAGTGACTCGGGGTCCAACACAAGTATACTGTGCAGCATTGACTGAGAGTATGTAAAAGTGTGGCGAGTTTTTGAAGGTGGTGCGGTTGCTTTCGTATGTTGTCTTGTAACGCTAGCACAATTGAGAGGGAGTCTGTGAATATTCGAATAATTCCGCAGAAGCCTTCTGGAATGTGAAATAGTGCGGCTGTCATGCTAGCAATTTCTGCTGTGTACGAGCATACATCAATACCGGCAGGGACAACCTTTGTGAGGTCGTCCTCGCCTGGTCGGTATATGACAAAGGCTCCAGCGGCGACAGTTTCCGGTCTCAGAAAGGCCATTTTTAGTGTATCCCCATCGGCATCGATGCCAAAAGTTCCGCTGTTGTCCAATATGTATGCCATCTGAAAGGTGTCGTCGTAGTCAACCCAAATCGTTGGGCGGGTCTGACGTTTGGCGACAAACCTGGAGATTGCATCGTTCGATTTTATGTTAATATCCACTGCTCGTTGAGAAACATTGAAGTAATTCCAGGTATCTAAACAACGTTTTCTCCCCTCCTTCACACTGACGACATCTTCAATACTAATCACGTGGCTATATGTTCATCGCAAATCTGATTGTGGTTGCTTTTCTCTCTCTCTATCTCTTTTATGAACACACTAGCTTAACGAGAACTAAATACAGAGCGATCTTCAAAGAAGCGCTCCCTCATCAGAAAGACCAACACTTTTTCAGGGCACTTGAAAGCATGATCACGAACAGCAAGAGCTCTACGATCACTCAGGGGCGGCAGAGTACGTCGGCTTGACAGTGTTCGCAGCGGGCTCCGTAACCAATAATACTCAACATCATGCAAGACTTCAGGTCTACAGCGTGTTGCATTTCGGTACTAGCGCGTCTGTCTATTTCTCGTAAAGCTTGGTAAGGACCTGCACCCACCAACACAAATTCTGATTAGAGTATGTAGAGAGCATGCAGAGAGAATGTGTAGGAAATCGAATGAACGAGACTGGGAGTAATCAAAGAAACCGAAGTAGCTTAAGAAGAAATCCTAAATGATTTGATCATATCTGGCATAGACAGGACGTTGGTTCAAGTTGTTTAACGTTTTTGGCAAGCACGAATTGTCTGGAGAAGAACATTCGTGGTTCGGCAGAACATCGGTGGTTCTACCCCGAAAAATTTGTCTGAGCAGATCAGATCGTCGCGATTTATTGAGGTCATTGTTCTGTGAAAGACGAAATCGAAACCGTAAGCTCCACTACATCTCTCTCTCTGCTCAGATTTAAGTGATAACGGTTTCTAGAACTCTTTTATCTCCAAAGAATATCTCGGAAAGGGAAGTAAGAAACTGTCGCTTTCGGCCTTTAGTTGATTTCGGGAGAGTTTGGCTCAGCGTGAGCTATTCAGAAGCAAAAGACAATGAAGTAAGAAGGACACAGCAATGCTGCGCAAGAATCAGAACTTAGGGCCAGCGCTCAGGCCCCTGAGGGCCAGTCTTACACTAAACAAGCGAAGTGCAGTGAACCTGACTCTGAAACCGATATTCCGAAGATTTACGTTTTTCAGAAAGGTCCACGTCGCATCACGTCACGGTAGAGTTTTCTTTTGACGCACGACGAACTTGTTAGTTTCATGAGCGCTTCGAATGTCTGCTACGAAGGGTAGCGTGGCGTCTCACCTCAGTCTCGTCTAGCGGTTTGTCACGGCAGTGCTTGCCTCACCTGCACTTGCTGTTTGCCACCCCCTTACAAGCCTCAACCAGCGCCCGGACTAGTGCCAAGTCTCTCCCCGACGCTTTCCAATCCGAATCTGTCAGAGCCTGCGCAAGCTGCCGTCAAAAAGCGCGCGAAAACCTGCGGCGAATGCAGCAGTGGAGAGTTTTGCGATAGCTGGCTACCTTAACGGCCTCAGTCTTTTAGATGGGGCAACAACGGCGAGATGCTTTAGAGGTAGCCTTTGGAGACGCTACCCATAGTGATGAGGAGGACTTTATGTTTCGACCTCCTGACATTGGCCCACAAGTAAGTGATGAAGAGGAATGTGCCGCAAGCAGAAAGTTTACGTGGAAGGGCGTTCTAGCTCATTTGGGTCCTGCTTTTCTTGTATCTATAGGATATCTAGACCCTGGCAATTGGGCAACCGATATCGAAGGTGGAAGCAAGTTTGGTTACAAGTTGCTTTGGGTTCTTATTCTTGCCAACCTCATGGCTCTCTTATTACAAGTTTTGGCAGCGAGAATGGGAATCGTCACTCGTGCGCATCTTGCAGAACTTTGTCGTGACGAATATCCTCGCTACGCAACGTATGCTTTGTGGGTCATGGCAGAACTTGCAATCATTGCCACAGACCTCACTGAAGTTTTGGGAACTGCGATTGGCATTAACCTGCTTTTCGGGCTACCTCTCATGGTTGGCGTCGTAATCACGGCGTTGGACACTTTCTTGTTGCTAAGTGCTCAGAGCCAAGGCATGAGACGCATAGAGCAAGTGATCTTCATGTTTCTTGCAGTGATATCGTTTTGTTTTATTTTGGAGCTCTTCATGTCTAAGCCCAGCCTCCCAGGAGTTTTGGGTGGAGTTTTTGTCCCTCGCCTCGACACTTCAAGCCTGTATGTGGCCACAGGCATTGTCGGGGCAACCGTTATGCCGCATAACTTCTATCTGCACTCGGCTTTGGTTATTGAGCGTGTTCCAGATCGATCTCGTGAAACACTGCGTTCCCAGTGCCGATACAACCTCATTGACACTACAATAGCTTTGAATGCTGCCTTATTCATCAACTGTGCGATTCTAATCATTGCGGCCGCAAATTTCTGGACGAAGGGGATTGAGGTGACTACCCTTTCCAAGGCTTATCATCTTTTAGAAAACACGGGATTCAAAGTCGGCAAGGTGGAAATTGCCCCTCTCCTGTTTGGGATAGCGCTCATAGCATCGGGCCAGAGTTCAACACTGTGCGGAACTCTAGCCGGGCAGTACGTAATGGAAGGGTTCCTTGATCTTCGTGCCCCACCAGTTATTCGTCGACTCGTTACGCGTCTCATCGCCATAATCCCTGCTCTGTTTGTTATCTCCATTATGGGCGATACTGGGACATATCAACTGCTTATCTTTTGTCAAGTCGTTCTTTCTCTTCAGCTCCCGTTTGCAATTGTTCCAATGATAAGATTCACGAATTCCACAAGAAGAATGAATGAGTTCAAGAACTCCAAGTCCATATCTCTGCTGGCATGGGCTGCTGCAGGCGTCGCAGTTTGTCTTAACATTGCGTTTGTGCTTCATTCAATAATTGAGGGTATTCGTTCGAGTCATGCGGCATTGAGGGTGCTCACTCTGGCATGCGTCGTACCCCTTTTCGTTGCGTTAATGATATTTCTTGCATGGATCGCACTTAGAACGGAAACAGGGGGACCAGGTCCCGTGTACAGGGTTGAAGATGAATATGAGTTCGTGTCAGAAGATGGATTTGAGTTGGACTCATTAGGTTCTCCTGTTGGGAGCCTGCCGACCCCATCTCCAATGCCAGCACCGTTACACATTGCTACCGAGGCGCACGCGGAGCTTGATGAAACTATTGACTTAAACGGAACAGAAAAAACTGCGAGAAAAAGACAGCTGCAACCATCCTCTTAACACTCAAGTTTTCCCAAAGGAGCAAAACTGTTCTAAACTTTGTGTAAAAATAGTGAGACGCCGTCGTAGCTTATTGACTTATTCTCCTGCTGAATCTGAATCTCTGTCAAACTCGGGCATCCAATGCGAGTCCTCGACGAGAGAATTTCGAACCAAAGTCTTTATATCTAGTCGTTTGACACCTTCGGCTGGTTCTAGATGGCTGTCATCATCAGACTCTTCATTGTCGGCATGTGCGCTTCCTTCTGTCGCATCAAGATTACGATCAGGCTCGGAGTTTGTCTCAACTTGCTCCGTTGCTTCAGAGCTTTGCCTACGTCCGTTTTTCTCTCCTTGAATGTCGCTCTTTTCAGAGATATCATGCTTCACTGAATTGCTTTCAATGTCATCTTCTGGTCGTACAAGTCGAGCGGGACCTAGCTGAGGCACATCTGGCTCTGTTTCGAAGAGTCTGGGCGCTTCTTCTTCAGAGACGGGTGAAGCATCATCTCGTGAGATGGGCGTCTTTTGCCCTGCTTCGATTTGCTCACTATGATCATCTGATACCAACTCATCCTCCTCATGTAGAGACATAGCACTTTCCTCTTCTCTTAGTCTCACTTCCTCCTGTTCAAGAGTTTGTGTATCTTCACTGTTGAGGGAGCTTTGCTGCGCTCGCTTCTCAGCTGGGAGGTAAACGAGGAAAGAAAAGTCAGTCTTGAAAGAACCTGGGTTCATACCGAGGGTTTTCTCGTACGTGCATATGTAGCTGTCAACTCTGTCCGCGAGAACTGTAACATGTGGAGTGGGGAAAAGCCAGAGGCCATGGTCATGGGCCCAGAGAACTGGTCTCGCAGAGATTGGCAGTGGGGTCAAATAAGACTGATCGCTCACAGTTTTCACCAAATGAGCGTGCATCAACCCAGCCTCCGTCAGATCAGGTTTAACAGCGCAATGGCGAATCATTTTCTGCATGAGGTCGTCTCTCAGAACAACGATCTCTTGAGTGATAAAGCGAATTCGACATGGGTTGGTAGCAAGATGAACAGTTCCTGAACCCAGAGTTTCCACGAATCGCTTTGTGAACATTTGTGGCATCGGCGGTCGTGGGAGTACATTCCCCGGTCCTGGGTCGTTTGGTCCGGGGACTAAGACAAAAGTGGTTTTGTCGATTAGTTCCTCAAACTCGTCTTTGACCATGGCGCCCAACTCTCCAAATTTGTCGCACAGAGTTGACACATCATCTGGTTTTTGCCCAAATGGATGGGAAAGAAAATTGCCCATGAGAATTACGACAGCAGGAACAACGCCATCTTCAAGAAAGCCTTTCCAGATATGTCGCAGTCCAGCGAGAACGCGAGAGTTATCCAAAGCCACGTCTGAAATGAAAAGAAAGACCGTGTCCAAGCTCTGCTCTTCAATCTTTAGAAGATCTGGAGTCTCACACATATCAAAACTTCCACCAAACAAGTTTGAATCTCGCCCAAGAGCCATAATAGTATCCTCACGCGACTCATGAGGGGGGGTTCCCATCGCTTGAACTTTGAATATTGGCTCTTCTCCTTTGCGCTCCGTAACTTGTCCTTGCGCTATAACAAAGCTACCTTCCGTATGCATTCCGGAGGTGACGAAAGCTTCTGACAGGTCTGCTTTTATAGTACCGTTGAGATCCTCCAAGTACCAGAACCCTTCTTCAAATTGCGTCAAAAGACCAAGTACTAACTGATCCCCTTTACTTCCCGACAGACTTTCAATCCCAGTCAACTGAAAATAAGGGCTAGTGTCCGACATTGACAGCGACCCACTGGTTGGCGGCTTGAACTTGGGGTTTCGGAGTGTTTTGCTGAGGATAAGTTCATATCGCGTGCGAAACATGTCACCTTTGAACTTCGCCGGAGCATTGGCGAGCGGTCTCTTGGGTGCCTCAATCCGTCTGCCCGCCGTCCTTGACTGCATTGTAGAAATTGCATGAGGTCGCCATCGAGGAACTGTTAATGTGTTAATCACCTCGATGCTTGCCTTCGCATCTTGCCTTCTTCTCTCTGTATCTCGTTTCAATCTCTCACCAATTGAAGCTGCCAACTCCCTGGTAAATATACCATCGACTGAACCACCGGGGCCGCTTAATAATTCAATTGATTTCTCGATGAAGTCAGGAAAGTTACCATCGACGATGTCCAGAGTATCGAAACTAGCATACAATTGTTCAAGCGCCCCAACTTGTACGACGAAACCGCGTTGCTTAAAGCAGCGGAGAGCCCTCTTGCGTTCCGAGTTTCCTATACGTCCCACCATGGTTTCGTGAACAAATCGTGAGCAAATGGCAGTTGTCCCACGCAAAGAAGAAGCGATCACCCGTGCGTCTAATGAAAAGGGGCAGCACAGGCGTAAATTGGCGGGATTGTATGGTCCCGTCCAGCTGGTACGAGCCTAGGAGCACGTGTTCTCCCGCCAAAAAAATTGGTATGGCCTTCATTGCTGTATATTATGCATTACAGGGTATAATCGTTTTGGGTTTCTGGTGCCATTTCCTCCAAAGTACGTGTAGCCGAGTAGTAGGGAACGAGAATCTAAATGATCCAAGATGGGTCGGTATGTCCCGAGAATACTATGTGGAACACCTCTATCCGCAAAGTTGGGAGCTTTGAACGCGGAAAGGGAAGCCTAGATGTGGAACGCAACTTTCCTAATCATGGACCATGGTTATGATGACGATGGTTCATGATTAGCCAGGAACGACGTGTTCTACATCCAGGCTTCCCTTTCTGTCATGACAGACTGAAAGCTTCGTTTTTTTATCGACGGCGTTTTGCCTTTGTGTCTTACTGTTTGGTTTCGAACTCTGAACTCGAAACACTTCAACGGCAAGAGGTGGCTTCAAACTTTAAAGAGCGGGACGGTGATACGCCTTGCAACATGTAACTATGCAAATTGCCTCGGGAATAGCTTTTCAATATACACAAGGATGGAGAGGAAATGTCAGATATGTATTGGACTCACAAAGTCTGGTTCTCAGCCTCCAGACGTCGGTGAGAAATCAGCCCCGTGCAGGATATTTCAGCGGTGCTCAGTGAAATTGGATCTGTTTGCTCAGTCGATGTACTATGGGTTCCTAGTCACTGCGGATTAGAGCGTAATGATTTGGTAGATGAATTGGCAAAGGAAGGACTTAACCTTCCAATGGACATTCAAATCTCCGTGCCCGTTGACTTTGCAGAGGTTAAGCGAAGGGTATCAACACGAAACAGGACGCAACCACTTCTGTCAAGTGTACCGCCGAACATAGAGAAACTGGTCTCGTTGCGAGAATCCGAGGTAGCGTTGTCTCAATTGTATGTGGGACACACTCTAACGTTGCATCCACTTGCAACATACCTTACTGGCAAGAGAGCAGTTTGCAAATGTCGTCCGGGGGTACTGAATGACGTGGAACACTACGTGTTAAGATATCCGCTGAGGAAAGCGTCTAGAGTTATGTGCTTACCACCCCGTCACGATCGTCGAGGAATGAGTGTAGCGGATATTATAAGGAAATGGCCCGATAGAGTGCTGGGTTTTCTAGTGAAAGAGCGTTTCTTTCAACAGAAACGCTCTGCAGTATGTAGGAATTAGACTACTGCGCCCGTTTTAGAGAGAGAGAGAGAATATGCAAGGGTACATAGAGGGAATTGTTCCGGTTCCTTTGAATTCTATTGGCGTAACCGGGAGTAAGTTTCGACAGTGTAAAACCATTAAGGCAAGAATGTGGATAGGTGATCCATACATCTTCGTAGCATGATTGTTTTTCCACGTCCGTCTGTTATAGATGAAGTGATGGGGCTCTTGCAGAGAAAGAAATTAACATGACTTCTGTAGGAGTATGAACTCTTGCATCAGAAGCTGCTTGGAGGAAGAGCCAGTTTGGACCAGATATATACACCATTTATCTGAGGCTCGAGGGGATTGGACAGACGACCGCAGCTGACAGTCGAACCGGAAGAAGTTGGCCGCTGCGTAAAAGGTTTTATCAAGAAGACGAAGACCATTTTGGTGTGGTTATTCAGAAGTGGATTTACCGACGAAGGCTCGAGAAGGAAAGAATCTCATATGAAGTTGCACAGAACTTGATTCACAGTATAGCTGTCAGACTAAAAGTATAGAGTCGTCTCATCATAACCTGCATGAGTGGGGTAATTAACTGAAGAACGAAGAATTACTTGTGAGCACTTTTTGGCACTTCTTCCCAAGATGTGTATCTCTGACTGAAAGCCACTGCCACCGGCCGTATATGTATGCTTCTGTGTCAGATACACGTATACTGGGCGTTACCCGCAACCGTCGGGGAAATAACAGGGTCGCTTGAGGATTCCTTATTCCGAAGTAACAGTGCTTCTGGCCAGCGTTCTGAAGTCTCTCACGGTGTGCTGGGTACATGATTTGTAGCTCTTCCGTACTTGCCCTGCCCCAGTTAGCATGTATTTCTGTCTTCTTTGCAGCCGCCATTAACTCAAAATGAGTATGTAGTTGTGTATCAACTAGTGACATCCATTAAGTGATCCCTTTCATCGTCGTAAAACTCTCCATCGGCCTGCCGTCTGTCAACCCTGGGTCGAACGTCGGGATTCTGCTCTTCTTCATCTTCGGAGACAAAATAGGTCGGCGGTACCTCTTGCATTTGAACTGAAGGCGCGGCACTCAAACAACGTAAGTTTTCCATCACTTTCACCTTTAGTTGCTCAATATACCCACGGTTATTTTGGTCAACCATGTCGGAGTTCTTGGAAAAGTGAAGCCTGTGATCTGGTTCGAAGTACTGCCAGTAATCGTTGAAAGGAATTTGGTCATCTACTGCCGTATCCAAAAGCAAAGCTGTCTCGTACGCCCAACATCTCGCTACACTGCGAATGTTATATCCACCACCCCCTAGTACCAAAGTGGGTAAATTGAAACTCTTCACAAACTGGACACACCTTCCGTGCCCTTTTATCGTTAGGTTGAAACATCCTAACCGATCATGCGCAAGAGAGTCAGCACCACACTGCAGCACAATGGCTGAAGGCCGAAACATTTCCATAACCTTCTGAATAATGGGCTCAAAAACCCGTTCGTAGTTATCGTCGTCAATCCCATCTTTAAGCGGAAAGTTGACCGCATAGTACTCCCCAGCGCCGGAACCTTTGTCCCAGACATCTCCGGTTCCAGGAAAGAACATGTCACCAAACTTGTGAAAGGACACTGTCATAACACGATCTGTTACATAGAAAGCTTCTTCCACACCATCTCCATGATGGACGTCTATGTCGATGTACAGCACTCTTGGAAAGAACTTAAGCAACTCCAGTATGGCTAGAACGATGTCATTTGTGTAACAAAAACCAGAAGCTTCCGACTTCTTCGCGTGATGAAGACCCCCAGCCCAGTTAATAGAAATATCGGAGGTGCCAGACATTAGTCTTCGTGCTCCATCGATACTTCCCCCCGTGTATAATTGGCAGAATTCAAATAAGCCGTCAAATAGGGGACAGTCACCACCTGATCTTCCAACGTTAAACTTTGTGAGTTGCTTCGTGAACTCTTGACAGTTATCCGGGGTGACTCTTTGCAAGAAATCAATGTAGTCCGCTGCATGAAATTGCCTAAACTCATCCGGAGTTGCAAGTCTAGGCCGATATACATCCTGTTGGCAAGGGGAACATCTCAAAATAGTCAGAAGATATTGCCTTTAGCATTTCAGAGCTCGAAGTTTGGCGTTAACTTGATCTTACCATCTTTCGATAGAGCCCTACTCGGGAAGAACAGATATAATGGGTACAGGAAAGCCATATCTTCTTTGTCAGAAACGTTCGGTAGAATCAGGAAAATCCTATATTGCACCTCGTAATGAAACTTACCGTACGCGAGAGTTAAATTGTGAGTCATACTAAGTCGATGTGGTTTCATAGGATGGTGCTGGCCGTAGTAAAATCCTCCTATATCGTTGTCCATGAAATACGAAATACGTTTCTTTGTCATTTTGTTTCGCAATAATAAGCTCCTCTTGGCGAAGCAGTAGTATTCTCCCCTACTTTTCACTCTGCGATGTTGTTTCGAAATCGAACGGGGCGTGAAGGCAACGTTGACCAAAGATGAGACTGGCGCATCTAGACAGCCAATCCGCCAAAGCGTGCCATCGTACGAAACATGACCTTGCAATACATCTGCTCAAACAGCCATGTCTCACCAAAAAACAAAGTTAAAATTATTACGGATCACGGTCGCTCGTTCACGTTAACACGCTGAAGGCAATTTCCAGCTAGCCGCCAAACTGTTCCCGGAGTGCCCCTCGTTCTCGGCTTGTTTCCTGGATCTGTATAGAGTGTAGAACTCACGCAGAACCCTACGTGTAGTGAATAGATTCATCGAAGACTGCGGGATACTCTGAACGCCAGAACAAGATTTAAATTGCTTCATTTCGAGGGCTTGTTTGTCACAACCTTACAATTTCCTCGCATTTCGTTTAAACAAAGTTGTAAACAGTGCGCGCCTCTTCTCAACGTTTCGGATGGCGTCTCCTCGAAAGGAAGAAGACAGAGAAATAGATGAAAGTGGGGATGAATATCAAGAAGACGATTTCAGCGAATCGTCGGAAGAGGATCCCACAGACTTTGCGGAAAGAAAGCCAGACGAACTTCAAGCCGCAGAGATGGAAGCTCTGCGGAATGTGACAGAAGGAGATGTTGAGGGTGGGGACACAGAACTTATATTGTTTCGGATTCCACGACATACGAGACTTAGAGGCGCTTTGAAGGATTCGAAATTTCACATTTCTGTTGCTGATAACGTAATTGGCAAGAAACTTGCGGTGTATCAAGGAAGTTATGTACTCCGGGATCGTGGAATAGGAAGATGTGAGCAGGTGCGTCCAATTTTCGTTACGGAAAGCGAAACTGGAAAGCCTTACTTGCAAATGGGTACGTCAAGTTCATTCATTCCTTTCAGAAGGACCTTCAGGACCGAAGGAGATGGCTGACTTTTCTTTTTTTTCTGTACAGGGAAAAAGTTTTCCCGGTTTTTCACAGTGACATTCGATATGAAACTGTCCAGTTTAAGTGATCAAAGGCCGATGCCAAGAATGTATCCGAAGACGAAGGAAGACTTGAAGCTCAAGTATCATCCACTCGGAAAAATCCTTCCTAATGAGCGCTCTCTCAACTCTGAAACTGGCGAAGCAAATCACATTAGCTAAATGGTCAGAGTGCAGAAGCGTTTTCTCCAGTGTATATTCTTCTTTCTATGGTACTATTTCATGTAGATGTCACCAACACGAAGTAGTACCATAATTTATGGTACTAGTGTCAGAGTTTTTCTTTACGTGTAGTTTTCTCTGTCCCGAACTAAGAGAGGTTTATCGCGCAGAGCGTTTACATCTGCGTTGATTCAACGAAGGTCAAAAACATCCCATAACCCTTTTCCAAATAGACTCTCTCTCTCAAAGGTGGATCTTCATCCTTAAAGGCATCACAAATCCGAATATTTATCGAGCCAGTCGTTGATTATCTCTATCATCGTGCGGAACTACGTTATTCAAATTCCTTTTAAACTTGTATTATGTTTCTTGTTGATTACTGTTGTCTTGATCGACATGATCACGACCAGTTTCTTTGCGATTGGCGCGTGTGCCTTGATGACTATCTATCGGGTTCGTATCCCTCTACTAGAGAGCGAACGAATCTATTTTATCTGTTGCAGCCTGCAACTTCAAGAAAGGGAACGAACAAAAGTGATGGTCAAAGCTTCATACATATTTATTCAATATGATTGGCTGACGAGGCGTACAGTACAAAGGCACCTGTACTGACGAGGCCCTCGCAGTGACGTTTTGTATTTTTCGCAGAGCCGAAAAGAAAAGCTGATCCCTGTGATAGTTTCATTAGTCAACGAGTCTTCAACTATTCATTCCAACATTCTCTCTATACGTGTGTAGTTATCTATCTACAGATAAATACTTAACGGCGTACAGCATATCCGCCTTCCGCTCTCCACAACTGGATCTCGTTTCTCCTCCATCAATTGCGTCGGGACCAGCGCGACAAATATTTGCTCACATCCCACAGTCTGATGGTCAACGAAGAAGCATATCGTAAAATACATCCACGCGAGTATCTCAAGAGATTCATCGATAAGGACGTTCGTCCTGATGGAAGAACTCTTTCTACTGCAAGAGTTTTCAAACTGACAACCAGTTCCATTAGCACAGCCGTGGGATCTGCGCTAGTTAGACTCGGGAGCACAACTGTTCTTGCGGGTGTGGCTGCAACTCTGGTAAGGCCAGATCACGCAAATCCTGAAAAGGGGATTGTAAGTGTCTCAGTTGAACTTCTGTCGACCAGCTGCGGAGAATCCAGAAACGTACGGGCAGATGATGCACTGGTACTGACGGAATTTCTTCGCACTCTCATCAGTCCGCACATAGACTTGTCTAAGCTTTGCGTTGA
The DNA here is from genome assembly GCA_022539475.1 of Gracilaria domingensis. NCBI lineage: Eukaryota > Rhodophyta > Florideophyceae > Gracilariales > Gracilariaceae > Gracilaria > Gracilaria domingensis. The sequence goes on from VCMS01000023.1 coordinate 215,833, forward strand.
GCCCGGCAAACTGGCTTGGAACTTGACCCTGACAGTTTACTGCGTTGATCATGACGGGAACTTAGAAGATTCAGTTGTTCTTGCTGCAGTTGCTGCCTTTCGTGATGTGCGCTTACCTACTGTACGAATGACTGATGAGCAATCCAATGGAGTGGAGAAAGAATCCGATAATGACTTGATGAAGACTGAGGACGAAGTCGAAGAAAATGCTTCTGTAGTCGCTGTTGTGTCGGCAAGAAGGACAGAGTCTCTCGAACTCGATAGTTTCCCACTGACTGTATCTTTCCAGATCTTTTGCGAGAAAGCTCTTATTGATCCATCAGCAGAAGAAGAGAAAGTTTGCACGTCAAGAGTTACAATCGTCATGAGACCTTCTGGAGAGCTAAAGGGGATTCTTAAGCCCGGAGGGCACAACCTCTCTGAAGAGCTGTGTAAGTCTTGCATAAGGCGGTCCAAGAAGAGAGTGGCGGAATACATGAAAGTACTCGGACCTTGCGGTTGACGGGTACTACGGATTAGTTTGATGACGCAAGGTGCTACAACTCTTGAGGTGTTGATACTTCTACACGCCAAGTCAGATGCTTATACGCTTCGTGGTATCTGACTTCCTTTCAGTCGATTGCCTAATTGGCTCCCGTGATGTACACAGTTACCCCGCAATTCGTCCGAGAGTTCTCGAACGTTTTCAGGGCAACCAGGGGATATCTTTCCGTCCTCTGACTTCAAACAAGCATCAAGAGCGATAAATTTTGAGTTCAACGTATCTTCTCCTCTCTGTAATCTCTCTAGTTGAACATCCAGAGGAAATGTATACGAAGTTATTCTCGTAAGCAGAAACCGGATCCCATGTTGAGACAACATGTATGCGGCCGAACCCCACCCAGGTTCTGCTTTCGCCAATGTCCCAAACCATCTTTCGCGAAAAGGAGCATTGGCTGTCGGATGAATTCGAAGGTAGATGAAATGCCAATGCATATCATCTCGCTCACTGGAACCGAGGTGTGCGTCGAGCATGATTTGTGGAAGTCTTCGCACCAATGATGATGTCAATTGGACATCATCTTCCATGACAACTATATGGGAATAGTTCTTGCGGAACGCGTCACGCCATACTCGAATGTGAGAAACTGTGCATGCGACCTGACCCCCAGAAATCGTTTCGTTTTCGGGCACGCCCAGTATGGGGATTGGAGGTTTGTGAAGGTTAATTTCATCGAACCGTGTTGCATAGAACGAAGTCACGTTAATGTTTTCTTGCCTAGCCCAAGCTCTGATATGATTCCATCGTTGCTCACATTGTCGCATGCCGATGACGTATATGGCATCCAGTCGATTGTTCATGTCTTCTGAATGAATGTGCTCGGGATTAGCTCGACAGGGAAACAGAATAGAGCATAGCACTACCCATATAGTACAAACGCCCTTCTTATCAAAGTTTATTTTCCACATTTGAGTTGTGTGAATGAGGCGTAGTTAGGCTGGCGTACTAATTATATATTCTCAATGAAATGCCTCACACAAGCTGCAGGCAGGATCACTTCGAAAAGGCTGCAATGGAATGCACAGCCTCACTCAATCATGAGCGCGCAAGACACCAGTTCCGAGGAAGAAGAAAATGTTCACACAACCTTTTTGGAATAGGGCACTCACTCATAGAATGTATTCCAAGCAATGCTCCATCATCATTGGGTACATACTACGTTATCACGTGAAGCATTTGCCCGGTCCAATGCTTGACACACGAGCCTGACTCAGGCCCGACGGGAAGCTTGCGTTGTGGTGCATTTGTTTTGGTTCACATCCATATTTTTGAAGCATGAAAGAGAACGACGAAAACAAGTAAGGGCTTTCCACAACGCAGCAAAGCTTTTGCTGGGAGCTTTTGCGTTTGAAAATCTCGTATTGTATACTTTGGTAGAGTTACACTCAGTATCTTAAACAGATATCGTGGCTCTGTATGTGTGTGAAGAAAGGAATACCGATTCGCAGTCATCAATCCGATTTGATAGTGTACGGAATCCAAAGCAATTAGCAGTACACAGGTGCCCTTGGTATTATCTTGTACACAGCGCAGTGAGAGTGCCAAGCTGAACGAAGCGACTACTCAGTATCAAGGGTATGAGAAGCACATCTACCAACACTGCAGAGACCATGACTTTTCAGATGACGAACGAACGAACGAGACTTTTACTTATGGTATTTGACCGGTCAAATGTGAATCAGGGTGAAGCAGCTACAACGCGCAGCGTGATTTTGTCCACAAAGTAGTATGTTCTGATGCCGAGGACATTTACCATCTCCGCTGACTTCAACCCTACCAGGGGTATTAAGGATACCGGATCTGCTGTCTTCTCCATCCTTTTGTATCGGGCCTCATAATTGACCTCCAGAGACTGCCGCTCCTCGGTTTCCGCCCCATCCTTCTTATTAGTAGTACTTGACGAAAAAGTATGAGAAAACGTACTTTTCCGATGCGACTACTTCCATGGGATTAGCTTCGCCGTGGTGATAGATCTCTATTGTATTGCAGAACTGACGAGCGTCAAACGCTTTGATACTCTCGCAGTTCCTTCAGCTTGTGTCAGTGTGAGTCTATCTGTTTCAATCACCAGGGAAATCAAGTTTACAAGTGTAGCAGATGCAAAACGCTCACAGGGATTTAAAAGCATGTTTGTACCACTGTGTCTGCATCCATGTGATGTGTAGAAAGCGAACCCGTTTTGACAACCATCTTGATCAGGAACGAGCAGAATTGTGCTGGTGCTGCGAAGTTAACTGAAGCGAAGCCATGAGAGGCATGAAGCGATTATTTACCACCGAGGTACCTTCTTCTCGAATAAAAGCCTCCGTCAATACGGCGAGTGAACTTCCTGTTCAGACCACCTTCCGGAATTGACGATCTGAAATCCTTCTGTGTCCTAGGCTCAAGTTCAGAGTCAGAGAATTGAACAGGTTCACCATCGTGCACAGTTCCGTAATCTGTGCCACTAATCCATAACAAATCTTGGAATATATCAATACGCGTCTTATGCTCTCTGATCGTGTTTCCATTCACGCGTACACGACCACTTCGAATAAGTAGTTCACATGTCTCAGACGAAGCCACGTTTAGTTTCATGAGCGCTTTCAGGAGACTCATTTTATGTTTCACCAGGGGAAAAGGTCGTTCAGAAAAAGAAGGGTTTCGCGGTGCATCTCGTTCTGCAAAACGATTGCCCTCTCGATACGAATCAAGTGATCTGGAAACAGTAACCGTGCGTGATTGTTGGCGTTTGGGAGTTCTCTGACACAAAGAGCGATTTGAGCGCTGAAATGCTGGAAGGGGAGCTCGCACAAACGCTTCCATTTCGCTTGAAGATGGGTGTTGTGGTACGGTACACTGCCTGTCCTTGCGTGTTGATTCTGCCAGAGTACGACTTATTGACGACGAGTCAAGACTGTTACTTCGAAAGGAATAACTGCAGAGCTCTATGGTGGCTTGACTCTGGCTGAATAGAGGGCGAGAACGATGGTCGAGAATCTAAGACTCAAGAGATATTACTCTCTGCGCTGAAGCGCACGGAGCTCACGATGATTGGGTTGTGGTGAGATATCATACAAGACCGAGCTCGATAAACCTACCCTTGTTACAGGAGAACGTCTTCGAAACAGTGCCACGTGTTTTTTCGCCTGCCAGAAAATAATTCTTGTTGAGGGCCAGAAATACAATTATTTGTCCACATATCTTAGATCAAAACTCAAAAGTTAACCGTTGTTGCATGTAATACATGCACATTATGCTAGAGCTGGATCAACGTCGCCCGCCCCCCAACTTACCGGACTTGATCCATCTTTGAGCGCACCATTGTGTAGCTGAAGTGAAATGCACTGCTCCACAACTGCGTGTAGGATAAGGCAAAGCATTCTGTTTCGCTTTTCTGCTGCTCACCGAGGGGAACAGCTTGGATAATCTTGGGTCTGTTTTGTAATTTCAAGCATCTATTTCCAGCTTGTTAAGAGACGCCAGGAAAGCACGGGGCAAACCATCCATGGATGAGAATACTAGATGCCTGCGTTCCTTGGATGTGAGCCATGCTGTCCGCAAGTTCACATTTCGGTTCTATTCAGAAGAAGAGGTGTTGAAATTAAGCGTCCGCCGAATAACTTCTGCCATATCGTTCGATGAGCTTGGGCGCCCAGTTCCTTTCGGTTTATATGATCCAGTATTTGGACCAACTTCTTTTGAAGACGGTGCCTGTGTAACATGCGGCCTTACCTACGCATCATGCCCTGGTCACTTTGGTCATATTGAATTACCGATTGCTTTCCCAAACCCTCTCTCAGCAGCTCTCATTCTAAAGCTTCTTCGATCCTCTTGTTGGAATTGCCACTGTCTTTGTCTTTCTGAATCTGATCTTTGTCTTTACTATGCAACGCTTCTATTCGAAGACGCCGATTCGCCGCAGTGTGGCTTTGCAGTGGATGCGTATCGAACCTTGCGGAAGAAGGTTTCGTCCAAAGGTACCACGCTGGAGCCAAGTGGAGCTGAAGCAATGGAAGTGGAACCCGGTCCAAACCGTAACTCTGTTATCAAGAACTGGTATGCTTTCTTAAACGCTATGCCACAACCAATTCCGCGATTTCTTCGAGGTATCAATATCCATGACACAGATTACGTGGAGCGCGCAATGTTAGAATCTGCGAAAGACGCATGGAAACAAGCAAAGGATTCCGGAAGTCTTGCACGCCATCGCTCAAAAGGATGGAAAGCTGCCCAAGGAGCCATGTTAGCATCTTCCTCGAAGACCTCATGCACAATTTGTGGTCTAGATCCAGCCAAGATTAGAACAGGAGATCGTGGTCGTCTCTTTATCAAACACAGCGATTCAATGCGTGATTTATTGCTCTCACCAGCTGATATCGAAAAGCAGATTAAGGCTTTGTGGGAAGCTCATTCGGAGCTCTTTGAACTGCTGTATGGTTTGCGGGGTAGAGAAGTCGGGTCGAATGAAAAAGCTGTTGGTCACGAGCGTCTTTTCGTTCGTCTTATTTTGGTCCCACCATCAAGGTTTCGTCCATCTGCTACGGTAGGTGACATGTCGTATGCCGCAGAGCACCCACAGAACATATTCTATCAACGAATTTTGACTCTCACGAAACGGATGATGGACGCGCAGAGCAACGGAACGAAAGGGAATGATGCCGCCGAAGATCCCGAGGAGTCGAACGCGTCGAAGAAGACGAACAAGAAGTCTGAGCTAACGAATACAGATCTTGTACAGGTACTCTGTCGCATGCAACAAACGTTGGGCGAACTTTACGACAATAGGGGGCTCGGGGCCGATAAAACTACTGGCATAAAGCAGCAGCTAGAAACGAAGCGAGGTCTATTTCGTCAACACATGATGGGTAAACGCGTTGACTATAGCTGCAGGTCCGTAATTGGGCCAGATGTCTTCCTCGATACGAATGAGGTTGGTATACCTCTTAGTTTCGCCAAGCAACTGACAATTCCTGAACCCGTGATCCCGAGTAATCTGGAACGAATGAAGCGTGCTGTACTTAATGGCCCGGATGTATATCCTGGAGCCACAGCTGTAGAAGACTGGACAGCGAATGGAGAACGACGAGTAGTTAGACTGAATCGAGCAGCTCACGCGATGCGTCATTCACAAGCCAGTCTTCTTATTCAAAATCAAATGCCTAATGGAACTAGCAAGAAACATGTGGCGTCGGCTTCGACGCTGAACCAGGCCAGCAGCACCACTGGTGGTGTTCGTGTTGGGAACCAGATTCCGAAAGTAGTTCACAGGCACTTGAAAACTGGGGATGTGGTGCTTTTCAACCGGCAGCCTACACTTCACAGGGTCTCTATCATGGCTCACAGAGTGCGAATTCTTCCCGGTGATCGCACTATTAGATTCCATTATGCAAATTGTGGATCATACAATGCGGATTTCGATGGAGATGAGATGAACGTGCATATTCCACAGGACTACTTGTCTCGAGCCGAGGCGGAAGAGCTTATGCTAAGCAACAGGCACTATATCGTTCCAACTTCCGGGGCACCTGTGCGAGGACTCATTCAGGATCATATTGCGTCGGCGACAATATTAAGCCGGAGAGATACGTTTCTAGATCGACAGACTTTTACACAGTTGCTATACGTCGCCACAGAAAGGATAATGCTGCGACCTGAAATGTATGGTAAAGCATACGAACTTCAGCCGCCTGCGATTTTGAAGCCACGACCCTTGTGGACTGGGAAGCAACTTATATCCGCTGTGCTTGCTGTGATTCGGAACAGGAGACCTGGTTTTAATCTCGAGGCTGGTGCCAAAGCGAAGGCAAACATTGTTGGAGAAGAAGAATCGAAAATCATTGTACGAGATGGCCAACTTCTACAAGGTATCGTCGACAAAAGTTCCCTTGGTGCTTCTACTTTCGGTATTGTTCACGCTATTCAAGAGACATATGGTTGTAGGGCATCAGATGATTTCCTTAGCTCAATGAGTCGATTGTGTTTATATTTCCTTCGTTATCATGGACATACAACTGGTATTGGGGACCTTGTTCTAATGAAAAGCGGGGACATGCAGCGCCTGAGAATTTTGACAAGCTCGCTTGACAAGGTTGCTGTTGAAGCAACTAATTCAGTATATGAAGCAATGAACCAAGGTACGAGAATAAGCGAAAAACTTGCCAAGAGTGGTCCAGATGCGAGACAACTTGTTTCTGAGATGATACAGAAGGACGGTGTAGAAGCTGAGGATAGGCTTGATGCTGCTATGAAGTCTTCCTTGAATCAGGTTTCTTCGAATGTTTTCAAAGCTTGCGTTCCGATTGCTCTATCAAAACCCTTTCCATGGAATGGGTTCGCCCTAATGACTAACACTGGCGCAAAAGGGGGTCCAGTCAATGCGGCCCAGATTTCCTGTCTTTTGGGTCAAACCAGTTTGGAGGGGAAGCGAGTTCCAAGAATGGGAGGCAGTGGGGCCACTCTGCCTTGCTTCGAACCATATGACGCTTCACCGGTGGCGGGAGGGTTCATTGCAGGTCGATTTTTGACGGGTATTAGTCCTCAGGAATTTTTCTTTCACGCAATGTCTGGTCGAGAAGGTCTTCTCGATACTTCCCTCAAGACAGCTAACTCTGGATATCTGCAGAGATGTCTAATAAAGCATCTTGAAGGAGTGCGAATACATTATGATGGCACTGTAAGGGACAGTGATAGATCTGTCTTGCAGTTCATTTACGGGGATGACGGGATTGACCCTTCAAAGTCGCTATGGCTTACGAAAAGGGTTGAATGGCAGGTGTCGAATATCAAGAGTCTAGGATCAACAGAAATAGACGGAAGTGTGAATTCAAACAGTGAAACGACCTCCCATCGTCAAGATGATACAGACGAAGGTAGCACCGTCTTGGAGAGTATATCACCTGGTGCGCTCAATCGACTCGGAGCGGTTTCTGACACATACTCCTCAGCAATTAAGAACGCTGAAGGAAAGTTTGGATCGCAACATGGCATCATTCGGAGATTCCTGGAGAAAAGATATCAACAAGGGGCAATCGAAGCTGGAGAAGCAGTCGGCATACTTGCAGCACAAGGAATTGGAGAGCCTTCAACTCAGATGACCTTAAATACATTTCATCATGCTGGGTCAAGTTCAGCTCATGTGACTCTCGGAATACCGCGTTTGCGCGAGCTGCTCATGACAGCATCTAGATACCCAAATACCCCAAGCATGACATTACCAGTTATGGGGCGGAACCCGGAACAGATATGCGAGAAACTGAGCAGAAAACTTCGACTGGTGAGACTGAGCGATTTGATGCTACAGATTGAGGTGCATGAGAAGTCCATCGACTTTCTGCCTGGGGTTACTCGATGGGCTTTGAGAACTGTTGACTTGAAGATGAAGTTTCCTTCGGAATCCGTCTACAAGGATCGACTTGGGTTTGGATTTGAAAGGGTTATGCAAGTTGTGGAGAAGAAGTACTTGCCAGGGTTGCATGATGCTTTTGAGAAGGAATTGCTGAAGATTTCAGAACGGAAAGGGATAGGCATGAGAACGGCGATAGGGTTTTATCTCAAGAACGCACAGAAACCTGCATCAGGGAATAAGACGAGTTCATCTACTGATGATCACGAAGATTTGGATGCGGGTGGTGGGGAGGATGAGGCCAACCATGAACAATCTGAAGAAGCGGCTATGCTTCAAGCCGAAGAGGAAGAGAATGCTATCGAATCCTCGTCTGATGAGGAGGACGACTCTAGTTCAAACAATGATGAGGGATATGATGGAAACAAGGAAAAGCTGGAATCTTTGGAAGAAGGAGATGTAGAACCAGTTGCCCTTTCCGTCAAGCCCAAGAAAACTGTGAGGAAACGAAAAAAGGGAAAGGTACAGAAGCCAAAGGTGGTTATGTCTGATGACGATGAAGACCTAGTAGATTTCGGTTCACTGGGCTACGTGAACTCCTCTATCAAAGGATTTGAGAGGAACACGGCTGAATTTCAATGGGTGTTTCCAATGGCATTGCTTGGTAAGCTCAATGTTTCGGCGCTTATGAAAGAAAAGGCTATGAACGTTAGTCTCTCAGAAGTGGAGCGAATAAAGAGGTGTTTTGTCAACTCTGAGGATAACATGCATTGTGTGGTAACAGAAGGATCTAACATCTTGAAAGTGCATGAACTAGGAGCAAATCTTGTGGAATTCAACCGATTGGAAACGAATGACATGTATGGGATCTTGCAAGTTTATGGCGTAGAAGCACTGAGAGCTGCCTTGGTCAACGAGTTTACGAAAGTCTTTGATGCATACGGTATTCCAGTGAACATTCGACATCTTTCCCTGATAGCAGATTACATGACCGCGACAGGAGAGTATAGAGGATTCAATAGAAGAAGCATGTCAGACTCACCGGGAATGTTCCAGCGTGTCACTTTCGAGACAAGCATGAAGTTCCTCCAAGAAGCACTCTTGAATGGTGTTGAAGAATTCACAACCAACCCCAGCTCGGCTACTGCTTTAGGGCAGGTGTACGAAGGTGGCACTGGAGGGTTTCAGTTGCTTCACACAGTAAACTAACAGTCTGCATTAACTAATACAGCTTTCGTACTAGCAAAGAGACGCGAATACTAGTCCCAGAACATAACGTTACCATCCCAACCACATGACACAACAAAAGAAGACTGTGTTGGATGCCAATCCACTGAACTACAACAGGGCTTCTTGTGCGCATCTACGGCGCGAAACAGGCGAGCGGTCTTCCAGTCCCAATAAAACAATCTTCCGAGACTATCGCCGCTGACGAGGAATCTTCCATCCGGAGACGTACTCATGCCGCATGCGTACCCAGCAACAAGATGACCACGAAAAATTCTCTTATCATTGCGCTTGAACCTCCCGCTCGTGGAAAAGAGACGAATCGTGTTATCCATGCTTTGACAAGCCATCCATTTTTGGTTTGGATGAACCATGGTCACGGGCATACTATGCGCGGACGGATCCGATATGTACTTGATGACTACCGGAACACCGTACTCCCACACTCTGAGAACCTTGTCATCGGCACTTGTCACAAACCTACGACCGGAGTCTATGAAAGATATAGAATTGACGCGTCCCATGTGCTCGTCATAGGTCTGGATTACATTTGAAGCGTCTCGGACATCAATCTGTAATACTTTTTTATCTCCACATCCAACCAGAAATTGAGAAGGATCAGGCGGACAGAAACGTACACAAAGCGGGGCACCTTGTGTTTTAAAGGCTGAAAGAACTTTACCCGACTCAACATCCCATAAAAGGACACTCTTGTCAAAAGCGGCAGTGAGAATGTGAGAACCAGAATGATTAAAAACTGCATCCCGAACGGCTTTGGAATGACCTACATAGCTTCGTGCGAGCTTTTTGGAGTTAGAGAGCCATACTTTGGCACTTCCATCATTTCCGGCTGATAAAACTAAATGACCGTGCCCAGGGCTGAAATGAACGACAGAAGCACCCCGAGGATGTGCACTTTGGCAGGCAACAACACGCTTTGGTATATAAGGGGTATACTGTTCCAAATCTGCAAACGTGCGACTGGTTGAAGACGGTGCATTCCATGTACGATTTTGATAGTCATTCGCGGATGACAAATGAAATTCTGATTTCGGGACCAGAACGGACGATGCGGACGGTCGAGGTGGTTCAGAGCTCGTCGCTCGCGGTTTCTTCACGCTGGTCGTGCTTGCTTTGTCGGCAACGCTTGACTGATCGGGATTGGGCCGTGGCGGAGATCTGGGCCGCTTCTTAGGGGCTCCTTTAGTTTCAGGTAGCTCAAAGGACCGTTCTAGAGAAGAAAATTGACGTTCGTCGAACGCAATGGTCTCTATCACTCCGGTGGGCACGGCGCGTTTCGCCGGCTTTGGTGAGTCTGGCGGTGTGTTTGACGCACTCTCTCCATCCGACGAATTGCGCGAGTAGGCGGTAAGCATATCCATTTCGCTCAGACAGCTGTGGCGAGCAAAAGGTTTGACAGTCTTCGAAGGGTGACTTGATCGAAAGCGACGAAAGGCCTTTTGGGCGGTGCCATCTTTGACGGAGCGTTTTGGACGCATGCGATATCCATGATCATTTTCATTTGACACGCGTCACGGCGCGTGCCAGCTGAGCAATCCTGACTCAGAATTCCTGACAAGTTACTCAACTCCGCACAGCCGTTGATTACGGAGCGCTTGTCATAGCGCACGATACACATCTTCGCTGCAATCACGCACCGCCTCAGACGCCTCTGCCAGTCTGTTCGCAATGCTTTCCGCCCTTCTTCACCTCCCTCCCAGCTTATCCATCTCATCCTTTTCGCCGTTAGCCCCAATGTGAATTCCTGCTCGCTCTGTCCAGCGTCCGTGTTATGCCTCCCGTTCCGCTTTGGCTGTCTGTCATGCACGACTCGCTCTCCACACGACGGCGCGGCACACCCGCTTTTTCGCAGCCGCTTCGCCTCTCCTTTCCGCGCTATCATGCCTTTGCGCTTTGTTCGACGTCAGTGGGGAGCGCGAGTTTTGGGCAGCGGTCTAAGTGTGTTGTTTGCACATTGAAACCTCCTGAACATCCACCATCTTCGTCGCAAGTTAGCATATCGGCAAAGGGCTCTGATACGCCCATTTCTAATTCAGACTCTTCGCACTCTTCTTTTCAGCTTTCGCCTGTTTCTACGTTATTTGTTCTTAACTTCGTCACTGTGTTATGGGGAACTCAACACGCTGTTATCAAGAGCACGTTAGACGCACTTTCGCCGCAAGCATTGAACTTGTTACGCTTTTCGCTCGCAGCTCTTCTTGCGCTGCCTTCGTTACCAGCTCCTACAAAGGGGAATGAAAATGTGTACAAAGCAGGACTGGAGCTTTCTTTGTATTTGTTCCTCGGTTATGCCCTGCAGGCACAGAGTCTTCTGACAACCTCTGCCTCTCGTTCTGGTTTTCTGCTCTATCTTAACGTCAAGTTTGTTCCGATTCTGGGCCGCTTTCTGTACGGGAGGAGCATATCTGCTCTGACATGGGCGAGCGCTGCCATGGCACTGACTGGTACGCTCTTGTTGACATGGGACGGCACCCCACCAAACGTGGGTGACTTGGGAAGTGTGGCCGCTGCTGTAGCAAGCGCATTGTTCATTTTGCGTTTAGAAAGTGCCGCGCAACTACCCGCTGCTTCTGTCAATTCTGTTGCTTTGCTGGGTGTGACAGCGCTATGTGGCATGTGGTGCTTGACAAGTCCCCCTTCGCAGCTCATACCTAGCAATAGTGCCGAAGTGGGTGCAATACTTTACCTTGGAGTCGTCACTACTGCTTTGAGCAACTATCTGCAAACAGTTGCCCAAAGATATATTAGTGCGGAACGTGCTGCTGTTGTGTTCGCTTTGGACCCCGTTTATGGGGCCTTATTTGCAAGTGTATGGCTTGGTGAACGCATTGGGACTCAGGGTATTGTTGGTGCCGCTGTCATCGTTTTTGCTGCTATGGTCTCAAACTGGGAAGTCATTGCGAGGAAGAAACGAGGTTAAATGAATTCTAAGTAGGCAATATGAAACACACTACTTGCGCTCCCTATGCAGAAGCAGTCTCAACGTCATATATCTGGTTTATAGATCTGAAACTATGGCCTGGCGTCGCATCCAGAAGACTTGAAAACCTATGCGTCTCTGTCAATCCTTTCACGTCGCCAAATATAGAAGCCAAACATCTTGTTTTTCTTCTCAGGTTTTGCGTCACGGTACGTGCTCTACACGAGGCTAAAGTTCTTCACCCATAAGTGTTCTTCCGAAGATATATATTCGTAGATACAGGAGAAGGGAAATTGTTTCGATCTCCTTCGAGGCAATGATCTACGGCGCGGAGTGGAGATGATCGCATGAAGTCAGCCAGGTACTCCCAAACGTTTTTCCTTCTGTTTGTATTCGAAGGGCGTTTCTTTGTGTCTACGCTGAGTGTCATCGTCGAGCACGGCCAATGCGAAGATAGAGCAACTGTTGGTTCCGAGATTGATGGGGCTGCTCAAAGCTTCTCAGAACAGTGATCATTGCTGCTTCCTGTTTTGTTGGTGCAACTGTAGCTCCCTCGGCATATCGGTGTTAAAGGCGTTCACATCTTGATGACAACGTGATGTTATCGAATCATCTGTCAGAACGCAGATGGAATGATGACGAGGTAGGATGCCGAAGGGGTTAACAAACCTCGCTGTCCGGAGGTCAGATGAGCCCTCATCTTCTGCTTTAGTATGGTCTCCGACTCCGACTCCTCCTCTTCTTCTTTACTTTGGTCTGTTCCCCTTTATTCCGAAGCAACAGGAGAGCTACTCGTCTGGAATTAGCTCTCTCTTCTGAGAAAAGCCAAAAACTTTGAGGGCCATTGCTTAATCATGTCTATCAACAATTCTTTTGTCACTCTCGCTGGAGGGGGGGCTGTTCTTTTCGTCGTGATGCGTTCGTAGGCGGGCATTGAAATAGAACGTGGTTTGTATCTTTCTTCACATCGACCCTGCAACTACATTTGACTACGTCATTGTCGATACATGTAGCTACGGGGTGAACTGCACAGACGTGCCCCGTCGAAAACTGAGTTATTTCGGCCTTCCTCGCTTCATAATGATCGGTTATTTTCTCGACACACTTTCCTATGTCTCTAACCACTCATTACGAAGAAGCAGGAGATCTACACTATTTCTATAGTTATTTCTCTCTCCTGGGGAAGGCCTCAAACCCCTTTCTCCTACCGGCTTGATTCTTTTGTTACTTCGAAAAGTAAAAGAGTCGGCCTTCTTTTGAGACCCGCACGCGATCCGTTTCACTTTCCGGGAGGAAAGTCAGGCACACCACGAGAAGGCGGATCATATGTACCCCGATACTTTTGTTTCTTCCTGTTAGCCTTCAAAAACACGAGATATGAGATAAACTAATGTACAGATGTAAGAGGATAATTGCCTCACCTACATGTTATATGCGACGGAAAACTGAGAGTTATCCTTATACCTTTCTCACAACCCGTTGATGCAATCATGAGTGTCTGCAATAGACATATACCGATAATGATACTCGTGGTGATTTTGATGTCTTCAATAGTTTTCATCAATGGAGAGAGTTGTTGTGAACTACGGAAGGATGAAATTGAAGACATGGAACGTCATCACAATGGATGTGGGGATGACATGTTTTTAATCACAATCCCTTCGGTAGATTGTGAAGCATGTCCGCGTGGAGTATGTTACGTTGACTTGAAATGTGTACGCGCAGAATACATTTTGAGCTCTTCCGAATTACAGGTTCTATGCTCGCACAGCTTCGGGTCCTCGTGACCTTCATCAGTTGGGAAGGAAGATACCCGTTGGAGAAGATGTTCTGATGGATTTGAAGCTCCTCCCCGCTCTGATGTGACCTGAGCGAAGAAGATCTGGAGGAGCGAGTGAGAACAAGCGACGATTGTCTTTTAGCGAGTACTTCATTTGATCGCTTAACGGCTAAATGTCAAAAGTGTGAATCAGGAAAATGCCGACTAGGTATGGAGTGTGTATGTACGTCCTGCTTTCTTTCATCATCGAGCTCCCAGTCAAACTGTAAGGACTCTTTCGGTTTGCCATGGCCGGATTGCATGGGCCACAAAGATATCGCGTTGAGAAGCTGCCGCACTGACTTTGTTCCTTTACACCCGTCCGCTTGAAGACGCTGCTCAATTACTGAAGACGAACTCACCGAAATGCGTGGGAAAAGTGATAGTTGCCCATATCCTTCTTCAGAAGTTACTCTTTCAACTTGCGAAAAATGCTCTGCGGGTCGATGTCGCGTGGGGTCTCTATGCGTTTGTCCAAGCGCATTTCTGGCTAATTCGACGATGCAGGAAGCTTGTCCGGATGCGTTCGGAGCGGTTTGGCCAGATTCAATGGGAAGAACAGATAGTGCTTTGAGCGAATGCCCTGAAGAGGAAACGGTTCAAAATGGAGAGGGAGAATCTTCATCATCAGGGTCTTCATCGGGATCATCATCGACGCAATCGTCACCTGTGACGCAAGAAGAACTTGAACAAGTAGACGACAAAGGCGGAGGGCTGAATAGATGGGAAATCGTTGGCATCATAGCGGGCATAATCAGCGCAGTTGTGGCCATCATCACGCTAGGATTGCAGATGAAGAAAATGGACGTCACATGTATGTAATGCAGCGGTTTCTGCCAATGTTCGGCTCTCTGACAATGTTTGATATTGAGGGAGAGATTCAGGAGGGGTTTACTTAGAGCGCGGTTGTTAAACAATGTTTGGGTTTGCATGTTACGTGGATTTTGAGTGAAGAGACAAATGATAGTGGGCTTAATTGTACGTGTCACGATCTGAAGGCGCGATGGGTATGTTCTAGATGAGAAGTTTGGAGTTTGGCTTTTTGGTTTTTGATCATGATGAATGTGGAAAGTGAATTGGATAAGTGAGTGGGTTGATGAGCGCCACGCGATATGTCTGGTTTGTATGAAGTGGTCAATGGTGGGATGAGTTGTCAAGGTAAGAGTGCAGTAACCTGTTGCTGAGTGCGCGCGCCAACGCGGGCGACGGGGGTGATGTGGCTTGACAATTAGCTTCACCTTGGCGGTGCACGACT
Organism: Gracilaria domingensis; assembly: GCA_022539475.1. Lineage (NCBI taxonomy): Eukaryota > Rhodophyta > Florideophyceae > Gracilariales > Gracilariaceae > Gracilaria > Gracilaria domingensis. The sequence goes on from VCMS01000023.1 coordinate 230,940, forward strand.
GTTCAAGGAGAAATGTTGCACAGAAAAGTACTGTAGTGGCGGAGTGACGGTATCTTAGTTGTGTGGTGTGGGCGTCGCTCGCGTTGAGAATGGTGCGTCGGGTTTGCGGTGGGAGTGTGGGGAGGTGTGATGCGAATTGGAGATTGGAGTATCACAACGCTGATTGATATCACGTGATACGCAAGTTGAGACAGCGAGAGCTGTGCAAACAAATACAGCTGAGCTGAGAACAGCGCGCAGAGGGAAGACAGTGGACGATAGTGATGTAACTGAAACCATCGCGGCAAGCGCCGATCTGGAACGGTTGTTTGGAAAGGCCCTGACAGCACCTGAGCGCGGGGGGACCGGCGGTGGCGGAGACAGCCGTTCAGGCGCGCAGAGGAACGCAATAGGGGCGCGAAGTGGCTCGGTAAGTAGAGTAGGGTAGGCTTAGTTTAGAGTTATAGCTAGAGCGCTAGTCGATAAATCAGCGGCCGGCGGGTGTAAACACGCGCGTGTACAGCGTCGGCGCGGCGGCAAGTGGCGCGCCGCGGCGCGTATAATGGGGCGCCGCGGCGAAGGGCAGGAAAAGCGCCGCACGCGCGCCTCTGCGGGCGCCCCCTTTTTTTAGCAGCGGCGGCGGCCGCCACCGCCGCCTGCGCGCAACGGACGCGCGCCGCCGACAGCGTGACGCCGCCGCGCTCCGCTGCGCGTGGCGCGCACACGCGCGCACACGCGCGCATCACTCGCGCGTCTACCAATTTACACCGCGCACGAAACGTGGCCCGCTGTACGCGAGAAACATACACTGCGCGCGGCGTCCAATTCAGCAGCGGCGCGGCGCGCGTCACACACGTCAGCGCTGTATGACCGGTATCACGCGCGCGACGCTGCGCTCCGTCGACAGACACAGCGCTCGCTCGTCTGCCGTCACACGCGCGCACCCATTCGCCGACGCGCTCCCGCACAAAGCCGCTTGTCCCGCCGCGCCCTCCCCCACCGCCCCCACCCCTCCCGGCTCCCGCCCCTGTCTTCTGCCCACTTCCGGCCCCGCTTTCCCGCCCCGCCTCGTCATCCCCCGTCCGCACCTTGTTCTCCCTCTCGTCGTCACGATCCCCGCCGCGCCGCCTTCCCTCATGGCACCCCCCCACGTCAACAAGTTCCGCTCCTCCATTGAGCGCGCCGTGCGCGCCCTCAGCTTCAATAGAGTGCCCTCCGACCCTTCTTCCCCGCCTTCGCAGCCACCACCGTCCGTCATACCCCCCACCCCGTCCACATCCACCCAACCAAACGTCCAACCCACTCGTTCCTTCCCCAACCTCTCTTGCATCCGCCATTCATCTCAGCACTCGCAACGTCCCCCGCGTCCACATCGTCCTCTCAAATTCGTGCCTCGTCGCAACGCCCGTTCGTCCCGTTCCTCTCTCTCGCTCCGCACCTTCTCTCTCAGTCATTCGCCCACCACGCAAAGTGCCACAACATCCACTTCACAGTCATCATCGCGCTCGTCTTCGTCACCGCCGTCCGCCGAAACCTCCTTACCCAAACCCCATGTGTTTCGTCGTCTCAGCGCCCACCGCATGAGGAGTCTTTCCCTGGGTCATCGCGCCCCCGACGGTGCACAGCAGGTCGACAGCAAGCCGTGGAGCAGTGGAGGCCCTGCTCTCTTCTCTCGATCCCCCACCGAGGACAGCGTCAGTTGGAGTCGCATTTTCTCATCTTCGTTCGACCTTAGAGACAAGACTCGCTGGCGGAAGAGGAACTACTCCTACTCATGCTCTGACTTTGAGATTGAGGAGGAACATCACATCGTTGAGATTGGTCAACGTTTACCGGATAGATCCCATTCCGGAACGGAGGAGGACGTGTTTGGTCGACGTCGTCGTGACTTTTCTCTCTCGTCGTTGTCGTTGCCCGCCGTGTCGTCGTCACACCTTCTTGCGTGTGATACTGATCACGTTTCGTATGCAGCTTCCGCTGCGCACCCAGCGGACGAGGTTGGTAGAAAGCCTTCTACCATCAAGCATTCGTCCTCCAAGTCCAGTTCGAACCGTTTGGTGAAAGAGAAACAGCAGCACTTGTTGGACACGCCCATGACCAAACCAGATCGTAGCACCAAGCCACCCCTCATCAAAGAAGCCACCACCGACGAATTCGATGAACAAGAAGCCATTCGTCACATCACAAAAGCCATTGATTCCTCCAAAGGTCGGCTTCGTAAAAGTGCAAACATGAGCAAAGCATTCACCTCCGTCATCAGAAGTGGCGACGGCTTCCTCAGAAAAAGCGAACTCATTCAACAGACTCTCAACAGCGAGGATAGCAAGGATCCTTCCATGATCATTCTTCTTGATCCAGAATCGTGCGAACCAGGGCCAATACGCGTGGAAGGCGCAAGTAGTGCGTCAGAAGAGAGTGCGTCGGTGGAGAACATGAAGAGTGTGCACGTGGTTCCTCCGCCAAACATCGGTTTCAGCACAAGCATGACAGCACGTCAATGTGCGGCTACTTTGGAGACGATCCTGAGAGATATGGCGTGTAAGGTGTCTCGATATGCGGACGAGGAACATGGTAAGAATAGCGTGGTGAGGCTGAAAGCGACTCGATTTTCAGGTGGCGCTCGACTGTTGGATAGAAAGGTAAAGGTGTTGGTCACAGTGAGAGAGGAGGATCGTATTCGAACGTCCGTGTCGTTCAGGAGGGTGTCTACAATGTACGGAAAGAGAGAGGCACATTTTCCGCTGTGTAGCGAGATTAGGGAACGGTTTCAACGGGAGTGGCCGGCGGTGGTTGAAGCTCTATATATTCGTGTTCCGAGTAATCAGGTGTTGACGACTAGTGCGGATCGTTCATAACTGTGATGATGGTGGTTTTGGTTTTGTTGTAGATATGATTCGTTTCGGAGTGGTGTTTCACTCGACCTATGTACAAACTGTGTTTGATCGAGACCTGGTAAAGACGTTCTTTTACTCCTAGAGTGGTGCTTTGCTACACCAGCTCTGGCTGGAGGAGGTGCAGATCGACATCGGGCCCGGGACAGGGGGAAGCTGTTGTGGTGAACACCAAGTGCGGCTGTGGGTCGTCGTGCGCAGGCCTGATCGTGGGGCACACTGGGCTGCACCCTGACTCATACACGAACACTCGACGTGGAGATGACGTACTCGCGTCTCCACCGCTGACACACGAGTGCAGTGACAGAGAGCAGCACGTCTGTCGTCTCGCGACCGCGACTCTACACACTGCCGTGTGCCCTGTTGTGAATGGGCGCTCCCAAGCTGGCGCTCTCAGGACTGGTGGATGACATAACACGCATGAGACGCACCTCGCAGTGCGCGCAGCGGGCAGCACGGCGTGTGTGCTCAAACAAGTTTCTTCGCGCGCGAGACGCCTGCGGCGCGCTTCGTGGCGGCGACCAAACGCGCCACACAAAACGGGCGCGTGGCCGATTTGGCGCCGCGCGCGTGGTTGCGCGCTGCGGCGCTATCAATTTGGGCATCAATTTGAAGTACGGAAATGTAATTCGTGCGTGCGCATCCAATCACCACGCTTTTCAATCCCTCTTACAGCGTGACTGCGCAGTCGAGCCTCATCCGCCAATCAGCGAGGCACTTGTCATTCACTTCAAATTCAAAAAATATGGCGCGGTCACAGTTGAGATGGCTGTACCGCTGCGTTTAAACCGAGGTGCGCCGGCTTTACCGACAGCGTGACCCGATGCTCCACATTTTCCGCGTCGCTGCGCGCGCGTAGTGAAACGAAGGCGTCCCATCGATGTCCATCTTCGTTGCGGCTGCAAATTCACGCTCCATGTGTGCGAACGGCTCATGCTTGTGCCAGTCAGAATGGCGCCATCGTCCGCATTCCACCCGAGGCACACTGTGCGTCGTCGACGCACATCGACGCAGCTCACGCGTTACGGGAATGGCCCGTGGACTGTGGCCGCGTGCCTTGCCTTGCCCATGCTGTGGCTTGCATTCGGTCCACCCAACCGACTTGTCCCACTTTCCACGCGCGTTGTTCACCGAACACTGCCGCCGAACCAGACACGCGCCTCTGCGGAACAGATTTTGTCCTCATCCTTTGCACGGCGAATCATCGTGAGCGAGAGTAATAAGCTCGTTTTCTGCCCGATTCCAAAGGCGGCCAATAGCAATTGGAAGTACCTCATTCGCAAGTTTGAAGGCTTTTCCGACTATGCAGATCTGACAAAGGCGCATAATGCAAATCTATCGGGCTTGCGATATCTGTCCGATTATTCGCCACCCGAGGTGCATCATTTGATTCATGATGCATCGTATTTTAAGTTTGTGTTCGTCAGAAATCCTTATTCTCGCCTTGTATCGTGTTACATGGATAAGTTTCGAAACACGGATCCGCTCTATGTTCGCAATGAATACCGTTTATTTCTTGCACAATTGTTTCATTGGCATTATGCCAGAACCGTCGATATTGACAATCAACCCCGTCCCTCATTCCGCACCTTTGTTGATGAGTTGCTGAAGCAACCTCCCCGTTTCATGAATGCTCACTGGATGCCACAGATAATTCATTGCGGCATAGGAATCATGCCGTACGATTTTGTAGGACGCATGGAGAACTTAAAGCATGACGCTCGATATGCTCTAGACAAGCTTGGAAAGACTGACCAGCACTTTCCGACGCAACAGCAAATTGGGTTTCCCCCATCTGGCGCTTCGTCTCAACTTGCTGACCAGCTTTACACGGGCGAACTACGCTTTAAGGTTCGCGCCATCTATGACGATGATTTTCGTATCCTAGGTTATGATTGATCAGCCAATGTATGATATTGTGTCTGCGCTACAGCCTTTTGGTTCGATGCCAAGGTCGTACAATGTCTTTGCTGACGGCGCGACCACGTTATCAGACTTGAGTAATTCCACCTGATCTCTCGTCAAGAGTGGCGGTATGGAGGGAACCGTCGAATGAATCAGTTCAAAAAGAGCACCTTGCATCGACGCAACAGGGAACGGAATTGGAATCAATAATCGCTTTCGCTCCGTCACATCCAGTATCATTTGCATTAATTGTCGAAACGTCAGAACAGTTTTGCCCCCAAGTTCATAGATACCAGATGTCGTCTTCATATCAGCGTCTATCGCCAGAGCTTTTATGATCGCAGTGGCAACGTCTTCCACGTGAACCGGTTGGTATTTTGTATTCCCACCTCCAACCAGTGGAAGAAATGGAAGATAACGAGACATGTTTTCAAAACGATTAAAGAAGGAATCTTCGGGTCCAAATACAATGGATGGTCTGAGAACGGTTACTCTTGCAAAATCATCTTTCAAAAGGCTCAACGACACTGTTTCTCCCTTTGCTTTCGTACGAGCATACATACTTGGTGAATTAAGATCGGCTCCGATAGCGGAGAGGTGCACCATGTTCTTTACCGTGGATGATTTCTTGATGGCTTCCGCAATGATGTTAGGTGCCTGCTGCTGAATTCTTGAAAACGTGATGTTCTTTGACGGCGTTTCGTATAAAATGCCCACACAATTGATTACATCCGTCGCACCCTCGATGGCCTTTTCAACATGTGCTGGGTTTGTTATATCACAGGAGAATGGCTGAATACTGCTAATCGTAGGAGCCAATTGCTTCCAAGTCGAAGGGCTCTGAACAGCAGCTGATCGTGAGGCCACACGTAGTGTGACCTTGTGCGCATACCCTTCCTTTGAAAGGCTGCGAAGGAGCTGCCGTCCGATAAAACCGGAAGCCCCGAAAACAGTGATTGTTCTTGATGCGGTAGACATTTTGAGTTTGGGTCTCACCTAAGGGAATTTCGGATCGCCGTGTCGTGGTGTGTGATACCCCTCTGCCGATGGCCTCTAATGGTTGAGTGGAGAGATCTGTGAAGATGAAGGCGACAAAGCAAAACGCTTTTGCGCCTATAAACTCTGTAACGGCAGTGCGGCTCCTAATTTGTGGTTGGTGGCACGGTATAGAAGTGTTATGAGTTGCGGCGGCCTAAAAGGCAAACTCCCTTACAAGCACTTAATGTTTGCTTTTCGTAGACGAGGCGACAGAGAGAGTCGTAGTTGAACTCTATTCGCAGACTTCCCTCCGAAATCAACCTGGGAGAGTCAAGCAGGGAATGGCGTCAAAAATGCTTTCATACACTCTTGGATTGCTGTCCAAACTCTGTTCAATACGAACATTTAGCTCAGGAAAACTTGTTGATCATCAGGATGACAGTTGGAGACGAGGACAAGAACAAAATGCGTTGACGATGTCATCATGGGCCCCACGCGAGGTTAATTTGTATCTACACGTACGTGTACAGTTATACTGTATCATACCCTCTTCCGCACACAAGGCAATCGGGTGATCGGCGTCTTAAGGTGGATCATTCGAAGAGAGGAATCTCGGGCCATGAGATACTTGGATGACCCATCCTGAACGCCGACGAGCGCGACTCGTTCACCCAGTTAACGCAGGTACCAACGCCCTTTTCGCCACTCTGTTTCGCCCGGCATCTTGCTGGGGGCTCATGCCAATGTCTGCGAAGTGTATCGATGGCCAACCTGAATTTACAAGTTCGGAGATATAACCGAAGGTATTTCGGAAAATCTTCCTTCCTAAATGTGCCGTTTTGGAAATTGCCCCTTACAGAAAGCGCCTCAGAGGTCTTTCGGGCACCAAAAGGTTTACTTCAGGTTTGACGATGTTACAGCACGATACTATCCAAACTTCAAGTAAGTCGGCAACCAGCGTTTGGTTCCAGCTTTCCATGCCAGGATCCAGTTCTGACTTGTGGTTTGAGGGACCCATCAGCGATAACGACGACTGTAAGAGGACTACCTGTAGCTCTACCTGAAGCCAACGAACCGTGAAGTAACTGGATCATCGCGGTTGGAGAAGTTTATCTCCTATCTCGAGTGGAATTGGACAACGCACTTCACGATATCTGGTACTGCAGCATCTGCGGTTTCGTCTGCTTGTAAGAGAAGGTTGCATTCCTTCACGTCCAGGCGAGCACATGATGAACAAAAGTGCCGAGAGCGATTATGTCATCCATCCCCCTTTGGAGGTCAGCCCATATGACCAGTTAGGGTATCGCGCTATAACTCTCGCCAATGATCTGGACGTTCTCATCGCATCCGACCCTTCCTCGGACAAGGCTGCAGCGTCTCTTGATGTAGCTGTCGGACACTTTTCAGATCCCCACAATCTCCCTGGGCTTGCACATTTCCTCGAGCACATGCTATTTCTGGGTACCAAGAAGTACCCCGATGAAGACTCTTACAATAATTTCTTGGCGGAGAATGGTGGCCATAGCAACGCATATACTGCACAAGAACATACCAATTACTACTTTGAAATGATCATCGCGGATAAACGTAACGAAGAAGCTGATGGAAAGATGCCCCCACTGAAGGAAGCGTTAGATAGGTTTTCGCAGTTTTTCAAAGCCCCTCTCTTCACAGAAAGCGCTACGGAGAGGGAATTGAATGCCGTTCACTCCGAACACCAGAAGAATCTTCAAAGTGACTCCCGTCGAAGATTTCAAGTGCAGTCTGAGATGTCAAATCCAGATCACCCACGAAGCAAGTTCAGTACAGGATCTTTGGAAACTCTTCGTGATATTCCTCAGGAGGAGGGCGTAGATGTTCGAGCTGCCTTGCTTGACTTTCATCGCACGTACTACTCGGCAAATATCATGAAACTTTGCATCATCGGTCCGCACCCAATAGATGTTATGCAGGAATGGGTTTGTGAACTCTTTTCCGGCATATCCAACACAGGCCGTGAGCTCCCATGTGAAGCTTATCGCTCCACTCCCCCGGTCCGAAAGCAAGACTGTGGTCGGAAGACCATGGTGGAAAGCATTAAAGATATTCGACTCCTGGAGATTTCGTGGACAACTCCATGGTGTGCTAATGAATATCGTTCTCGTCCAGGGTACTTCATCGCAGGTTATGTGGGCTATGAAGGAGAAGGGAGTGTGTTGAGCCTCTTAAAGAAGCGAGGCTGGGCTGACAGCCTTTCATGCGGACCCGTACCGCTCATGACGTACTCCGAATTCGTAGTTTACATTACTCTCACTGCTGAAGGCGTTGAGCACATTGATGAAATCATATCCTTGATCTACCAGTGCATTCGATTAGTGAAGGAGAACGGAATAACTTCGACGGCTTACGAAGAAGAAGCTGTGCTAAAAGAAAACCAGTTCAGATTTCGTGAAAAGTCTGAACCTGGAGATTTTGTTTTGCACGGCTCGAGCTGGATGCATTACCTGAAGCCAACCCAGTATCTTAGCGGCCAAGTTTTGTATATGGAGTTCAACCCTGAAGACATTCGTACTGTTTTAGAGTACCTAACCCCTGAGAATAGCAGTGTGATGATTACAGGAAGATTCGTGAGTGAAAAGACTACGATGCGAGAGAAATGGTATGGAACCCCTTTCTGTTTCGAAAGCATACCATTGGAAACCTTGGCAAAGTGGGATTCATGTTCGTGCGACCCCAAGCTGTTTCTGCGTCAATCAAATCCCTTCATTCCTAGCGAATTTGATCTTCATGGTGAACCGCTTCTTGATGGGGAGAGAGATCGATCAGGGCCAAATCTTGTACATTCTACTGAATTGATGGATGTTTACCACAAACTCGATAGGTCATTCAAACGTCCAAAAGCATGTATACTGGTTCTTGTGCGGACACCAGGATCATATGCAAGCCCTCTGCATGTTGTACTTACCTACCTTCTGTCGTTTCTGGTCGAAGACGCTCTAATGGAGTATTCTTACCCAGCGTCCAGGGCTGGATTCGAGTACGAGGTCGAACAACAAATGAATGGACTCCAGATATATTTGAAGGGCTACAACCACCGCATTGATGTTCTATTGGAAGCAGTGTTTCGGAAAATCGCGTCACTAGAAGTTGACCCTATACGTTTTGCCATGCAGAAAGATCATTTGCAGAGGAGCTATCAAAACTTTGCGAAGGCTCAGCCGTATTCGCGAGCTATGTACAACACTTGCTCTTTGCTCGAAGAACCTCGTTGGCATGTGAGTGAGTGTTTAAGTGCTCTTATGGACGACAGGGTCACACCGGAAAGGATGGCTGTTTACGCGAAGGAGATGTGCAAGCGGGCTCATATAATGGCTTTAGTCACCGGCAATATTGCCCAAGAATCTGCTATTGGTATGATCGAGAATGTCCATTCCATCTTGCGATATACACCGACAAAAGACTACGAACATGTGACCCGAAGAGTTGTACAGCTCCCATTCACTGGTGACGTGTTCTTTAGAATGAAACACAGTAATCCTGAAGATAACAACTCAGCAATCGAAGTACTTTTCCAGATTGGGTTGGAAGGACATTTTGAGACTGACATGAAACTAGAACTTTTGAGTGAGATCTTAAACAAGCCTTGCTTTTACGAACTTCGAACAGTTCAACAGTTGGGATATATGGTCTTTGAAGGATATCGCGAATATGAAAACACCCGGGGCCTCTTCGTTATAGTTCAGTCAACGGTTAAGAACCCAGATGATCTCCTTGTCAGAATTGATACGTTCCTTGTTTCCTCAAGAGAGAAAGTACTGGAATGCATGACCGATGAGAAGTTTGATCAATTCAAGTCAGCTCTAAGGGCCAAGAAGTCGCAACCAGAGAGATCATTAGGACAGGAAACTTTCAGATTCTGGAACGAGTTAATCAGTGAAACAAGAGAATTTGATCGTCCTTTCAAAGAGATTGAGGCTTTAGAATCTATTCAGAAGGAGGATGTTGTTAAGTTTTACGACGAGTATATTGCGCCAGGAGGAAGGAGCAGACGCAGGATAGTCTCACAAGTATACGGAAACGAGCATCCTTTCGAAGAGAGACAGAAACCCCCGGAAAATGCCATTGACGTTTTGGACCAGTACGCATTTCGACGTAGTTTCCCGCTGTATCCAGTCGGAGGAATACATAACTTCGCAAGGGAGTAGAATTTCCAAGACCTTTCAAGTGTCATAATGTAATAGTGTATCTTTGGTTACTCCGTCAGCGACTAACCGAAGCTACCAGTAAAAAGGAGCACGTTCTCGTAACGCCCGCACGTTTCGTGCTCTCCAGTCATCTCTGTAAACCCAGTATTCTCCAACAGCATCTGCTTCAACCATTACTGCTCCACCTTTCCATGGCAAGGTCGCTGTGTCCGTATCATCGATAAGACCCCCTTCAGAGTCAACGTCCTTTAAAATTGCAGCAGCTGCAGCTAGCTCCTCATCAGTTTTTCCTTTACCACCGTCGATAACTGAAACGTCATGTATGGTTACACCGGCATCTAGAAAACCCTTCTTAATTCGCCCCTCCAAGGCCAGCGCTATGCCATCAATGGAAGCACCACCTCCCGCGAGCACAACGGCATTCAAGTATCTTCGATAAGTATCTGCAGTCCTAGACTGTTGATCTGGTCTCTTGATTTCCACGGCACGGGCGACAGACCAAATTATAGCGTCTACGATAGAAGCTTCCTTTGGGTTAATCGTAAATGCAGCCGGCTGCCCCGCTTCGTTAGCGAAAAGCCCAACAGGAAGGGCTGCTGTAGCGATCCCTGATCTTCTTAAGTCGTTAAAGATGTCGCTGACAAAGTTGTCGTCTTCCGAATTGCGATCAAATGTAGTCCGAAGAGTGATATGCTTCTTTGGAGTCGAAAGTTCGTTTGCCGCCTTCAAAAGCTTTGGATATATCAGTCCGTAACAAGGAAGCGTCCGGATACCCACTCCTAGCTTTAGTCGCAGAGAAATACCACTCGGCGCCTTAACTACGGCAACGTTCATGTTATCGTTCTCATCGACATTAAAGCCGCCGAGTTGTTCCGTAGTTTTGGCAATAACTACAGATAAGTCCTCCGCAATATCTGCGGGCATCCGCAGAGCTCCGTTTCCTTTCTCTGCATGTGTTTTCTCAATCACTTCGTGCAAAGTTGAGTAATCTCGAAGCAGAACCTCGAACGCATTCTGAATATGCCATGATCCATACTCAAGGTGAATTCGTGATTCTCCGCATATTACTCCGTCTTCTACACAAGCTACTGTGGTCGCGGAGTGTCCTATATCAACGACAGCGCAAGTGGCCAATCCCGCTCCAAAAGCACATGAGACGGCACTTTGATGTATGAAAATTGCCGCCGTTTGCATGGCCTTGGAGGAGAAAACCGCGTCAACAAGTTCAGATACATCTCTTCGCTGTGCTGTTTCTGGGACTACGAGAGCGACAAACGATTTCGCATATCCATCATCAACGAAAAGAGAGTCAAGGTGGGCTTTTGGTTTTGTTTCTTTCGTATTTCCATTTGCAGTTGCTGTTTTTGTCCGAAGCTTCGACCCTTTTCTTGGATGTTTTCTGTCATACATCAACTGCGACACGATGTGAGACATGAGAACATCTAGAGACTTTCGTATTAAACTTGCAGGGGCACCACAATCGAATAAGAGTTTCCCGTCCCACATTGGCATAACTATATCGTAGTTCTTTGCTCTTGCTTCATCATGCAGCAATAGCTCAACGTCGTGACCGACTAGTACCACAGCATTTTCCTCCTTCAACTTTGCTGGTTTCGTTACCCCTGAAATCCCGGGTACGGTCTCAATTGCTGCTTTCCAAGGAATCGGGCGACCACCTCCCCTACGTCTTTCGCTCAAAGAAAGCTCTTTTGCGACTGCGTCGCGGACCTCGTCGAAAACCGCACGCGCTGCCTTCAGTTCTTCTTCCGAGCGCGAATGGTAGGTGGGAATACGAAATGGCTCAGTTGTACGATCAGCGATGGACTCATCGCTTCGCAGAAATGCCACTGCTGGGAACACAATTCTTGGAGTTGAGTCTGAGGCAAACCCGTATCGAATAGCAGAAGATCCAAAAGCAAGAACGATGACATCTTTCGGTTCTGGCTTGTGCAATCGAGCGCCTGGTTTCAGTTTCAGGTGTTGACAACGCAGTTGAGGAGGCTCTTGCGTTTGAGTGGCTTCATCACCATTTGCGTTCGGAACTGGAAGGACGCCATTTTCTTCTTTCACCGATGACACTGCAGATTCATTCAACTGAACTGGTATGTTTTCTTCTTTCGCGTTCATGGAGAAGGATCAACTTTTCCGTATCAGACTTGCTTTCTTGTCAACGTTCGGAAGAGTGGAGGACCCCGGAGCACGTACAATTTCATCAATCGCCTGAGCCCAGTAAGCTTCTCTTCCTTCAGTATTGTACATAAAGCGTCAACGATTGGCGATTTAGCTTGCCTGAGAGTAATAGGGTTGATGCCTGTAATCCTCTCCCGCTTCTGCAAACAATCCCTTTTCTGCGCCACCTCTACTGCCCCAAAAACATTGTTTTTGAAGAATTCGTTAATCCCCCTGCCAGTCGCAACTGTTCAAACTTTGAATCAGGGAACTCCCATTTGAGTTTAAGATATCTTCGGACAATAGAATTCAGCCTGGCGGGCTCTACCAGTAATCTTGAGTCGTAGATTCGATTGCTGTTCTAGGTTTTATTAGTTGCTGCCATATCAGGGAAGTAAGCCCCATAACAATAACAGTAACAGTAACAACTTGTATTTTTAAGATACTCGATACTGCCGTACTCTCTGCTCCAGAAGAACAACGAGCTCAACATGCGACAGATTCACATCCCGTTCAGTTGAAAACAAAACAAAAGATAATCTGTGGAAAGCATCATCTCCTTCGACTAGAGATAATCAGGGGATACGCGGGCACAAACGTTGGACATTCACCTCATTAGAAAGGACAGAGATTAAAAACGACTTCTGACTTCTAGGCTTGGTGATGTGTAAGACCAGCTTCAAACACTTGAACGTCGGTCTGTACCCCTTTAGTCCCACATAGCCAGCGCCCAACTAGGTCCGAAGTCTACGTTCTGCAGTATAGTGCAGTACAAAAGGTTGACGCAATAAGTCAACTTTACCATAAGGATTCAATTCGGCAGTTATAGAATATCATACATACACATTCTGCTAATCTAGACTTCATGAATGCTCCGGTTTCTGTCCCAGAATTCCCTTCCGTCAAGGTCCTCCACCACTGGCGTCATCGACCAAGGTCGGACCTTCCCGCCACACCTGTAACTTGCCATATTGAGCGAAGATCCATCAAAAGCCAGCACGAAAGCTTGTCTCTTCCAAGGCCCACAACTATCGTAGAACAGCTAGAATCAGGCAAGGAACGAAACTGGTATTGCTGATCTACCCGAGTCATACGTTCTCAGTATTACTCAACTTGCAGTTAGCTAGATGATTGCGGCTCCACATATGAACCAGCGCGGGAAGTTCGTTCAGGCGCTTCTGCACCATCTCCGGCGCTTTCGTCTTCTCCTTCGTCTGGTCCACTTCGTAACCGCCAACGCGCACGGCCTCTACGGAGGCTGCGCTCTGCCTTTCTCGAGCTGGCTGCTTCAAGCAAAGCGTCAATAGTTTCTTGCACAATCATCTGACATTCGTTCGCCTCCGGTGCTTGCTCCTTTGGTGAAGGAGGATTCTCGTAACGGATCCACTGGGGAACAATGACATGGGGCGCCAGTCTGCATGACTGGGTGGTCCTGCGCCACGGGCGAACACGGTCAATAGTAGCCGCTTCTGCTTCTGCGGCAATACGTCGAAGTTCTCCACGAGTTCCGAGGGATGGTCGCAGTGTCATTGTGTGTTTGTAGCGAGAGTGTTAATGTAGTTGATTTAACTTTGAGACGCTGATAGACGTAGTGTTAGCGCCGCAGGGCTGGTACGTCTCTTCAGGGAAAGGTTCGTCAAGAGAGAAGGATGAGGTGGAAACACAAGGAGGCTCTTGACAGTTTAAGTACTCACGTTCTGAAGTTCTCGCTAGTCTCGAGTCAAAAAGCATTCCTAAGGGGACGCAGAGATGTTACAAATTGTTGTGTTTCGGGTAGCGAACGCTACCCTGGTATGAACAAAATTTCACAAGTGTCATTAGAAGAAGGCAAATCAAAGACGACAGTGTTCGCCTGGCGCAAGATCTACCAGAAGGGTATCTACACGTAGTGCGCACATGATTTTCACTCGACTTCAACAAAAAAATTGACTGGAGAATACCACGATGAGAACGGTATAACGATAGCAGGCAGTCTGCCGGCTTCGTCTTAAAAGTTGTTCGGCATGCAAGATGGGCAGAATCGCAACATTTATCTTCAAGGGTAAGAATAACTTGCTTGGGAGTCGTGGTCTGGTAAACCAACAAATTGTCCGATTGTCCAGAGAAGGTCGCAGTTTCTATCGGTTGACATTGAAACTACAACTACACGAAAGTCTTCAAGAAACCCAACTTGGGGCCACGTTGTCGCTTCCGAGTATGTAATATCTCCTTCAGTGCCAATGTCTGAGGTGTCCCAAATAAGCGGGGTAAAGGTGACATTAACCAGCAACGTTATCTGCCAAGTATGCCATGCCACGGAGTATGTCACTCACCTATAGTGGAGCGGTTTCTTTCTGTGTGAGTCACGAGAAGGAATGCCCACGACGACTCATACGTTCTAATGGAAAGGAGATACGAAAACTGCCTCCTTGTAAGGCGACTCAATGCATCACTTTTTCGTGCAGTTTACCGGATCCCTAACTTTGCAGCCTCAGGGTGGAACGCGACAACCTCTCCCCAAACGAGTTGTTTTAACGTCGACTTTGACGTTTTTCTAGGTGGCTCTGATTGGCAAAAGTCATAGGCCTCTTCGGCAGGAACTGTTTCTGTTCTCACTTCATCAAACCATGAATGCTTCAAAGCGTCTTTTGCCGATATGCGTCGTTTTGGCGAAAATAGCAGCATCTTCTTCACCAACTCCACAGCCAGGGGATCAACGTCGGGACCCAGAAGTTCTGCAATTCGGTTACCATCAGACTTCCTGATGCGTTTCAGAAACCAGCGACCGTAGTCGGGCAGGATTTCTACAATATCCAGAGTTGGGAAACCTACGATATCCACAATCTCTTGCAAGTGTGAGTGCTTAACGGTGGAATCAAAAAGGTAATCATGACCAGGACGAATCAATTCTGCAATTACACATCCAGCTGCCCAAATATCTACTTCTGCATCGTAGTCCGCGCCCAGACTAAGCTCAGGAGCACTCTGTAACATAGTTGTTACGACCCCCGTGAGCTGCGGCTCGTGCTGAAGGTCAGGCAGGTCCTCGAACAGAATATCTCGATTAGCTTTGCTGTAAAAACGAGACTCGCCGAGATCGCACAATTGCGCATTCATGCGCTCGTCAAGCAGGACGTTTCTTGATTTGATGTCTCGATGCATCAACCCCAACGAATGCATATGCTCCAGAGCCAATAGTATCTGATATGCAATTCTTTTCTGGGTCAAACTATCTTCCAACTGACCTTCTTTCATAGCCGTTTTCAAATCTGTTTTGAGAAGAGGAGTGACAATATATACAGAATCCCATGCTGAGTACTGTCCCGGAACATCAATATCCAGCAATCTCACGATATTTGGGTGATGAAGGTGCCTCAGCAAACGAACTTCTCGAAGAACATGTCTAGCCATTCGGGTGGAAGAAAAAGCCCTGAGAATTTTCTTAATGGCAACTGTGGAATTCCCGGTTGTATCAGTGGCTTTAACCACGAGCCCATAAGAGCCAGAACCAATCAAGCGCATATGACGATATCGCACATCAACGATGAACTCATCTTTGGTCATAAGTGGCCGTTCTAGAATTGCAAGGTTCACAACTGCTCGGCGTTTTACCATTTCGTACGATTCCTTCGGCTCCGGCTTATTGCGGTCGTCACTGTTCTCAGCATCATAGCCTTTCTTTCGGCCCAATTTAGACAACAGGTGATTCATGCCTGGGAAGTAACCAAAAAACGAGCAGTCACGCAAGTAGGGCGAGATTTGTTCGACAGTAACAAAAAGAAGGAACTTTTGATACAACAGGCTTGAATCAGTTGACTTCGATTCAGCAGCTGGCGCCGGTGAAGAATATGTGTAGTCGAATCGGGCTGCGTTCTGGACAATACTTGGAGATGAGGTGTAGTCCCTTAACCAAGACCGGTGCGAAGGTTGGAACGAGAAGAAGCGAGTATGGCCTGCACGGGCGACATGAGCTCTGGAGCTCAGATGGGAATTGCAGTCAAAGGGAGCAGCGAGATGTCGCGCCACGGGCGCGCGACGCACTCATACAACGGATGTGCTGAGACTTGGCCTGAACCGAGTCCAGCTTGGTTGAAGAACTGGCGCAATCTGAGGAAGATGGCCCGAACTGTTACTGGTTGATAATTGCATGCGCACAACAACAATGTGCATGTCAAGTGTTACGGAATGACGTGGCACCATGCTGGTGTGAGTCCGAGTGTTGCACATGTCAAGCTCTGTATTCTGGGTAGACGGGGCAGTCTCGAAATCCTCCTGTCATACTTCTCACAGCTGTCATGTCGAGGTTGGTGCTGCGCGAACAAGCAATCGGATAAAGGGAGATAGTCGGTGAGGAGAGAGTTACGAAAGCGTTTCATATCGAGACTGACGAGCAGGCTGTCTGCACGGCTGTGAATGAGGAGACATCTCCGCTAGAGACGGGCCTGGCACAGGACTCACATCACGGAGCAGCTCAGTTGAACTGAGTCAGTTTTCTGTTCTGGCACCAGTGGGCATCAGATCATCTGATCATTCGCATTGCTTCCCCAAGCACATTGAAGCAATAATCCTCTACCATCATTAACACCGAAGGTAAGTTACAAGGCACAGCTGTCCTTCTATCATATGGGTGCGCACATCGCTTAAATAGAAGCGCGGATTGGCGAGTAAGGCACGCCGGCTTCTCGACATGATGCCGAGATGGTCATCAACGAGATGTTCATGACATCGTGTCCAGGTCCTGGACTCCAGGATGGTCAGGGACGTGCGCGAGTTGTCCATTTTTGAAAGGATATGTTTGTGCGCACAAATTATGGCGTCTGCAAGCCATTGCGTGCCTCCGGCGTGCGCCAGTCGCTGATTGGCCAACGTTCTCGCCCGCCGTGCATGCATCTCGCACCTCCCGATTTACAATTTTACCCTTTTCCGTGCTCGCCTGCTCCCGACGCCACCATCGCCCCGCCGCACAGCTCGCAATCCCCCTTCATCCCAACTCACGTCCCCCATCCACCCCTCGTCGTTACCGCCAGTGCCTGCGCCGCTCAAGCCACACCACATCGTCCGCATCAAGTCAGTTTCAAAGTACGCTTGTTTTTCTGCCACTCAGCTCCGAGATGGCCCACGCTGCCTTCACCGCTCCGTTCACCGTCGCGCCCTCCCCGTTCCTTGCCAACCCTGTCAGCACGTCGCGACGTTCTACACCGGCTCCCGTACGCGTCGTGCCACGCGCAGAGCTTCGTTTGCAGCCGGGAATTCCGTCAGGGCAGGACCCTCAAGAAAACGCCCCA
Source organism: Gracilaria domingensis (assembly GCA_022539475.1). Lineage (NCBI taxonomy): Eukaryota > Rhodophyta > Florideophyceae > Gracilariales > Gracilariaceae > Gracilaria > Gracilaria domingensis. The sequence continues at coordinate 248,310 of VCMS01000023.1, forward strand.
CTCCGATACTACAAGCCGCGTCCAATAGAGACGTACGAGGACCGCAGCTTTGCCACTGTGCTTCCCCGCAATTGGGCGGGTGAAAATAGTTCCATTGGGGCTGCGGACATTCCGCCACTTACCAAGGAATCCATCGAAAAAAGTCGTCAGGTTGAGGTTACGCCCGAGTCTTCCAGCGCGTTTTTAGAGTATTCGATGATGGTTAAGGCCGAGAGGGAACAGGCTTTGGAGGAGCAGAAGAAAAGGTCTACACTAGGCAAGACTGGTCGCGCCACGTGCGGTGAGGCGGAAGGAAAGGCGTTTGTAAGCAATTATCAAACTGTTCTCGTTGACGGAGTGAAGGCTGTCGAATACTGGGGTGCCCCTAATGGCCCTGTGCCTAGACTCTTCGGAGGCCCCGGTGCGTGAGAATAGTTTTCTTGATTCTAATAGTCTTCTCATATATCTTGAACTACTTGGGGGTCCATATGTCGTAATTCTGAAAAGGTCTTAAAAGCGACCCTTTCTGCTGCTGCTGCTTTAATGTGGACATCAACCTCTAATTCCTGGGTTGCAGTAAAATTCTACAGAAGGTTTTCTCTTTAAGAAGGCCAACAGTACAGTATATGCGAGTTCTGTCTAATCAGTTCGGGGAGACCAAGATTTTTGTCTTTCAGCCATTGAAGGTATCCTTAAGGATAGCGTTTCTCGGAGTGAAGCGTTTTTCAGTGGACAGCGCAGGACTACATGTTCCGCGTGCCGTTTGACGATTGTGCTACATACACCGTTCAATCCAACCGGTAAATTTAGGAAGCTTCTGTACGGGATGTAAGGTTGGAACAAGCCCCGTATAGAACTGTGCCAACGTGACTCTGCTGCTACATGCTTTTGAACGGAATAGATGTATCTAAGATTAGCGTAGAGCAAGAGCTGAGCGCCTTCAGGGTGGAACGCTGGCGGTCATCATCCATGGCCATTCCCTGCAACCTGTACCCCCCTCACTGTAGCAATTTGCCCGGTTTTTGCCACCCCTCCAAACAGGGTGAAACGGGTGGGTTCTGAGTGACAGCTGAACCCACTTACAAATCGCTTGCGCGTGACAACCACAGCGGTAAGAACAAAATTTGTAAGCTATTCTTTTTGTAACAACTCGGTTTTTCAATTTCACGCTGAGGATACTAAAACGTTTTCATGAACTTCTGTCCGTAGATTGCAGGTTAACCGCACTCTCCGGATATCCGGCCGAAAGGCAAAAATCGACTGCTCGTAAAGCCGTCCGTGCAGCACGTTTGGGACGATTGGCATCCATATACCTCAGGACGGCTGACTCTAACAGCAAACCGGTGGCTGCATTGCTGCCTCCGCGTCGCGCCGCGGCTGAGGCCAGCTGCGTGCGCGCTAGCAAGCGATGGTCGAGCCGTGCTTACTCGCGTGGCGCAAACGCATGCCAACCACATGCAGCGCGTGCGCGCGGCGCCCGGCACGGAGCGTGGCCGTGGTGGCGCGCACAGCGGCGGCGGCGGCGGCTGGCACCTGGCAGTGAGGAAAGCGCAGCTGCTATCGCGCACCTGCCACATTTTCTCACGCACGGCAAAGCAGGTGGGGCTGGGGTCGTGCGCGCGCCGGATGCCACCCTGGCGTTAGCGCGTGCCGCAAGGTCTGGTGCCGCAAGTGCTTCGAGGAGTAAGTGCGAGCGCGCCGCGCGGTTGTGCGGAGAGGGAGGACGAAGGAGGGGCGGGCGCGAAGCACGCCGAGGACGAAGAGTGGGCTAGCGAAGGGGAGCGTACGGCGCGTAGGGCGCATAGGACGCGGAGGGCGCGGAAGGCGCGGAGGGCGCGGAGGAGGCGGAGGGCGCGGAGGGCGCGGAGGGCGCGGAGGGCGCGGAGATCGAGAGGTGGCTGACGATGTGGGTGTAGCAGAGGCTGGCGGAGCTGTTAAACAACATGAGCATCCTGATTTATACGTGCCGCGCGCGCTCTCTGAACAGCAGCGCTGGCCGGCCTGACCACCTTGCCGCCCACCTTCTACCCGTGATCCGCTGCCGTTATTCTGCGCTGCACGCCGTCCCTTGATCCACTCACGCAGCCCTTCCTGTCCAACGCCCCGCTTACCCCGCCACCATGCGCGGGCTGCTTGCACTGCTGTTTGTGCTCGCCTGTAGGACAGGACGGCACGCCGCACCTACAGCGCGCCGCGCACAGCCGCCGCCACTCCATGACCTCGCGCCGCGCGCCCTGGCGCTAACGCCATCGCTGCGGCGCGCCGTCAGCCATTTGTACGAAAGACATCAGGCTGTCAACAGTTACGCGCGCAAGCGAGCCGTGCTCACGCTGATCTATTTTTGCGCGCTACCGTGCCCGCAGGCGTCGTAAGAGCGGCCAATTAAGGATCACAAAGACCAATACGCGCTACGTATCCCTCAAACTGGTTAATCGCTGCTCTAAAAGCTCGTGAAGATGTATTGCCACAGGTTAAACCCCTTGGTTTACTGACATTCAACGTGCAAACTTCTGTGCATTTCGACGGACAGTCTTCCTTGTACCTCGTTCGGACCTGTGTTATTCCAGCAATCGCTTTGAACTCAATACGACCTCGTTTTCTATTCAATAACAGTAATATCGTTTTCACAAAGCTCTTTGTTCCTTTCTTTCTCCTTCCTCTCCTTTTCTTCTTTCTTTAGTCGGCGTTCCATTCGCTTTCGGTTCTTTTTCTTGCGCTTTTCGTACTCTTCCTCTGAAACGCCTTCGGGGCGAGTTCTTTTCTTACGATTAACGTAATCTAACCACTGTTTCATTTGTTGTGGATCGATTGGTTTTCGACAATTAGGACAGCAATTACTCAAAGGCCAGTTGACTTCGACTTCTTCTTCACCGTTACTTCCTCTCACCAAACTATATCTCGTTTGTCGAAGCACACGTTTGTTAGGAAACATTTTTGATATGCAGTCGTAGTGAAAAACGTGCTTGCAGTCAAGCTGAACGACGTTTCCAGATAGTTTTTCCAAACAAATAACACACTCTTCCGGATGACCAATGTGAACCATAGTAGATACTCGCACAGTAATAGAGATTGTAGGTAGTGAAACGCTTTGGCAGTAATCGTATGCGGAATATTAACGGGACGTGATGCAAAGGTGTACCATGGGAGAGGAGAAGGTGAAACGAGTCTCGTTGATATTTTTGAGATACATCTATTCGTAGTAAAGGGCGATCTGGAAGGGCCCTTTCAGTATGGTTTGCGAACCCCGGGGATTGCAGGTTTTCCCAGAAAACGGTCGTTTCGGATCAATCCGAAACGGTTCTGAAACTTTATCCGAAAAGAAGTTCATTTCGGATTTTTCGGATTCATCCGAAACGAAAGAGGCCTGTTTCTGGCGCGCGCGCCGCCGGAAATGACCTGACACCGCCTCCCATGCGCACACGACGCGGGTGTGGCTTGTGTGGCGGGTGCGGCGTGCGCGTGGCCACGCGACGCTGTAAATGCGCGCAGTTCGCGAGAAAGTGCTTACGTATGGGTGCCACGCATCGCGTGGGGCACATACGCGTGGTGCCGGGCGTGAAGAAGAAAAACAGCGGCGCGGCAGCAATGCTTGTTTCTACTGCGCACGCGCGCGCGCGCCTCAACCGCCCGTTACACTGCGCGCTGCACAACCCGCGAATCGCGCGCCGCTGCTGCGCAGATCGTTCCCCGCGCGCAGATTCAGCGCACGTTGGAGCAACCGCGCGGTTGGCGCGCTCGCCACCTATAACGCAACACGAGCCGTTTCCGAGCGCAGCCCGCGACACGTCCCGCATCGAGCACGTGTGCTCGCGCGGCTGCGGGCCACATCGTACACGACGCGCGGCTTGCGCTGCGCTCGCGCACGTGCGCAGCACGCGCGCGCGCACACGTGCACGGCGAGCTGCAGCCTGGAGCCCTTGCGTGGGTGGCAGGTGAAGTGCGCGCGATTGATACCAACAGACGCGCGCGCGCCAGCGCGTGGAAGTCCGCGTAGCTGGCAGCTGCTTCGCGTCTTGGGTGTTGTGCGTCGGGCAGCTTGGAATTTTTTGCCTTCCGCTGAGCTCATCAAGTTTTATTGGTTGCAGCTCGTAGTGGCTCCCCTTTTGGAGCGGTGCTTTGCAGATGCCAAAGAGTCGATGCGAATCTCGCCGTTCTTCTTTCGCGGCAACCACTGTCTGGTGATCCACCGCTGTGCGCACGCGGCCAGCGCTGCGCTTCCAGCCGCAGCGCTCCTCGCTCGCTTTCAGCCTTGTTAGCGCTGAGCCATCGTGAGAATCTCTGTCCAACATTTATTTGTTATCCTGCTTGCGTTTCTGAGCCTCATCATCCTCTACCCATAACAACGCGCTGTGGTCACTCCAGCCGTTGTCCACCGCTTATACGAAAGCAGCATCTCCACGTCTTCCGCCTTTACCGTCATGCAGCTTTCCGGAGCCACCATCACCACCTTGCTTCCTCCGCAACGCTTGACGCACATTGTGCTGCTCGATGCCACTCATTCTAACTTGGGCTCACCCGCGCCAAGCTTGCACCTTTCGGAGCTTGCGCCGGGCTCCTCCATGTCTTACACTCGCCACCTTGGTGCCTAGTCAGTTGGCACGCGCAAAAGTCGTCTGGTTTGCTTGAATCGCTTTGTCCAGCTAAAGTGTTGTTCTTGTTAGCGCCGTCATCACTTTTGATGTCGTCCTTGTCGTTCGAGTGCGGCACTCAACCAGGGCGTTTCTCCCACGTCTCATTGCGCAGCCCATCATTGTGCTTCTCTCAATTCAATGCAAGCACAGCCCAGCATTGTAGTTCTCCCAACTAGACGTAGTCACAGCCCACATCGTATTCTTCCAAACCACATGTAGGCACAGCCCAGCATTTTGATCTCCCCAACTAGACACAGGCACAGCCTAGTATCATTGTTTCCATTCATGAAATCCAAACCACCATGTGCTTGGCACAGCCAAGCATATGGTATTTTCGATTTCTTAGCCACTGCAACAGGCGCAGCCCGTCGCAACAACATTTCCGATCTCAACGAACCACAGTATAACGCATTCATACGTACTAGACGTAGGCGCAGCCCAACATCATAGTCCTCCTAACTAAATGTAGGCACAGCCCAGCATTGTAGCCTTCCCAACTAGACGTAGTCACAGCCCACATCGTAGTCTTCCAAATCACATGTAGGCACAGCCCAGCATTGTGATCTTCCCAACTAGACACAGGCACAGCCTAGCATCGTAGTTCCCATCAACGAAATCTGAAGCACCATCTGCTTAGCCCAGCCAAGCATGTGGTAGCTCAGATTTCTCAGCCACTGCGACAGACGAAGTCCACCGCGACAACATTTCCATAAGGAACCCACCAGCAGATCTGTTAGTAGATCAGCTAGTAGCTGCAGCCGATTTAAGGGTGGACGTTGGGGGCCCTGCGCAGTGCAAGCAGCGGCGGCGGCGGCGGCGGCCATGCTGGCGGCTTCTGGTGTATGGGAACGGTTTTGGTAATTATTTAATTATTTTCCGGAGCAAAACATACAAGCTATTTCTTTGAAACGGAAGCAACAAATTTTCTCACGTGATGAAAACCTAATTTTTACGTCTCGTCAAAATCAATCTACGGCCTTAAATTTTCAATCCTGGCCGCGTTCTCCACTCGCGCCCTGCCTGGCTTCGCCCTCGCTCTCTTCCCGCACTACAGTACTATGCGACCGCTTCGTCCACCGCTCGCCCGACAGACTGCGCGCCAGCACTCTGTCATCTCTAGCTAGCAAGCGTGGACGAAGAGCTAGAAATTCGTCCACGCCTACTCGGTGTTTAGAGAATCTAAAACGTTTCGCCTGTTTCTGGCACTTAGCAATCGAGCATCGTATGCTACCACTTCCAGCTGCTTGGGAATAGTGTGATGCTCGATGCGCTCACCAACAAGAGTGCTGCTTTTTCATTAAGTCGGAATTGAATGGAATTTCAGTTTAAGTTACTTCACTGCGTTTATTGCTACCATCAAAAGCCAGGAAGATTTTCGAAGCTTACAATTCCATAGACGTCTACGATGCGTCAAGAGCTTTTTAAAGTTCCAAATACTACTAAGTATCCCCAAAAATGTTCTTCAGATACAAGTTTGACTTTTTATTCGCCCCAAACTTCTCTTTCAAATTCTTGAAAGGCCTTAGGATCGTTAACCCAGTTTGCGCTCTTAGAAATACTTTGAGCGTGTTGTATCATGTGCGATAAACTATTAAAACGCGGCAACTCTTGTGGCGCATCATTATTGTACGCAGCACAATAGTTCCAATAAGCATTAGGTCCAACCATTCCAATTTTTCGCATGATGAACTCATCCATATACCCTAGAGATCTATGCAATTGAACGCATCCTCGTTTTAAGGAATGCCCTGTGTAACTGTTCGCGTCCGCATTTCCAATCCCAATAGAACGCAATCGTTCTCGCATAAAACCTACAAACTTATTGGTAGTTAAGGCTCGATCAAACACTAAACGATCTCCTGCTTTAGTTTGCACTACGTCAGGAAAAAGCGCACCGTCCGCATTTCCCCTCACACTGATCCATGAATACAATGCAACATAGGGGTCCATGTAGACAGAATGACATAAGGCTGTGTTTCCGTCCCAGTCAGATATTTGATAAACACGTTCAACTGTAGAGTTCTTTATGGAACAAGATAATGTTAGTGTTGCTGATTGTCTTCCAATTGATACATGACTCATTTCCAGCTTAGTGATTTCATCATACCTTAGTCCAAGAAACAGTCCTAGGACGAATATTGAATGCAGTACGACGTCCATAAGCTTCACTTCCTTAGACCCAAACCAATATTTCTCTGCGTGGTCGCATACAATTTCTGCGGTGATTGGTCTTGCGCGTGTTTTCACTCCTCCATACTTCGCAAGATTAACCCTATACGCTCTTCGAAACTCCTCAAAGTCTGGGTTCTTTGTAAGTGGATTACCCTGAATAACATCTTTTGATTGGTCACAAAACCATGGTCCCCGATGCCCGTGTTTTTCGTACATGAGGCGTAGACCTTGGACATAACCCCCAAACGTATCGATCTTCATAGCCGTTTTGGTGTTGTATCTGCAGTGATCTACTAAAAATTCATTACCAGGGTAGGAGAGTGAGCAGAAATTCTGTGCGGGTCGCTCTCATCATGTTCCTTTGCGAACCGCATAAACAAGCGTTGCGATCTTTCCATATTAGCCAAAGTTGAATCGCTATAGGACTTGTTAACAATATCCGTTATAGATCGCAGTCCTTTAGAAGTCTTGCAACGGCTGTTGGTATCTGTTGGTTTTGCGGCATCTGGATGAACATTCTGCTTTTTCATGCTTCACAGAATGTAAATGTTTGCTTGTACTTTCGGTCTAAAGAACAATTACTTGTCTCGAGATCTTGACGACGACAGTGCTGATTTGAAACAAGTGTAGTTCATCGTAAACGTTATCATGTAGACAACTGATGCAAACACTGTGAGCATGAGGAAATCTGTGACAGGTTTACACGGATACACGTTTTACGCTATTGTATGTTTTTGGTTGCTAACGTTGGGTTCATGAACTGCTTGGGAGATTTCTGGAGAGCCCGGAGGCAAGATACGTTGTTCTCGACGTTCATTTCTCCTAGTAACCTTTCCTTTCTTCTCTGTTCTCTTACGATAAACATTTATAAACGTGGTATACTCAAGCGATATGGAACGAAAAGGACCGATTCGGCCCAAACAGGGCGGAGGAACAGGGGTTGGGTTCAAAATGCCACCACAGATCTATCTTGACGAACCAAGGAAGTTTCCGCTTATTCTTTCTGACATCAAGCGCTTTCTGGAACACGCAAAGAGCCAAGCAGAACTGCTCTTAATTGAATCCACTGAATGCCAAAGAAGTGCTGTGCAGAAAAAGCTAGATCATCTCAATGTCGTAGAAGAATCTCTGCAGTGGAGAATGTTTGTCTTAAGTCAACGCAAAAACAGTGATCTAAACTGGAATACAACGGCGATAAGCAGCTGTACCAGAATTCAGAATATGTCAAGAACTCAGCTTCTAAAGACATCGATGCACCAGAGGCGTGATATGGTTCTTAGTACAGAATCGTTTTACAATGTGCAAGGGGCCTCACATGTGATGAAGACAATTGACAAGCGTATCTCTTCACCGAGTTCTAATGCAGCAGTTTGCGCTCTTCGTATGCCGATTACGCAGTTTATTCCGGGTCTGCCAAAGCAAATTGAGGAAATTGTTCAGTTATGGCGGAGGGGTGATAAGAAACGGTTCTACCCGGTGTATCTTTTTGACACTGTTCTACAGCGCAAAAAGCTAATTCATGGTTATACAGATTGCCGCTGGAGAGAATCTGGGCAGAAGTCTGCATATTACAAGTTCAAGAAGCTTGTAACCATAGTTTCCGAAGCCCATGGAGACCTTCCAATCTTCGATGTTAACAATCGAAACTGGAATGAAGCTGTTTTGCTGTTCCACGCGAAGCACGATAGAGAAAAGCCACTTCCGCTCAGCGCTTTCTTTATGAAAAAAGTATATCAGGGTTCTCACTCAAAGTGAGTATACTCTGTACATTTTCTGAGTATACGTTTTGCTTTGATCTTTGTAAATGTTTAGAACACAAGAGTCTCTGTTCGTATAAATGCCAAGATCATAACTGTCGCCTTGAGTTGCGTTGCGTGCGGGGTCCAGGCGATGGTGTACATCCCAAGAATGCAGCTTTATATGGCACAGCCATATCCCGAGCGGCTGCACAGAGTGTAATCACTTGGGAACATCCCACGATTGCACTCATGTCCGCGGCACAGCCGTGGCAGCAGCTGCCCGGGAATGATGATAAAGCTGCATTCTTGTGCACAGCCCACGAATGCAGCTTTATATGGCACAGCCATATCCCAAGCGGCTGCACAGAGTGTAATCACTTGGGAACATCCCACGATTGCACTCATGTCCGCGGCACAGCCGTGGCAGCAGCTGCCCGGGAATGATGATAAAGCTGCATTCTTGTGCACAGCCCAGGAATGCAGCTTTATATGGCACAGCCATATCCCGAGCGGCTGCACAGAGTGTAATCACTTGGGGACATCCCACGATTGCACTCATGTCCGCGGCACAGCCGTGGCAGCAGCTGCCCGGGAATGATGATAAAGCTGCATTCTTGTGCACAGCCCAGGAATGCAGCTTTATATGGCACAGTCATATCCCGAGCGGCTGCACAGAGTGTAATCACTTGGGAACATCCCACGAGTGCACTCATGTCCGCGGCACAGCCGTGGCAGCAGCCGACCTTGAATGATTGTGAAGCTTCGTTCTTTTGCAGAGTGTAAGAATGTCGTTCTACAATGCACAACAGTTTCCTTTGAAATAAGAAGGCTTGTAAGCAGGAGAAATGGTTTAAGTAACACATGTTGAACTTAGTGAGGAACACAATAGGAATGTCGATAAAATGCTCTTTACAATTGTGTTTTAATGATGTACAAAGAATTAAACTGAGTCCAAAAATCTTTAGAGGTTATGGCAAAGGCAATGTGATTCTTATATAAGTACAGAGAGTATTGGAAGTATTAAAGATTAGCTTTGTAGCTTGAATCGCATATTACAGATTTTGTATAAGTTTACTTGCCAAGAATTAGCAGGTGAAGAACGTGAGTAGTGTTGCACTGTATATGTGAGTACAGATAAGGGTACAAGACTTTGGTTGGTGTTTTGATTTGACATTTATATTCGAAACTGTACCCAGATCTGAACCTATCTGAGGAAGAGGTCGTTATAAGACTACGGGCAAACAGGTGATATCGTGAACTAAACGGTACCGTCGGTACCAGTAATTCAGCTCTGTACGTACATACAGAGCTGAAATGCACGGGGTGACTCGTGTAACAAAAGTAGGACGGAAATATAAACAAAGTTTTTAATTTTTGCATTTTTTGGGATTTTAGTAGCCTTTGTAGACTTGATGTCCGTTCTGTGCCCTTGTAAGACAAGGGGCGTGACGAAAGAATTGTAGGCCGCTTCGCGGCCTACAATTCTTTCGTCACGCCCCTTGTCTTACAAGGGCACAGAACGGACATCAATATACCATTGACCGGGGCGACGGCTTCACTCGTCAGGTTAATCTTAACCTTTTTACTATGGACGCCGTCCCGTGACGGACGTATCAATAAATGAATGAATGAAGACTATGCAAACTCTGTGGAGACGATGCTTCGGTAGCGTACCGAAGTTAAAGGGTTACCTTATATCCTTCGGCTATCCTTAGTGCCTTCGGTACCGTCGTACAGTACTTGTAGGACGGCCCGTTGGGCCGTACTACGCGTAGAAACGCTGTCCAAGGAACGTCTCGCGGGGCAGCGATGTCGCATAACATTTGGGGAGCTTTTATGTGGCAAACCAGTAGGTTCAGCGCACGCGATAGGACGTCGTAACCATAAGGCAAAACATTAATCTTCCACCAATGGGTATCCTTATACCTTTGACGGTCCTGCGAAGCTGTTGATCTTAGGGCAGAGAACAAGGCCTCCTATTCCCACGCAGCAGCTCCATTGGTTGGAGACGTCTTGACGACCGAAGACGTAACCGCATTTCGCAATTCTTCGGAGTTCATCATCATCGTGACATTGTTTATAATGCTATAATCCATCGGACCACGCCCGAGGCAACGTTGATTCTTTTACTCGGCCTGCAAAACGCCGATCTGAAAGTAGATGTGCCCAATCTGCGTACAGTTTGACGATCCAGAGATTTCTCTGTGTAGCCGCCGGTCGGGGCGATTCTCACTATTTCAAAAGTTGGAAGCAAACAGAGATTCTTCTCTTCGTCATTCACGCAAGCGGCACATCCGTTAAGCTAAGCTACGGAACTTTTCCACCCCACAATCTACATATGACCCCACTTTCATCTGTCAAGCATGTGTGTAGTGTTTTGCTGCGACAACATCGTGAAATTTGCCATTCGAAACGACTGTCTACAAACCGGGGACAGCCTTATCAGACAGGATGCCAGACGTGATGTCGTTTTCGCCAGAAACGCACGAAGACGCTGTGCATCTCTCCCGATGTCCTGAGCGCCACCCATCTCGCTGACATTCGCGAGAACAATAATACACGGTTCGGCAGGCGGCGCAAATCTTGTTCACACCCGCCTTCCCACATACGTCGCACACTATTGAAGAAGCGGATAGCTCGCGTTCTATTTCAGCGATAACGGTTTGAAACTCTGGTCTTCGGGAGCATAAATCACGCGGACTCACTCCAGAACGATCCGGTTTTGAAAGGTCAGCACCGGCGCGCAGCAGAGTTCGAAACGCGTCCTTCTTGCCACCAATGACAGCAGAGACGACAATATGTTCGCCAAACCTGGTGTTGGCATTCGGGTCCGCACCATAGGCCACCAGCACGCGTGCCATTCGCAACGTTGTAGGGTTGCTGATAAAACTGCAGGCAATGCTAAGCGGGGTGTATCCCGCAATATCGCGGGAATCAACTCGAGCACCAGCGCGACACAGGGCGTGAACAACGTCGACATAGTTTGTAGCCATTCGTTCCGACATGTTTGTGCATGAACGCGCGCTAAAGCAGACGTAGTGTAGAGGAGAAAGCCTGAGATTAGACAGTCGTTTCTCGAGTAAATGGGTGAGAGCAAACTGGCTTCCGAGGCGTTGCTTGTCACGCGCGGCTCGAATGAGACTTTGAAGGCGATGAACGTCTGCTTCCCACGCGCAGCGATGCAAACTACATGAGGCGCTCTGTTTGAATACAGCATCCCTGGCGTCAAGGCCAGTGGCCCAGGCCTTGCGCAAGGGATGAAAGGGGGCGGCGGCGAGCGGGGACTGATCGCCATCGCCATAAGGATCAGACCTGGCGGCATCTACTGCATGATGCACCAGTCGCCACGCCGCAGGCGTCAACGGCGCGTTGAGGTTATTGCACAGCGCATCGAACGAGCGTCGAAAGGCATCATCGGTGGCATCAAGAGTCGGGGGCGACGACGGCGGCTGCGGAGCGGGTCTAGCTCGTCTCATCACGCGCGACGGGTGGACCAGGGAGCAAGCGCAACAGGCAAGGATGAGAATTTTGCTGGGAGAAGAAGAGGGCGAAGAGACGGGGGGGGGGGGGGGGGGAAGGGCAGGCGATGCACATCCACGGCAGCGCGGGCGTATGCTCTTTATGTACGGTTTACAGAACGTGCAGCATGCAGCGGCGCGGCAGACGCGTCGCAGACAGACTGTCTCCACCGTGTCTGCTGGCGCGCGCTTGGCGCCTCTCTCTCTCGAGGCACGCCGCGCAGTTTGTGTACAAAAATCGCTCATACAGCGCTTTCGTACTGCGCGGCGGCCGCGGCCGCGGCGGCGGGCGGGGGATCGCGGCGGCGGCGGGCGGCGGGCGGCGGGCGGCGGCGGCGCGGAAGCGCGCGCGCGCGCGCGAGAGCGGCGGGCGGCGGCCGCGGCTGCACGGCCGCGGCACGCGGGCGGGGCGGGCGCTCGACGAGCGTTTACCGGTATGTTTGGCGCGTTGTTGCGGACGCGCGGCACGCCGTGCGTGCCACGCATCCGCCTCCGTCCGCGCCGCACATGATGTTTGTCGCGCGTCGTGTCGCGCGTGGCCACGCGCGCCACGTCTTCCGCCGTGGCAGCTCCGCACTGGCGCGCGAGAGCTCGCGCGCGGGACATGACAGTGGCGGTGCAAGCAGCGACGTAATACGCTCATTTACAATAACCTTTCTACCATGCGCAAACAGCGCAGAGGCGTTCGACACGCCGCCCGGCGCGCGGCGCTCACGCCGACCCGTTGACGGCGCCGTTCGCAGCGCCGTTCGCGCTTCCGTTCACGCCGTTCGGCTCGGCCATGCCCACGTCCTCGCGGTCTGTCACGATGCCCTTCTCCACCAGAAAGTCCAGGATGGCCTTGGCGCACTCGTTGACGCTCAGTTTGTCCGTATCGATCTTGACCTCAGGTGACTCGGGCGCCTCGTACGGGTCACTGATTCCGGTAAAGTTCTTAATTTCGCCCGTTCTGGCCTTCTTGTACAGCCCCTTGGGGTCGCGTTTCTCCGCCACCTCCAGCGGCACGTCGACGTGCACCTCGACGAACGGGATGCCCGCCTTGTCGTGGATCTGGCGCGCCACCTGGCGATCCGCAATGTACGGCGAGATGAACGCAGACGTGCTGATCACGCCCACGTCGGCCATCAGCTTGGCCACCTCCGAGATTCTCCGGATGTTTTCTTTGCGGTCCTCGGCACTGAAGCCCAGGTTGCTGTTGAGGCCGAAGCGAATGTTGTCGCCGTCCAGGCGGTACACCAGGTAGCCCTTCTTGAACATCATTTGCTCCAGCGCCACGGACACGGTGGACTTGCCCGAGCCGGAGAGGCCCGTGAGCCACACGGTGGCGCCGCGCTGCTTGAGCATGGAGTACCGGTGCTCCTTGGTGATGGCGCCATCATGCCACACAATGTTGGTCGCAGTCGGCATGGCGAACAGTAGCAGGCAAACAAGCAGACAGGAAGAGAGCGAGCGAGCAGAGTGAGTCCCACAGCGCGGAGGTCGTGAGCACAGCACAGGGAAGGCGGTTGCGTAGGGGGGGAGTGGGGAGGGGCAGGGCGTGCGCAACAGCGCTCTCCGCGTTATATAGCGGCTGGGGAGCAGCGCGGTGTAAGGACGCGCCGCCGCATTGCGCGGCGGCAGCGACGGTGGCGCGTCACAGTGTAAGGCGCCGGTGGCGGCGTGTGTGGGAATCTCATCGCGTTTATTTCACGGTGGCCGCGCGCTGCAAGCAGCGGCGCGCTTACCGTGCGGCGGCCGCGTCCGCCGAAGGTAGGCGGCGCGTCGTACCTCCTCACCCCCCGCGCCGCGCCGCCTCAAGTCCACCGCGGCAGCCAGCGCAGCCGCTCCAGCTGCGCCGGCGTGCGGTGCAGTCCGTACGTCCACGCGCGCCAGTGGTAGAACGCGCCCGCCATGCCCAGCGTCGCCGCCGCGCACAGCGGCGCGCGCGCGCGCGCCGGCAGCTGCTCCGCGCTCAGCGCCGTCAGCAGGCACGCCATCTGCAGCGCCGGCAGCACGTGGTAGAGGAACGTGCAGCGCTTCACGCCAATGTACGGCAGCAGGTTCAGCACCCACCCGCACAGCAACAGCGCCATCTGCAGGCTGCGTTCGCGCAGCTGCTTCGCCTCCTCCGTCTTGCACGCGCGCCGCAGCCGCCGTACCCTCCACGGAGCGCTGAGCACCAGCAGCGCGCTGCTGACCACCCCGACGAGAGTCACCACGCACAGCACCGGGTTCATCAACAGATAGATTCGCTCTCTCATCCCGTTGGGAGCCGGGTCGTCCAGGTACAGAATTCCGCGCGCGTTGACCAGCCATTCGTACCACTTTGACTCCCACGTGTGTCGTTCAGAGATCTCTCGGTTGGCTCGCAGCATTTCCCAGTTGAGGTATCGGAAGTTGGCCATGAAGCTGGGCGCCTCTTGAGCCGCGTCGTAGTGTTGGCTGCCGGGCAGCGTCCTTTGAAATGCCATTGGCATGAACGCGTCGCCCGGTCCCGAGTTGGGAAGAAGGTAGAAATGAACCCAGAACGACGCCACATAGATGGAGATGGCTATCGCTGCTGCCAGCACCATTTCGAGTACGTCTAGCGGTGCATCTGGGAACACAATGCCGGTGAGAGAGACGATCGCAATCATGCCTGGCGCCACGATGGCGGTCCATTTCGTGGCCACTGCAAACGCGCCAAACACGGCCGTCAGCGCCACAAACAGATACCGCCGCGGAGTGCTTTTCGGCGTCTTCCACATAAGCAACGCAAACAAGAGCGAAAGCTGTATGTACAAAATCAGCTGCGCATCGGTGAGAATGAGGCGAGATTCGACGCATAAAAGCGTGTCAAACAGCGCCATGGCAGCAGTTGTCAGCGAGACGGGCATCGATAGCGACAGCACTCTTGACGTGAGAAACAGTACACTGGGGATCATGGAGCCGAGCGTGGCCGAAAACGCGCGCTGCGGATAGTAACTGATTTGTCCATATGGCTTTCCAAGCTGATCGAACTTGAAGGGGGTGGCGTTGTATGACGTTAGTTTTGCTACGGCTGTTAGAGTCAGTTTTGCAAAGGGGGGGTGAATGTCAAACAGATACTCTCCGCGCACGTATCGATGTATGAACGCGGCAAAGTGAAACTCGTCGAAAACTGCGGCACGACAACACGTCAGTCTCACGCAAGAACAGAGGGTGAAAAGGAGGACCGCGGCACCATACCTATCTTTGCGGGGTGCGCAAGTTTGTAGAAGCGCGTGCAGAGCGTGACGAGGAAGAGCGCAATCGCAACGAGCACATTGGTGCGCAGGCGCTTTGATTCGGCGTGCGTGAGCGGCGCGTCTGGTTTGAGCGCGCGGATGCCGATCACGTCGCACACGCTGGCGAGCAACTTGGACGGGCTTTTGGCGACGCGGCGCGAGGCGGAGGCGGAGCTGGATTTGATGGCGGACTTTATCCTACGACGGCGCAGCTTGGAGGAATCCATTGCGGCGCGCGGCGACGACAGACGGAGGCGCGAGAAACGGAGAAGCGCGCGTTCATGACGACGGAGATGATCAATCACTTTGTGCTGGCGACTGGGGCGCGTTTTAATTGCATCGGGGAAGTGGACACACACGACACACGCACCGGCGCACGGACATGGCCCGCCGCCGAGGAAGAATCGTTCTGGCGCCGCCTGTCTCCGCCTCGCCGGTCGCCTGGGCGACTCCCCTCCCTGCCCCCCTGCCCCCCAGCGCCAGCAGCGCCGCGCGCCTTCTCCCGCGCAAGTTGTGCGGTACGTGTACAAGCTACACGTACTTTTGGCCGACAATTACCAATTGCACGGCCGCGCCTGCACTTAGAGGTACGGCAGCAGCCCCGCGCCCATCGCCTGCGACCAGCGCCCGCGATCGTCTCCGCGCACGCGTCGGTAACGCGCCGTCACACGACGGCTCGCGGGTCGCTCCGCGCCGCGCTCGTTTTCCGCAACGCCGCTGAGCCCCCTCATGATGCGCTTCCGACTCTCGTATGCGGGGCTTCCCACGGGAAACTCTGGCGTTTGCTCGCGATCGGCGTTGTCTTCCTCCGCTTCCGGCTCGTCGTCGCCGCCGCCGCCGCTGATTGCCAGCACTCTCTTCCTCTCCAGCTCCTTCCTGCGGTTGAGCTCGTGCGCCTGCGCCAGCGCGGAGCTGAGGTCGTGGCCCGCGCTGGAGGGCGGCGGCGACTGGGCGCGCGCCTTGGTTTGGTTGAGCTCGGCTTCGAGCGTTGTGAACATGCGACGGAAGAGGCGCACCAGATCCTGCAGATCGGTTCTGGAGATGAGGTCGTCGTCGTCGAGAGGCGCGGCGTTGGACTCGGGTTCGGGAGGCGCGTCGGGCTCGGCCAGCAGCGATGTGTGGATCTCCTCGTCGCTGCCGTAGTCGGCGGGGTGGTGGGGATCCAGATCGAAGCGTTGTTTGGACGACACGCGTTGCGTTGCGTGCTGCTGCTGCTGAATATTGGTTTCGTGTGCAGTTATATAATGTGCGGCGGTGTCATTGTCCGCGTTTTGGTCATTGACAGCGATACCAAACAGTTTAGAGAAGGAATTGAGCCAGCTATTTGTATTAGATGGCGGTTCACGTGATGTTTGACGCTCCTTTCGAGACTGCCTGGCCGCCCGTTTTAAATCATCCGCGGCCATGTCGCGACGCTGGTGCGCGGATTTGTATCGCTTCGAGGCGCTGGGTGATACGTCTCGAGTGTCGGATTGGTCCGATACATGCGAGATATCGGGCGTGTCGTACAGGTTGTTTTCGTTATTATTGGAGTGGTAATGAGTGGAGTGGAGGTGTCGGAGGTCGGGCATGTCGTTGAGTGGTGACGCGGCCGCTGCTATGAAGAGCGTGGTGAGCAGCAATGTGAGTGGTGCGTTTCTGCTGCACTTCATGGCTGTGATGCGGGAATGGGAATCGGTGGCTCGACCTGGTGGTTGTGATCGTTAGTAACGGTTAGCTGCTGAGTGGGGGGGGGTTGGGGAATGACGGGGGGTGGATGCGGGCGAACGAACGCGCGGCTTTCCGAGCGTTCATGATGACGCGCGGCGCTAGCTAGCGCTGTTGGCATCGGTTTGAATTGGAAGCGAGACTGTGGGCGCGGCGAGCCGTGTGGACGGGTACCTAATTAGGACGTTGACTGGAGACACGTCGCGCAGTCAGCGCGCGTCAGGAGCGAAGGTAAAGGGCTACTGGCGGTGGTTTCTACTGGACGGCGGGCACGTTAGCCGGTCGGAAGCTGGTTTCCAAAAGCGGCAGTTGGGGTTTGACGCGGCGGCAGATGTGCGGGTGCGGTAAGTCAGCCGTACACACTGCCGCGCAGCAGTACAGCTGTAGCGGCTTGGGCGCACGTTACAGCCGCGCGAGAAGGTACGAGACGCGGGGCGACGGACACGGGCGCCGCCGGGGGGGCTGGCGGCCGGTGGCGGACGCGTCGCGAAGACAGCGCGCGCGCGCGGAAGTGGCTCGCAGCGGGCAGCGCGCCGCGCGCCGCGCGCGGCGCGCGCGCTGAAGGGCGGGCGGCGCGCGTCATAGACAGCCACCGCGCGCGCGCCATGCCAAATTCCGGCGGGGGGCGTGGCGCACCGGCGCCGAATCACGTGCGCGCGCCGCGCTCACGCGCGCGCCGCGGCCGCAGGCGCGCGCGCGTGCGGCGACGACTCGTCGCCAAGCTCATGGATTGCCGCCGCCGCGCCCCTCGCGCGCGCCGCGCTCTCGCGAGCGGCAAGTGGAAGCGCGCGCCCGTCCGCGCGCCCAAGATAGATGCGTTGCGTTCGCCGCCGCGCGCCGCGCCTGCGCGCGGCGGCCGCCGTCGCCGCGCCGACGCGCCGCCGCGCGCGCCGCCGCCGCCGCGCGCCGCCGCCGCCGCCGCGCGCGCGCGCGCCGCCGCGCCCATCGCGGCGAAGCGAGCGCGCGCGCGCGCCGCGCCGGCCGCCGACGCGCGCCGCCGCGCGCCGCCCAATGCGCGGCGGCGCGCAGCGCGCTGCAGCAATGAGCCGCGCGCGTCCGGCGCGCGTGCACACGCCGCCCGTGTTGTGCCCCCCCCCGCGCGCCGGCTGTGTCCCCCCCCCCCCCCCCCCGCCCGTGTGCGCGCGCGCGCGGCCGCGATTCGTTGCGCGTCGCGCGTGCGGCGCCTCTCGAGCGCGCTCTCTCGCGCGCGCGCCGCCGCCGCGCTGATTCCCCCGCGCCGCCTTGTAAAGCTGTACGCCGTAGCTACTGTGCCGTGCGGCGCTTCCGCCCGCACACGTCTCTCACGGAGTGCGCCGTCACAAGCGGTGCAACGCCCGCCCGCCGCCCTTCTTCCCCTCCCCCTTCGCCCTTCTTCCCCTCCTCCAACCCCCCTCCCCCTCCCCCTCCTCCTCCCCCCGCCCCCCCTCCCGCGCACGGCGCCCCGCGCTTCTTCCTCGCCCCCGCCCCTTCGCCGCCTACGCGCGCCGCCAGTTTGTCGTCCCGACTACTGCCGCCGCCGCCCGCCGCCTAACTTTGCCCGCTCGTGTGCTCGCCGCGTCTTGCTGTCTGTTCCACTCTCTTTTCCACGCCGCCCGCCCCGACTCGCCCCAATCATACACCCACATCCTGTTTCCCAGTTTGGCACACACACACACACACACCCCCCCCCCCCCCCCCCCGCACACCAAACCTACCTACCCCCTACCCGTCGCGTTTGTCCGCTGTCCCCATTCCGCGCCCCCACCTACCTTACCCTACCCCCCTCCCCATTCATACCTGCTACTACCATCACTCCCCTCCATTTATTCATACCCTCATACACCACCCCCCCCCCCTTCCACCCCCCGCCCCGCCTACCCCCCGCCCATGCTGTGCGCGCTCGTGCTGTCACCACCACCTTGCTTGACACCATCTGCCGCGTCGCCGCCTCCCGTCTGCTCCGCGCTGTGACCCGCCGCACGTCTTGAGAATCTCCCCTGCTCGTAATAATAACTCCCGTCACTTCCGTTTCGCTTCGCTTTCGTTTGGCTTGCCTCTTCCACTTGCGTCCTGTTCACCCGCGAGCTACACGTTTGTCGCTCCCCGCTCCCTTCAACGCTGCGCGCCCCTCCTACCACCACTCGTACCCGCCGCGACAAACTCTCCGCGCACAACCTTCGTTCCCGTCTCCGTCCCCGTATTCGCCGCTCTTGTCACCTCCGATCTTTTTTTTCTCTGCCTTTCACTTCAACTTAAGTTTGTCGTGTGCGTGCATTCTCTCGTACCATACCCCTGCCCTGCCCTTCCCTTCCCTTCCTTTCCCTTTCCCTCCCCCTCCCTTTATTTTCTTTTTCTTTCCCTCGTTCTCTCGCTTCCGTTGGTGCACTGAACATGGTGGATTACCCCGCAAACAACCCGTTTCAAGTGGAAACCAACTTGACCAACAGAGTAACAGCCGCCAAGGAAGCCGTCTGGTTTCGCATAGGAGTACTGCAAACCACCATGCGAGATCGCGAACGAGCTCTCAACGCCTTTGAACGCGTCCTGGCCGTCAATCCCAACAACGTTCGCGCAATGACGCAAGCCGGCGCCGTTCTCGCCAAGAAGGAGTGTTACCACGAGGCCATTGTGTACCTGCAACGCGCCATCAACGCCGATGATTCGTGCGGCGAGTCGTGGGCCATTCTGGCGCACTGCTACGTCATGACCGATGACTTGCAAAAAGCCTACCAGGCCTACCAAAATGCCTTGAGTAACCTGCCAAACCCGCGCGATCCCAATCTGTGGTATGGAATCGGTTTGCTGTACGATCGCTATGGCAGCCTGGACAACGCCCTGGAGGCCTTTCTGGCCGTGCTTTCCATCTCGCCCGACTTTGAGCGCGCGGATGAGGTTTGCTTTTGTATTGGCATTATATATAAGGAGCAGCAAAAGTTTGACGAGGCGCTCAAGTACTTTAATAGAGTGGTAGTTGCTTCCAATCCCCCTCCTCCTCTCACACGCGCTGATGGTTGGTATCAAATTGGGCATGTTCATGAACTCAAGCGCGATATAAACTCCGCCATCGAAATGTATAAACAGGCGCTCAAAGAAAATCCACAGCACCCAAAGACTTTGCAAAACTATGGATGGCTTGAACATAGTCACAACAGTAACGCCGCAGAGGCCATTCATCTGCTGCGCCGATCGGCCGAGTATGAACCGAATGACGGCCAGACTTGGTACTTGCTGGGCAGAGTGTACATGTCCCTGCGCGAGTTTCGCCAGGCTTACGATGCTTATCAGCAGGCCGTGTACAGAGATTGCTCCAACGCTACCTTCTGGTGCTCGATCGGCGTCTTGTATTATCAGATGAATCAGCGTCGCGACGCTATGGATGCGTACACGCGAGCGATTGGACTCAACCCCTATGTGTCTGAAGTGTGGTACGACCTGGGAACGCTGTACGAAAGCTGTGATCAGAGCAGCGATGCCATTGATGCGTACCGGCAGGCCGCCAAATTGGCGCCTGACAATGCACAGATAACCGCTCGTCTACGAGTATTAGAAGCCAACATCGCCAACCAACAGACGCATCCAACATCACAACAACCTGCAATCACCCAACCACAGCCTGTGCAGATGCAGCCTGACATGCAGAATGCCACCCAAGGACATGTCAATCCTCTTCTTAATCGATCTATTGGCCCGTCCGTTCACCACATGCGCGATCCACTCCCTCAGCAAAAGCTTGCTCAGCACCAGCCTCTTATGCAGCCTCCGCAACGCCATCTGCGCCAAGTACCTCCCCAACAGCCTGCCGTGAACGCGGCGCAAGGTCCGGTGAGTATGCAGGGCGTGCATGAACGAACTGGCGCCGTTGATATGGCTCCCATCCCATCTATGCGTCCTCCAACTATGGCGGCGGCACCACCAAATGGATATGCGCCACATCAACGAACTGCTGTGCCTGCGTCAATCCCAACGCCGGTGCAGCATGCACCGCATCCGATGACTTCAGTCACCCAGCATCTCTCCCAACCATTGTCCTCGCAACAGCACCCGGCACACATGCCTGTTTCAGCACCTCCGCATATTCCACGCCAGCAATATGCTGTCCCTATGCACACTTCTGCACCTGCGCCACATGCTCAGCTGAAGCCGCTCGCTCATCAAGGTTTACCACAAGAGTCACATCTCCAGCCGCATATGCAGCAAACCCACTTGCAGCTGCCGCGACTTGCCCCTCCCTCGTCGCAGGGCAGGTTGCCTCCAGAGGCTCAGCACCCTGCGTCTGCGCATGGAGCTCCAAGGCTTCAACAACCTCCATCTGGTATGCCGGTTCGAGAACCTCAACCGCAGCCGCCGCCTCAGCCCCGGCCCCAACCTACAGCTCACGTGAATGGCACTTCCGAAACGCGGAGCTTGCCACAGCAACCGGCAACTCTGTCTCAGATGCAACCGTTGCCACAAATGCAACAACTTCCACCTATTCAGCAGGCACGCGCAACTCCTATTGAGCGACCACAGCGAAAGGGTCCCGATCACCACTCCCCCGACAGTGCAGAACGGCAACGAAGGTCGAATGCCACTGAGGATCCTAAGAATCGTGTGCGTGGAAGTGATGATGGCAGCCGCAGTCGTTTCGGCCTTAGCGACCAGCTTCAAGCCGCGGAGGACGTGAACGAGAAATCCCACCCGCTAAAAGTTTCGCAGCTGAACAATCATCCTACAACCCAATTACCGTCGGCAACTCGACAAAGCCCTCGGAGGTTGTATGCCTCTCCTCAGGAGCGGGAACAAAGGACTGGCGAAGGCCGCGAATCAAGTTCTCCTATGCCTGGCGCACCTCGCGATCGCAGTGAGTCAGTCGATGACAAAATGAATGACAAGGTATTGTCCAAGCATGTTGCGAAACCAGTCGAGTCTGGTGCTGATAGTTTACATAGGATGAGTGATTCTGTGCAACGTGAAAGAGACCATCGAACAGATTCTAGCGGCCAAAACGGACATGCAATGCCTGGGCGATCAACTTCATCAGATCGACTATCGCCAGTGAAGCAGACGGGAGCGACATCGAGCCAGGAAGATAATAGCCAAGCCAAAGGAGATGAAACCAAAGCCACCTACTCGCCTTCCCCTTCGCTTCCTAAACCCACTCCTGGCTCCCTTCCACCGCTTTCCGAAGTGGGTAACGGCAAGCATCTGCCTCCTACATCTGCGCCAGGCACACTTTCAATGGGAGCTGGTTCCAATGGTGTCACTAGAACTCCGTCTCTCCCTCTGTTATCGACCCGTGCGCCCTCCACATTAGGTGGTGGCTCCTTGCAAGCCGCCAAGGACCCTGCCTCTGCAGGGTTGGGGTTAACGTCATCCTTGACGAAGTTTAGCAAGAGAATTGCCCACGCGCCTACAACTCCTGTCAACAGTTCCGTCGCACCATCGTCACTTCCATCGCCTCTGCCGACGAGGAAGACTCCTGGTAGCGGCATGGGTATGCATGGTCATCGATCTCCGCGCCCTTCAAAGCAAAACCACGTACCTTCATTCAAATCGATACCCATTCCCCCTCCGAGCTATGGGGCTCAAATTGACTCAGTTCCTTCGCCGTCATCTTTACCGGTACTTCCTGCCCTTCCATCTCGTGCTATTCACAGCAATGATGCGAAGAGCACCACGGAAAAGGAAAGGCGACGTACGTCAAATGATGAAGGTAAGTCTGGTGCAGACGACGAGAACACCCACCCACGAGGTGCGTCCTCTCCCAAACGCTCAGGCGATGGAGGTTCCCGCCGCACAGCTGAACATTCGCACGGCAGCAAGTCAGTCTATGGCATGCTTCGATCCTCTCCCGCCCCGAAGGGCGAGCAAGAGGGCACGGGTGGGAAGGGATTCAAGGCAAAGGAGGATAGGATGCGATCACCAAGCGCACCGCCTTTTGAGCGTCATGGAGAAAGGATGAGATCGCCAAGTGTCCCTGCGCTTGGGCGGAAGGATGGAAGTAGTTCGTCTAAGAGAGAAGGGACATCAAGGGAGGATTCACTAAGGACTGCAAAGCGACCTCGTTTACATGAAAGCGAGATGGATGTCAGCGATGAAAAATCTTCGCGGCAAAGGACTAATAACGAGCAGAGAATTGAGGACAAGAGAAAGGTCGACATTCCCTCTTTGCGGGAAATCAAACCCGGTCAGGAGGAGGAATCTGCGCGTGTTAAAGAAGGAAAAAGTGGGGACGAGGACGACGCAGGAAAGCAATCTCTCTCGTCTCCGATTGTCAATCTGCCGCGACTTTCGAACCCAATATCGAAGCTTAGTGGGCCGCCTTCGCTGCCGGCGAACACGCCGCTTCCTTCGTTTCGAAGCGAGCGAATGAGCCTGAGTGCGTCACGCTCGGCAAATGGATCCGCCCCTTCAGCCAAGCAAAGCACACAAGACGGGAATCGAGGTTCTCTATCTTTTGCCTTGCGGTCGGCACCTGTTTCGGCTCAGGCTCGAAAGGCTTCGGGCACTTCGTCCACCAGAAGTGGCGGGGATAAGGCAGACTACCAAGATGGAAGTCGGGATACTGACTCGAGAGATGTCGATGAGAGGATGGAGGCTGCGCAGAACCGAAAGAGCCCGCGGGACGATACGAGGGTGGAGCGCTTAGCAAATGGAGAAGGCATGAAAGGAAAGGCAAGCGCCGGTGCTCTGGACGTTATAAGTGCCAGTGAGTTGGGAAAGAAAGAGGAGAAGGCAAATAGAGCTGAGATTCGCAGCAGCGCTACATGAGTAGGACTTGTTTAAGTGTTGAGGATGAGAAGTGTATAAGCCTGTAGATATGTAAAGACACCGACGAAAGATATTTGTTTGCTGCGACCGAGGCGCTGTCCTGGGCTTCACCAACCAAGGGACATGGCTTCTATTCACTTGGAACACAACAGGGTGGTTCTACTTCAAAGCAAACTCGTCAGCGGGCGCGTGTTCGTATGAAAGAGACGGCCAACTTCGCGTGCGAAGGCTAAAGGCTCCCCTCTCCGCCGTACTACTATTAGGCTCCGTCGTACCCTTTGTACCTTCTCTGCGATCTTTTCTCTTTACCTTCGTACACCCACTTGTGCGCACAAACTTCGATTCTTAGCTGTGTGACACGTTGTCTACTCCGATCCTTGAAGATGCGCAGTGCAGGATATGTGCAACGACGCCTGATGCAGAATTTTTTGCAATGGTCACGGTCTGGACTCCAAGGGCGCAACAGCAGGGCATCTGAGGAGCAGCGCAGGGTTTGCAAACGAGCGGTCCGAGGTGGACAGTTTTTGCCATGGATAAGGCCTCCGCCGCCGCGTTTGCATCCTAGTCATTCATGCTCCTGGAACTAAGCGGCTGCCATTATCCCTCTTGTCTCGAAGCCGAGAGTGAACCCAATGAAGGCTTTCCACTCGAATGCCGTACTGCTGTTTTCAAAGTCGACACGTAGTGGGGGAGCATAAGGACAACTGCTCATATCCTGCCATTGCTGCCCATCTGCTATTGCTGGATGCCAACTACTTGCCTACGCGCCTATTCTTGAGAAGTGGTCTCCATGAGAGCTACTGAAACCCGCGTTCCTATCTAGCCGTCCATCTTTTGCTTCTTATCGCTGCTTTCATTTCTGTCACAAATCTGCCTTTAGGGCTGCTTCTTTGTTATACTCATTCCGTATTCCGATTCTTGCTGCACTTGCGTTTACAAGATCTGTTCTTCAATTGTTCGGTATCGTCCTGTCAATTTTTCTATGCACTGTCTTCAAAAGGTGCTTATTATCAAACTTCACTATGCGCTGCACGCTCGTCGTGTTGGACGCGTTACTCGCCCTCTTGTTGTTCGTCACCTACGTTTCTGGCACTAATGACCACGTCGAACCTCGACGTGAGGCCTACGTGAGTCTTCTATACGGCAACACATATACGCTCGCTGTTCGAGTGATGATGCAGTCATTGGTTGCGAACAGCCCTGACTCCCGAAATACAAGGGAACGAATTGTGCTGCAAACTGGAGATACCTCACAGGCCAATATTGATCTTCTTGAGAATGATGGCGTTCGCGTGATTCGCGTTCCGACCGTTGCGTCTCCCTATGTTGGATCCGCAAAGTTTCATCCGAGGTTCGGTCTGGTCATGACAAAGCTAGTCGTTTTCAATATGACAGAGTACACTCGTATTCTTTTCATTGATGCCGACTCGCTCGTGCTGAAGGACTTGTCACCTTTATTTTCTTGCGCCCGTTTCTGTGCGGCGTTCATTAATCCTTGTTATTTCAACAGTGGGCTCATGCTTGTCTCGCCGAACGCGACTATGTACAACGATATGTCACGTGTTTTACCTCATACTTCATCCTATGACGGTGGTGATCAGGGTTTTCTGAACGAATACTTCCCGGAAATGTTACAGGCTCCGCTTTTCCACCCTGACCAGCCTATGACAAACCAATCGTTCGCTAGATTCCCTTTCTCGTTTCATACTGATCATAGCGCGTACTACAACAGGCTAGCATTTACGTTTGAAGACAACCCGGGATGTGGTCCGGCGCGGGACGTTGAATGGTTAGGTCCCCCATTCATGAAACCCTGGATATGGTGGGGCTATGCCATTTTCGATCTTAGCTGGGTCTGGTACAATTATCGTCAACAAGTGGAGAATAGCTTTGCTACCGATATGCATATAAATGGATTTATGATGATATCTGTTGTGGCTGCATACTTATGGCTCATGAATTTGTACACGCGGTTTGAATCATCACCATGGACATTGAGAGCTCTAAGGGCCGTTTCACGACTCTCGTTTTACAGGTTCTCTTCAAGAACAAACGCGTTTTACTTGTCTCTACTTGGGATTCTGGTTTGGGGGGTTACCTTCTTCTTTTCCGTGCGCATCATCCCGACAACAATGCCCCCTCTACAAGCTTTCTATTCGTTTGCTCATGTCAGAGCGGCATGCAATTCATTGGTATTGCTTTTCATCGGAGCCTTGTGTCTAGCCCAGACATCAACAACACTTTCTGAAGGTAAGCTTAAGTATCACAAAACACAGTTTGCGGACTGTGTGAAGAAGATTGTCTTCTGGTCTGTGACTGATGCAGTATATCTCGTTATCTGGGATTTCATCATGTGGAAAATCAAGTTCCCGTCAATCTGGGGTCGTATCGTATTTCTCGTTTTCGTTGTCGCTTCACAGCTTCTATTTACATTCGTAATGCTCTTGAATGTCGCAAGGACCTGTATGCGTATAGTTCAGGACTTTGACTCATCGCATGGATTATACTTGTCATGAAACATACCGTGGCTCTTCGCAATTTATTGGTTGATAGAACCTGTAAGTCGGTCTCGGCTTAATTGCTGACGAGTTTTCATCGGGCAGCATTGGGTTTTGACAGTGGATAACCGTTTTGGAGCGAAGCGTTTTGTGTTGTTACATCTCAAATGCAATTCATGATGGATTTGTGTGTGTTTCATGGAAACCAGGTACACCTGAATCTCTAATTATGGCAACCCAAGATTAACAACAAGAACATCGTCTCGTAAGAGATTGGAATACTTACTTTGTTTGAGTCAATAAGCATGATTTGCTGAGGAACTCCGTTCTTCAGACGGGTTTTCTTTTTCTTCCTCACTGCTGTTTCCAAATTCGTTTTGCAGGTGTGAGGTTTTAGAAGCTACTAAGGAACAAACTTTGGCTGCCAGCTCTGAACTTTTTCCTGTCCAATTTTTGCATCCACTCGATATGCCAATTCCACCTTCGTAAGTTATCGACCTGCAGCGGAACGTTTTCGTGCGCTTTGGTGTATATCTATCGGAGTGGTATCAGTGAGTATCAAAGCGCACAGAAGTTTCCGCTGAACGACCGTACGAAAGAGTAGTTGTAGAATGGAGGGAACTGGTTGGTTCACGATCCATATGGAACCCTTCTTCTCCCAAAGGGCCACCAGGCTCTTCAGATCGGAAGAGAAACCATCTGCCATCAGGACTCAGAGGAAAATATTTGACGGAAGACGGAGTAACAGTTTTGGATTGCCGGATCGCGCCTCCGACTCTATCTGCGGAACGTGGGAACTTCATATCGACGAGAATAACTATGCTCTTTTTTGGGAGAGACGTCTATGAGTAATGTGAGTCGTTCCTCGCGATAAGACAGGCAGTCGCTGAAGAAGAGCATCACAATAAAAGAAGAATAGTATTCTCTTGGTATGATAAGATATCGGCTGTTTTGATCTTTTGGAGACAACTCAACCGAAGGTACTTTACTCCACAGAACTGCCCCGGTTTGTAGTGAGGAACCGTAGAGAAAAGCATCGGCTTGCAAACACATACACTTCCTCCTTTTCAACTTGGTATTTGGAGGCCTGACGTTTAGATTCAAACTAAAGAAATTTACACAAACTCGCGTTATCGAGCTGTTTGATTAGTACAGAAGAACAAGCGTGATAGAACAGGCGCTAGCTCTTCATCTTCTTGTATCTCATTTGCTGAAAAGGGGCTAGTTTGTGTCTTTAGAACATTGATTTTCTTCGTTTTAGTTCATTCATCATATACTCTGTAGTACAGAGTATATGATGAATGAACTAAAACGAAGAAAATCAATGAAGTTCTGTTACGTCCTACGCGACGATGTACAGAGTCTGTACATCGTCGCGTAGGACGTAACAGAACTTCATTAAAGTTTGACTCAACTCTATGAACCTCTACGAATTGAGTCTAGACGGGCTAAAAGACGGATATTCCAGCTTTAGCCATTTCAAAACAAGCATGTGCATCATGAGTGTCGGACGAAAGCAATGCTGCCATGGTCTCTTGGCTGCACAAAGTGGTACGTGCTAAGTGCCTTGTCGTGGTGTGCCCCTCAGCCGGTACACTTAACCTCGAGAAGGTGAATGAAGAGGCTCGACCCGAGAGGTCGCTAAACTCGTCCGAACTATCGGTTAGCTCGCTGGTCGCCCTCATGGACCTGATGGCACGTCGCTAAAATGACCCCGTTTAGCTGCACGTAAGCAGTAGGTCACGAGCTGGTCATTGGAGCAAGATCCTACCGCCGGTTCCCTGACTTTTCTCTCTCTCTCTCTCTCTCTCTCTAATACGGGCGCAGTAGTCTAATTCCTACATACTGCAGAGCGTTTCTGTTGAAAGAAACGCTCTTTCACTAGCTTTTCCCTCTGAAGAGGGTTTTTCCAGGGGTTTCTCGGACGGACTACACTAGGGTTGGCTGACGGTGAAAGGCTACGGACTGGTTCTTGCACCTGGTTTCACCGATGATATGAGGATCGGGTGGAAAGAACGTCGCTCATGGTTTCTTGAGTGGCCAATGTGGTACATGCGGAGCGCCTTGTCGTGGTGTGCTTCTCTGCCGACGGTCTTTAGAGGATGAATGAAGAGAGTAGTGGGAGGAAGAAGGCGATAAACGTCGATAGCGATACGCCCGCGGTCGGAAACACCTAAGATATCTAATATTTCTCATCGTAGTCCAGTAAGTGTAGTACGGCTACTTCGTTGTGGTCAGTGGTTGCGATGTAGAGGTACAATAGGTCGTTAAGTCTTGAGCAAACCCACGCGTAGGAGCGGAATTAGCTACACCGTTTCCATAAATGAGAGAGAGAGAATGATGAGGTACTCAGAAGGAACAAGATATGAACAGGTAGAACCATCGGAGACGAAATGCTCGGGCAGACCTAGAACACGTTATAGACTTGATGCTTTCTTAGAATAACTGCTCAACGTTCGTAATGGGGCTACATGTCTGTAATCGGTGGCTATATTATGACGAAAGCCTCATAGGTTGTCGGGGGTTCTTAGCAAACCCCACACGACAGGGGGAATTGGCGTAATGTGTCTCGCATCAAAGAAGAAAGGAGAAGCATGTGCATGGAATATTGACAAGCTGCCGAAGTGTATGCTTGACGGACCTTCGGATTTCCTGATCGAACATTCTCGCTCTTGAATACATGGATCGTTCTGCTCACATATGTAGGGGGAAACTCTTTACGGAAAGCCCCACCCCTCCTGTACAAAAGCAGATCCAGATCAGACCTATTGCATTTCCTGAATGCCTTGAAAGAGTTAACCACAAATAGAGACTGGATTCTATTCAGAGGCTTCTAAACCATCTAGAGAACGAAGCTCAACGACAGCTAGTGGCCCCCCTAACAGAACCTTAATAAACCAAAGAATGGAGCTACGATTCATTCTAGGAGCAACCACGAGAGCGCAGTAGAACGCCAAAAGAGAATGGGCTAATGTCAAACCACCAGCGACAGATTGTGAAGTACTGATAACATCCGAGCTCATCACGAAACTACTCGTCTTTCCAAATCCAAGGGCAGTGACTATTGTCAGAGTTAGAAGTCCTAATCTCATGGGTATTGTTAAAGACAAGTTCTCTCCTTCAATCGAAGGTTCATCGACTACTCGAGGTGCTATTCTGTTGTTTTGTTCGACGAGCTCGGCCGCAGAGGGCACTTCTTCAATTCTTGACAAGTTGGGTGGCTGTATCACAAATTTTGAGGGCTCATCCCGGTTTGCAAGTTCGTCAATAGATTTCATCCTCTCCTCTAGGCTTCTTCCAATTGCTATCGAAGCCCTTTGATCGTCTGGCTTACTGAATGGCTCAAATCGCTCCCCTTCAGATACTTCGGGAGGGGGTACAAACTGGGTTTCATCTACAGGAACTCCCAACCACTTGGAAACCTCTATGTAACCTCCAGCGTCGACGATACGCGAGACGAGGTCGATCCTCCCTGCCTTTCTCAAGTTAACATATGATAATGGATTTGGCATAACCTCCGAAAGACTTGCAAGATACGTTTTGATGTCAAGTTCCAGAGCCCGAAATGTCTCATTGTCTTCGTTCCCAGTCTTCATCCATAACTGATGTCGAGAATTCGACCAATACCTTCTACTCACTTCTATTCGTTTGTTCGTCCCTCTCGAGGCTGAGGAATGGATAGCAAGAGAACAAACATCGTACAACTGCCTTCCGCAAAAACACCGCTTTGCAGTGCCAATCGTGAGATAGTTCACAAAAGAACAGCCATAGTTATACATCCTTTATGAACCGCTCCCAATCGTCTCTTTTCCCAGTAGTCATAAATTAAGTATCCGGGAAGCTTGGTCTGGTAATGAGGACAGAGGAGGACCTTGATAATCTCCCAGATTGTCTTCGACATAAATTAACATTAAATGATTTTGGTGGGAGGTAGGATGTTTGTAAAGCAGTGAGTTCTTATCTGTTATCGGACCCTGAGTGCTGAGTGCTTCACTGGGCACCGACTGCTCTCCGTATCCTGAGAGATATATACACATGGTGATCGCTAGTTTTGTTTCAACATGAATATCTGTTTCAAGCCTTGAATAATACCGAGCTCGTTTGGAACTGAAGCATAAAACGTGTATCTTTGTCACATGACTTGAAGACTAGTCATCAAGTTTTCAAGGCTATCCGCGTCTTCGAATACATATTCATTCTGAAAGCTTGAACGGGTCTGAAATGCATGGCTTGCCAGCCTGTCAAAAGCAGTTCTCAAGTCAGACTCGTGACATCAACGAGTGACCACGTTTATGTTTGAAAGCGCGAACGCCTTTTGGATTACGAGAGTAGACTTTCTGCAAGTTAAACTAAACTGTTGTACATGAACACTGATCATCATTTCGATACAATAACAGGTCCTCAGAATCTCTTACGCTTCGTCTTGTAGAATGATAGGTCAAGCCAATAACGACAGTGGGTTCGAGATATAAATCGACGCAACATTCCAGGTGGAAGAGAGCGATGCTCCTTTCTTCACCGCGAAGTCGGAATAAAGCGCGGTAAGCCAAAAGTATGGACAGACGTCTTGAGAGTCCCATCTCACAAATCAAACGTGATGATTGCCGAAAGTATGTCGCGCGTGTTAAAGAACTTCTTTAACCAAATTTCTGCTCTCCTTATGAAAGTTCGCGATACTTTGTGTGTTGTGGTGGCCCATAATCATAACGCCCTGATGATCGGTCCCATCGCTACT
Organism: Gracilaria domingensis; assembly: GCA_022539475.1. Classification (NCBI taxonomy): domain Eukaryota; phylum Rhodophyta; class Florideophyceae; order Gracilariales; family Gracilariaceae; genus Gracilaria; species Gracilaria domingensis. The sequence continues at coordinate 279,242 of VCMS01000023.1, forward strand.
GTGCTGCATCTCAAGCCAAGACAGTATCTCATGTCTTCAAGAGTGTGGTCCTAGCTGGTGGGAATCATAATAGGGAATTCATGCGGAACGAAAGTGTTTGTCAGTTTCGGTAGCATCTAGGTCTTTCGTAGCTGCTCATTCCAATGCATGGCACAGAGCAGTGCAGTTGGCTCGACATCGTGATCAACGGGAATTTCCAGTGAACGGAGACAATCCATACCTGTAGATGTTTGGGGCCCAGACTCTAGATACTAAAGCACACATGTTTCGAGGGTCCAACACCATTTTTGTCTTCAAGGAATCAGAGGAAGACATAAATCAAGCAAGGAAAGTTCGCAGTTGGTGTTCAGACACCAACGGTCTGAACTCCCTCAATGAACTCCATCGTTTGACACGATACATGCTAATAAAAATGACACGACACGATACATGGGCATGTCTGCCGTCTTGAGGAAAACAATAGATGTCGTCCACGAAAGTTAGGACTCCCAACGTGTTCTTAAGCCTATGCAGATATCACACGTAAACAAATACCAGAACCGCGAAAAGGGATCCACATCGATAGCGATCGTGTTCAGAAGCTGATATGAGCCCGCAACCTTAATCTTGACTTCTTCGCCCTCAAGAGCCATTCCATGGACTGTTAGATGGAAATACGTCGACTCGACTCCCAATGTCAAACCATTACACGGGTTTATGGTCGATGATCCCAACGCTCCCAACGCTCCCAACGCTCCCAACGCCCTTAACTACCGCAAAAGAAAAGCAGTTGGCTTTTTCTACTCAATTCCACCCAGTTTGTGTGTCTTGCGGGTCTATGCCTTCTGTGTCCCGCTTTGCTTGGTTCAAGGCGTCAGAACTAGCTCTCAATACAACCGGAGTTGAAAAGACGCTCTTCAACATAGACTTCAACCTGACCACGGTTTTACTCTGGATTTCTCGAAATGCTTCAGAGTGCTCTCTTGTAACCTGCTCCATTTCCATAGCGGCCATACGCTTCGAAGCTCTTGCCAATGTGCGCTCTGTTAGAGAGCCGAGTTCGTTGTCTGACCTTATACCATTGGTGAACCGAGCAAGGATTCTCCTCCTGGCGCGACGGAGCTCCGTGTCGGAGTTAACTAGCTTCGACACCATAGCAGACTGTTCCTTGGTGAACTCTGTGACAAGCGTATCCTTAACTTGTTCGGGAACGATGTCTTCGTCCAGAATTGTAGCAAGAACCGTCTGTGCCTTGAGCACATTTGTTGATGTATGACGACCATAGTCAGGAAGGCTGAAATCCTGCTCAGAAGCCTCTGCCACATTTTGCTCCGTGAATGTGGGTTGAATGGAAGAATCCTCTTCTATCAAAGACAACGAGCTTGCCTGTTTTCGGGTTAGGTGCCATCTTTTAACATCGCCAGAAGACAAAAGGGCAGAGATCATCGCATCCTCAGGTGAATAGTGTAAGTCGATTACGTTCCTATCCTTCCTTCTCACGCGCTCACTGACGGTGTATACCATGTTTAATTCGACTTTTTGCGGTGATAGTATAACAAGACGGAATACTTCAACTTGGGATTCTTCACCTCCAACCATAAAGGTAACCTCCGAGGGGCACGCTTCTCCGTTTCTTGGAATGACATTGCGTGACCTACTTACGCGCCTGAGACAAGTGGGGGCGTAGGACAACATTCTACGAAGCAGGCACCGTCCTGTAGCAAGCTCAAACAAACAGATGGATGGATCAGTGACATCGCCAATAGTAAGAGCTAGAACGCCGAAGAATCCAATCGCGCCTGAGGTGCGACGAGCATGGGCAACAAATGGAGGGTGTAGCAAGTCCCCATCCGAGTTAACATGACACAACACTCCCTCCTCGTAGCATACTAGGGCACCTTCTGGTAAGGCGCAAACACTAGACACAGGTGCATGTCTGAAAGCGGACCCCAGCGAAGCGCTAACAATCTCCGGTGGTAAAAACGTCACACGGACCGACAAGTCAGACTCCATCACATGAAGATAGCCATCAGAGGTCCCTATGTATAGCAGGCGTTCGTCAGGCGACACCGCTATGGTAGTGGGTGCTGCCCTCAACGCCCGTGAAACGCGTCTGTCACTTAGTTCCACAGAAAAGCTGTACACATGATTCGTGCTAGTACCCATCACGAATCGCGCATCTCGCGATACAAAGGCGGCGGCCGTAACACGCGGCACATTGCGCGCCCGGTTTGGAGGATAGGCGCCCGATGATACATGTGTCGCGGTTTCCGTTCTCTCCGGGTGTTCTAACGCTATGCGCACAATACCAGGGCGCGCATTCGTGAGTCTGGCCAAGACGGTATCACACACTACGGCCGCACGCGACGGGACTAGGAGCAATGGTGCAGGGGCGGCGCGTAGCTGTCGCAGCTCAGCGGGGCGCGCGGCGTAACGCGGAGTGGGTTCACGCGAGGTACGCTCGGCAAACACCGCGCTCAACGCCGGTAGAACTTCGCCGGCGGCGCTCAACATGCCTGTACCGCCACGCGCAGCATGACTCAGTCCTGTCTCGAGCGTGTCAGAGGCGACGCGAACTAAAGAGGTCAGAATTTGGGCAGGTGTATTTGAGTCGTGAATCGTGCTTGCTGGCTCTGGGGGGTTTCTTGTGACAGGTGGAGGAGCTCCATCTCCCAAACGGATGAAATCGTCGAAGGTGTCTGGGAGAGTAAGCGCATCAATCGAGGGAGTGGTGAAGCGAGGCCGAGGTGGGGCAGACGACGGGCGGCTGCGCGCGCGCGGGTTGCGATTGACAGCGGCTGTGGCAGAGCCGACAGCCAGCCGTGGAGGTTCTGTGTCAGACGGCGGAGTTGGGACTGGCTGCATCTTGCTGACGTGAGAAACGAGAAAATACTGTTGGGTGTAGTGAGCCCAACAAGAAACAAAAAGAGGTAGAATACCAGGGGTAGTCTTCTATCTTTCTGATACTGTCTACACTTTGCTTTGAGGCAACACACAACACATGTTGTTGCGATCTTCCGACAATTATCGCACGCGGAGCGCATTGCCCTTGTCACCTTCTATCTGGGCTGCTCCTCGGTCCAATTTGAGGGACATTCGTGAACACTGTCTTCAACGCTTTTAACCGATCCAATACTTTGCCGGCAACAACCGTAGATACGGCCAAAGAAACTTTCCGTACAACCAATCGTGAACACGAGAATTAGAAGCGTATTGCCCCTGACCGGGCGAAATGTTCCAGTGTCTACCTTTTTGTGCCTGTGAATGGTATTTCCCTTACGACACAAGGTTGTTACACAATTGCATTCGGAATTGTTCTCCATCATGGTATTGCGAATGCTATCGATTGCAAGTTGGAAGAGCGAGCAGCAACACGAAAGTCTTCTTGTCTCCAGCTGTGGCGGGCCTCAGCTACTTTTGTACATCAAACAAAAGTTTATACACTCCACAAGACATCATGTCTTGTGGGGATGTCTGTCTGCTCCAAGGTTCTGAAGAACTCCCCAAACGCCCGGACTTGACTCGCGCGATAATCTGCATCATAATACGCTGCCAACGCACGCTCTGTTGAGAGCAGGGCAAGTTGTATAGGGGAGGAATACGACACGAATAGGGTATGGGCTAGAAACGCTAGCAAATGCCTATTGTGACTGCAGAGGAAGGAAGGAAGAAGGCCCATATGAAACCTAGCGAGGAATCGTTCATTGTTGTCGCGTACATGTGATGGCATCATCATCATTCTCACCCCTTTTCTGAATGCAATTACACTCTTTTCCCACGTATTGAACAAGTGCTGTCATTACCATCTTAACAACAATAGTTGAGAGGGCTGGAGTATTACCGAGACTCTTTCAAATTGAGAGTCTCGAGAACTTTTGGTGAACCGATTAACGTGTAGGAGAACAGTTGTATCTGCAACGCGCTCAGTGACCTCCTCGGTGGCGGCGACGGTGCGCAACTCACGGCGTACGACCCTGAAGGACAATTGGTATTGTTTTTGTGCGCAGGTCGTTGTAAACGCGAGCTCATGGGCATGCGCAACAGACAGTCAGCAGCATGACGAGAGATAATCTCGATGGAAAATGCGCATGTCAAACCAAAGTTGTTAGCGAGTGCTCTGATAGCTTGTTAGTTTGACGAACTCTCTCGTTCTCCTTGTTTCTAATATTGTGGTCGGCAGCGCTACTTTTCGACAATCTTGGAGCGGGCGGTAAGCATGTACCGGCATTGATGCAGTGCTCTCTGGACAGTGGCGAACATAGCGCATTGGACTTGCTGCTGCTGCTGCTGCTGCTGCTGCTGTGTGCAATTGTTTGTCGGACACAAAACAACACTTGTTCTATTTGCATCAGTTGTGCCCGTCCGGGGAAGAGAAACATAGATATTATGTGGTTGGTGAGTGCAGGCAAGTGCTGTCATTGAGCCTCGGTAAGGAAGCCGCGAATTGGACCAAAGTGAAATTGTCAAGGTACTGAAGGTACGAACGTAGATCATGAGATAACTTACAAGGGGTACGAACGCGTCAAGTTGCAGATGTTCTGGTCCAAAAACAGAAAAAGGAGAGATAAAACATGCAAACATTGAATGACTGGAAGCCAAGTGTGACAAGGCGATACGACGATCGGCGTGGGTAACCTCATCCACTCATTCGTCACGTGTTGCGGCGGCCTCATTGTGCGTCAACTGGCACCAACGAACACTCGATCTAGTCGTAGAGAAGGCAGCGTTGAGCATCAGCGCTTCCTGCTCACTCCTCACCACTTGCGCGCGCGCAAATCGGCGGCGCGTTCATCGAGCACTTTCTCTCTCTCCCCCCCCAATCTCCCACCTTCCGCAATGTCCGGCATCTGGGCGCGTTACAACGCGGCACTCGTCGCAAAGCCGCTGCAAACGAAGACCATGACCGTAAGTGCGGCGGCGTTCCTCCCCCACCGCGAGCGACACGCGTCGCGGCGTTGAGAAAATGGCGCGCTAACCGTCCGCGAAACAACAACAACAACAACAACAACAAAAGTCGTTCACAGGTTTCATGCTCGGCGATCTGGTGGCACAGGCGCCCGACATCAGCTCCGGCAAGGCGTGGGACGTGCGACGAACAGCCAAGATGGGCGCGTTCGGGCTGTGTCTGCACGGGCCCATCGGGCACTACTGGTACTCGTTCCTTGACCGGACGGTGATGACGGCGGCGCCCACGTCGGCCAAGGCGGTGGCGGCCAAGACGGGCATCGACCAGATGTTGTTCGCGCCCATCTTCACGTCGATGTTCTTCGGCGCGATGAAGGCGATGGACGGCAAGGTGGACGAGGTGAGCGGCGAGGTGCGGGAGAAGCTGTGGCCCACGATGAAGGTGAACTGGACTGTGTACGTAGGCGCATTCCCTGCCGGCGCGCGCGCCCCCGCACGACGCACTGACCAGCGCGCGGCCGCTGCGGCTCGACTCTCGCGCGCATTGCGTTTACTGCTGCAGATGGCCGGTTGCGCACGTGATCAACTTCCGCTTCATCCCGTCGTCGCAGCGCATCCTGTACATCAACACGATACAGATCGGGTACAACGCGTTCCTGTCGACGATGCAGGCGGCCGGGCCCGCGGCGGAGACCAAGGAGGCTGCGTAGCGTGCAAGCGCCGAATTGGGCAGTGGCTACTACTCATATTATTAAAGCTCTGTTTGCCGAGCAAGCAAGCAAGTTTTGGCAAGTTTTGGCATGTAAGCAAGGATATCCTTGAAAATAATATATGCAAGCAAAGCTGCGAGCAACGCTGTGTGCCACCCGCGGCTGTCACTGCGCACGCTCCTGCGCCTGCGCCTGCGCCTGCGCCTGCGCCTGCGCCTGCGCCTGCGCCGCGCGGTGCTGGAACACGGACATGTCTCCAATATCATCCGTGACGCGCTGCGTGAGCTTTCTGGCGCAAAACAACACGAAGGCGGCCGCAAACACGGCGGCGCCCGCGCGCTCCGCCTGCAGCGGCAGCGCGGCCACAAAGTGGCCGCCCACCAGCAGCGGCGTGAGCAGCGCCAGCGCCACGGCCTCGGCGCGCGCAAAGCAGAACGCCTCCTTGACGAACACGCCCGTGAGCGCCACAAACGGCCAGCCCGTGGCCAGCAGCAGCGCCGGGCGCGCGTACACCAGCGGCACCAGCTCGTGGCGCGCCGCCAGCACGGCCAGCGCGCCCGCCAGCCCGGCGCCCCACAGCAGCCGCAGCGCGTCGTGCAGCGGCTTCATGTAGATGTGGATGTGCGCCAGCGCCACGCCGAGCGCCGCGCTCCACGCCACGAACAGCGCGTCGTACGCGGCCGCGGGCGCCGGCGCGCCGCTCAGCGCCAGCGCGATGCTCGCGCTCTGCGCGGCGCACACGGCGGCCAGCGCGGCGCGGTACGCGCGCACGGCGCGCACGTCGGCGCGCGTGAGGTACCACGCGCCGTACGCGCCGTCGAACGGGCCGTCCACCACGTCGGGCGCGCTCGACGCCGACATGCGCGCCGGCGGCGGCGCGCGCGGCGCGGCCGGCGCGCGGCGCGCGCGGAGGCGCAGGCGGAGCGGCGCGCGCGGCGCGGCGGCGCGCGCGGCGAGGCGCGGCGCGCAGGGCACGAACGCGGCGGGCATGGCGCGGCGGCAACGGGCAGGGCGCTGCGCGGCGGCAGCGGTGCGCGCGCCACGCCGCGGCGGCGGCGGCGCGCGCGCGCAGCGCCAAGCCAGATATGGCGCGCGAGATGGCGTATCTGCCACGTGTGCCGCGTGCGCGCGCTGGAGGCGCTGGAGGCGCTGGAGGCGCTGGAGGCGCTGGAGGCGCTGGCGCGCTGGAGGCGCTGGCGCGCTGGCGCGCTGGCGCGCTGGCGCGCTGGAGGCGCTTCGCGCGGCGCGGAACGCGGCGCCTGCCTGTTCGTTTTTGGGACAGCGCGCCGTGGATACTATGTACAGTAAGATATCTGCCAACTTGCCAAGTTACTCGGCCAAACCGCCGCGGCCTGCCGCCGCGGCCGCGGCCGCGGCGGAGGCAGCAGCCGGCGCGCGCGCGTATCGGCTGCAAAGGTTGCGCACCAAGCATATCTGTAACAATAACAACAATCCATTGGACGAATTACGTGGGCTGATGTAAGCGCCGGCGACGCCTCGCCGCGCGCGCCGCGCGCCGCGCGCTCTCGAGTGCGCCCATGACGTCATGCGCCGCCGCGGTGGAACGGCCGCCGCGCGCTGCCGCCGCGCGCCCGCGCCACGTGCGCGCGCGCGCTCGCGCGAGGCGCGCCGCCGCTTGGCGCCAAACGCCGCCGTGCATCCCACGCGCGCCGCGGCCGCCACGCACAGAGAGGGAGAGAGAGAGAGAGAGAGAGAGAGAGAGAGAGAGACAAACAAACTAGCAGGCCGCCTTTTTACGAAAACAACGCGCGCGTGCCGCCGCCCCCCCCCCCCCGCCGCCGCCGCCGCCGGCGCACGCCGCGAGCGGCGCGCGCGGCGCGCGCGGCGCGGCGCGCGCGTCGCGCTCGAACAGCGCGGCAATGGCGCGGCGCAGGCGGCGCGCGCACGCGTGCACCTGCGGCAGGTCGACGCCGCACTCGCGCGCGTAGCGCAGCACGGCGCGCTGCGACGGACTGGCGGCGTCGGCGGCGCGCAGCGCGCCGGCCACCACGAAGCACGCCACGCCCACCGAGGTGGCGCGCGCGCTGGCCAGCGCCGCGTCCATCAGGCACGTGAGCACCAGCGTGTCCAGCAGCGGCGCGCGCCGCGCCGCGGCGGGGAAGCGCTTGCACAGCTCGAGCGCCACCTCGTGCGGCGTCACCACGTGCACGCGCCACTGCAGCGCGCTGAGCACCACGCCCTCCATCGCCGCCACGTCGCGCGGCGTGGTGCTGGCGCGCCGCGCGATCAGCTCGATGGGGATGTGCGCGTCCACCAGCTGCTTGCACGCGATCAGCACGCACGCCGCCGTCAGCGCGTACAGCACGCCCTTGTTCACCTTCACGGCGTGGCGCTCCAGGAAGCGGTCGAACAGGTTGGTGGCGATCGCCGTCGTCGCCATCGGCAGGTTGAGAAAGTCCGCCATCTCGCGCGACCACGCCACCACCTGCTCCCTCATGGCGCCGTTCACGCGCGACGACGACAGGTGCCGCTCGCGCACCACGTGCGCGAGGTCGCGCGCGCTCAGCTGCGCCAGCGGCTCCAGCGCCGCCAGCGCCGCCGCCGCCGCCGCCGCGCCGCCCGCGCCGGACGCGCCGGGCGCGCGCTCGCGCACCCTTCTTCTCTTGCCGCACGGCGCGGCGGCGGAGGCGGCGGCCGCGCGCGCCAGCCGCCTCCTCGGCGGCGGCGGCGGCGGCGGCGGCGGCGGCGGCGGCGGCGGCGGCGCGGCGTCGTCGTCGCTGACGAGCGAGCCCAGCGACGCGCACGAGGCGCCCCGCCCACTCGTCGTCGCGCGCCGCGCGCGGTCCAGTGCGGCGGCCGCGCCCGCGGCCGGCGGCGCGCCGTCGGCGCGCGCGCGCGCGGCGGGGGCGGCGCGCCGCGTCGCGCAGCGCCGCGCCGGCGCCGCCGCGGCGGGCGCGCGCGCCGGCCGCGCGCCCGCGCGCGCGCACCCACGCGCCGGCCGCCGCCGGCGCGCGCCGCGCGCGCGCCGGTGGAACGCCGCGCGCATGCGCGCGCGCGCGCGCGCGGCGCGCGCGCCACCTCGCCGCGCGCCGCCGCCGCCGCCGCCGCCGCCGCGGAGAGGGCGGCTGGCGCCGTGGCGCGGCGCGCGTCACGCGCGCCGCGCGCGCCGCCGCGTCAGCGCCGCCAGTGCGCGCAGGCGCGCGCGCGCGGCAGCGGGCGCCGAGCGGGCGCGGCGCGGGCGCGGCGCTCACGTCACGTCTTACGTGATGCGAATGCATTCCAATGCGGCGCACGGCGCGCGCAAGCGAGCTGGCGGCGGCGGCGGCGCGGCCAATCACGCGCGCGCGCGGCGCGCGGCGGCGGGCGCCAGCTGTACACGCGCGCGCGCGGCTCGAGAGTGTAAATGGCGCGCCGCGCCAGTGTGCAAGCGCAGCGGCGCGCGCGCGGCCGCCACCCGCGCGCGCGCCACCGTGGCGCCGCCGCGCGGTGCGTCCGCGGCGCGGCGGCGGCGCGGCGCGGCGCGAGCGCGCGACCAGCGGGCGACTAGCGCGCGCGCGGCGCATGACGTAGCGCGCGCGCGGCGCGCGCGTGCGCCATAGAATGACGCGCACTGGCGCGCCGTTCCACCGGCTGATTTTGCGCGCCGGCGCGGCGGCGCGCACGCGCGCGGTCAGCACCGGCGCTATTTTGGGCGCGCGGCCGCGCCGTCGAGCGCGTCAAACGCGCGCCACCAGGCGCGCCGCCCTCCGCGCGCGCGTGTCGTGCGATTATAGGCGTAGGCGGCGGCGCCATGGTGGCGGCGCGCGTCGCGCGCCGCCATTCCACCTGCCGCACGCGCCCTCATCGAGCCGTTGTGGAATGCAACTGATCATTCAGCGTTGACAGCGCCAAGACGTATGTTATGCCCGGTGCGCGCAACACGTACGTGGTGCTCAAGTCGTACCGAGGTGCAACTCATACCCGTGCGCTCCTCCTGCTGTGAATGAAAAAAAAAGGGAACAAAGTTAGAAACCGCGTGGACCATCGTGAACCATCGTGACGGCGCGTCCACGCGTGGAATCGGGCGCGCGCCATCGCGCGAAGCGTAATCGCTCCTCTATCACTTGGCAAAGATGTAATCGGCGGCACAACGCCTGCTTGCGCCAGCCGCGCCGACCCCGCCGCATCTCCGGGCACGCAGATATAATACTGGCGCACTTTCGACGCGTTTCCGAGCCGTGCATACACAACAAGCTCGCGTTTGTTGCCACTTTCTCCTTCTTTGCTTCGCCGTTCAGATCCAGATCAGCGCGCGGCGCGCGCGCGCGCGCCGCGTGGCCACGCCGGCCGCGTGTGCGCGTGTCCACGCCGGCGCGCACCGTCAGCCGCGCGCGACAAGTGGCGCCGCACGGGCGGCGCGCGCGCTTACGTCATGCGCGCGTGCGCGCCGCGCCGCGTTTTGCGCTTTTTGTTGTTCACGAATTCACTGCCGGCGCCGCAGGCGGCGCGCCCGCTGGCCGGCCTGCCGCCCGCCCGTTGCCACCCCGCCCCCTTCGCGCCCGCCAGCCGCAGCGCAGCAGCCCTCCCTCGCGCCCAGCGCGCGCGCGCCCCCGAGCCTTTCGTGCCTCGCCGTCCTTCCCCCCCCTTCCCCCCCCCCCTTCCCCCTTCCCGCCGCGCCATGCCGCAGCCGTCGCAGTACCAGGCGCGCCGCCTGCTGGAGCTCGTCAGCCTCAACCGCTCGCGCGTGCGCCACTCCGACCACGTCGACGTCGACCACTGGGCGCGCTCCAACCCCCCGCTGCAGGGCATCGCCTACCACGACCGCCACACCGCCCGCCACACCCTGTACAGCGGCCAGCTCGGCGCCGTGCCGCTCGCCGCGCCGCCGCCGCCGCCGCCGCCGCTGCACGAGCACCACGCCGCCGCGCGCCAGGACGTGCACACGGCCGACATCGCGCCCAGCCAGCCCCTCCGCGCCGCGCACCGCCTGCCGCGCGTGGAGAGCGCCGGCTCCAAGATGTCCAAGGTGTCGTCCGCGCCGTCGTTCGGCAAGATGGGCGAGCCGCTGTCCGGCAGCTCCATTCGCCTGGACGAAGAGCCCAATCTGCCGCCGCACGCGCCGCCGCACCACCGCAACACCGCCAGTCGCGTCACGCCCGCCGAGTACGAGGAGTTTGGATCGGAGGCGCTCATCACCAACGTGTACGACGACGTGGAGGAGGACTTTGACGACGGCACGCCCAGCAACCTCTTCCGCCAGATTGGCCCCAGCATCAGCATGGCTCACGGCATCGACTGCGCGCACGCGCCGCCAGAACTGGCCGAGAGCCACGACGATCACTTCCAGCCCGTCGATCAGCCCCCGCAACCATCGCCCCCCGCCTTCAACCAAGCGCCGCCCGCCACCCAATCGTCGCCCACCCCTGTACAACACCACCAGCACGCGCCCCACACAGCGGAGCCTCCCTTGTCGCCGTCGCAGCAGATTGGCAGCATGCGAGGCGAGACGGGAAAGATTGCCACCCCGCCTCCTCCAATGCTGCCGCCAGCGTCGCTTCCGCCCGCCATGCCGCGCACAAACGTGCCGCCTCCGCCGCCGCCACCGCCGCCGCCACCGCCAGTTACTTCGGTGCGATCGTACGGTGACACCGATAGTATTCCACCGCCACCAAACGTTCCTTATTCGAACAACAACAACAACAACAACAACAACAACAAGTCGTACGAGTACTCAAAGAGCGCAATGACAAAGGGCGTTGAATATGATGGCACGGCAGGCTATGAGAAGGACGTTGGCGCCGTGATTGTGCGCGAGGAACACCGTTACACTGGCGAAGTGGGAGAGGCTTTTGTGGGCTCATGAACTGGTTATGATACTTTTTTCTTTTTCTTTTGTGATGCTATCGATGTTGAAGCTTTTGGTTCTCTAACTCTGCGCTCTTGTTCAATTCCATATGTTTGTTGTAAACATGTTATCATTGCCCGTCCTCCATCACGAGGAGCAATCACGCAACGTCATGTTGCGCCATCGACCACTCATCGGCTGTGAGCCATGGCCTTGATGGCAGAACTGGGAAGGCGCACGGCGCCGCGCGTGCTGCTTTAAAAAGTGCGCCGCGCGTATAATCCGCGAATCACTGCGTGCGCCCCATCTGCGCGCGCAGTTGCGCAAAATATCTTGCCCGCCTCTCGGCTCGCGCCCCGCCGCGCCGCGCGTTCCATCGTGGCTCGCTACCCCCGTCGCAACGCCGCGTTACGATTACATATCGCGCAACTGCTGTCGCTGAGCTCGTGGTCGAGCCGTGGCCGAGTATCTTGCGCCGGCGCCGCCGTGACAACCCCCTTGTAACCCCAACTCGTCCTGCCTCCCGACTCGTGCACCCCGTACCACCCCCACGGCTGCGCCGCTACATTCGCTTGCAGCAAAAGGCGCGAGGCGGCGACGCAAAAATCTCCGCCGTCCGCACGGTCCGCATCCGGCGCGCCCTCGGGCCGAGGCCCCCCCGGCTGTCCATGCGCATGAATTTGGAAGCGTGCGCGTGGAATAGAGATACTTCTGATGTCATATCCCCGCCAAAAATGTTGACGTTTCTCGTGCAAGCGCTGCCCCGAAATCAGTTCCGCAACAACGTCATCCCGCAGTCCACATGCGTGCGCGCTGCAACCGGTCACGCTCGCTTCCGCTGCTGCGCCGTTCCAAACGCTTCCCACTCGCTTCACTCGCTTTCCCACGCGCTACGGGTGGCGCCGTCGGAACCAGGCGTCTACCGTTTTCTAGACGAAAACAACCGCGCCCTCTACGTGGGGAAAGCACGTCGAATTCGAGCGCGCCTTCGCCAGTACCTCACCTTGTCGCCACATACAGCTGCGGAAGTCACCCCGGCTCAAAATGTCTCCCCTCGAATTCGCACCATGCTCGACGCCGCCGCCTCCGTCGACTTTATCATTACAAATACCGAGGCCGCCGCGCTTGCTTTGGAAGCCTCCATAGTCCATGAAACGCAGCCGTTTTACAACGTTTTGCTCAAGGATGACCGCCGACATCCGTACGTCTTGATCACGCTTTCGGAGACTTACCCGCGCATCACGATGACCAGAAGTAGGAAAACAAGTAGCAAACTCGATAGAATATACGGACCGTTCGTCAACGAAAACGTGCTGCGCAAGTTACTCACCGTCATACACGCCACATTCCCACTTCGTCAACGACAGAAGAAACTCTTTTCCGACCGTCCATGCATCAACTATGACCTTGGGAGATGCCCGGGCGTCTGCCAACAACTCGTAACGCCGGAAGTTTACAGAAACACAATCGACAAGGTTCACAAGTTGTTTTCCGGTCGAATAGCAGAGGTTGTCAGCGAATTACGTACCGAGATGTCACATCATTCTTCATTGCTGCAATACGAACAAGCGGCAGTTATTCGCGATCGCATCGCCAGTCTCGAGAATGCTTTTGGCGATGCGATGGGTCTTCAAGATGCTTTCGGAGACGTGCAAGAAGCATCTGCGATTATTTCTCCCAACTCAACTTCTTCGCGCGATATTTTTGCCATTTCCACGAGCGACGCCGCTTGCAAAGTTGTTCTCTTCCAAGTCAGAAGCGGCAAAGTGATTTCGAGACTTGTCTTCTCTGTGAATCCGACGGCTGAAGACGCAGAGTTGCTCAATGCAGTACTGACCGCTCACTATGCCCGTCTCATCCATTCCATGGAAATCCCTGAAGAGCTTGTGCTCTGTACCCCAACAGCAGATAGGACGCTGTTGGAAACAGCACTAAGTGAGAAGAGAGGGAAGAAGGTCGTTGTCAAGAGTAAGAAGGGAGAACCTCTAGCGAGAATCGTTCAAAGAAATGCGGATATGGAGGTAAACATTGAACGGGATCGAATGCATGACGCTGCAAGAGATCTGAGGGCTCTTGAGGACTTGATTAAACCATACCTGCACTCACTCAAAGTATCCCATAGTGCTCCTGGTTCGTCACAACAACACTCCTTGCAACACCACAATGCCTTGGAGAGAATAGAATGCTTCGATATTTCCCACACCAGTGGTTCGAATGCAGTAGGGTCAATGGCTGTGTTTCTAAACGGCTCACCATGTTTATCACAATATCGAAGATATAATCTCGGGCCGCAAACTTCGTACCAAGGTCACCCTGACGACTATGCCTCTCTGTACGAAACACTCACGAGAAGATTCGCACGCTTCGGGGCTGAGCTTGGCACCAGTGTAGATGATCGCTCTCTCCCACAACTAGTCATCATAGACGGTGGCAAAGGCCAACTCACTTCTGCTGTAGAAGCCTTGCGCGCACTCGGTCTCCACGGAAAAGTGCCGCTCATAAGCATCGCCAAGGGGGAGGAAGCCGTTTTTGTGCATGGTGAGAAACAGGCAATCAATTATGATTCCCATTCAGGAACGCATGTAATGTGCGATGGGGTGCGTCTTATCTGTCGTTTAAGGGATGAAGCCCATCGAACAGCCCTCATGGCACACAGAAACAGACGAGGAAGGCAGGCTTTGAAATCCGGGCTTGATTCCGTCTCTGGCCTCGGCCCTCGGAAACGAGCTTCACTCTTGGAGCATTTCAATGGAAGCGTGGAAGCAGTCGCCAACGCTCTACCAAACCAGCTGTCGCAGGCCCCTGGTATAGGGCCCGCTCTTGCAGATAGATTATACTCCCACTTTCGTCACCACACCACCGGAAATAGCAGCCTACATGTCAAAGACATTTTGAGTTCTTCGTAAATGCGTTCCTAGCACGATGGTGAACTATGATACGCGCGACAGTCCTGTGCACAAGGCCATTATGCGATATTGGTAAGAACCATACCCATTAGAATTCAAGAACGGTTTTTCACAAGTCAGAATGAAGAGTTCACCCTTGTGATGAAATCCATCGATCTCATGAGCGCCGGGAATGGACGACCAGACAAGTTCTCATTCCAGATTCTCCGATATCCAAATCTACTAATGTCACACAGACATACTCATGGGTTTCTCGTTGGGGCTTTCAATCGTTGGAGAACCATTCTTCGTATCGCGACGATTGTTTCCTTCCGCCTTGCTGGCGTTCTGCACAGAGTCACGACATTGTTCAGCAGCTGCCAAGCACCGCTCCCGAGTTTGTTTGGTCACCAAGTCGCAAGAGTTAGTAGAAGGCTGAATCAAATCTTCTTTATCTGCGCTTCCCTTCTCTTCTAATGAAGCTGGATTTCGGACGGTAGCTTGCATACTGGACCTTACATCTGGGGAACTCATGTTTCGGCGAGGTGTGTCCATCTCAAGAGTTTTCGCTACGACAACACGTCGTTCCTTCTCGATTTCCCAACGTCTTTTTTGCGAGTGGGAGAGAGTAGGTTTCTTCTTCGGAGATGATCTCTGGGTCTTCGCGAGTCCCTCGACACGATCGCTCTCTGGTGTCTCTGGCACCACGTTCGGAGTCCTCTGGCAGTCTTCGTCCCCAGATGGCAAGAGCTTTTGAGACTGAGATTGCTTACCCTCAGGACGAATAGTGTTTCCTTTCGAAACATCCAGCGTGCGTTGCGTCGTCGAAACCTCCTTCGGGTTTGCATTTGTGTTTGGTACGGCTGCTTGTTCTACATCCTGGCATGTCCAAGACTTGTTTAGATATTCAAGCATTGAATCCCCACCACATGCAATAGAAGATATGCGCGTTCCAAGTTCTTTGAGAACAACAGCTCTGATCCATAGTAGTCTTTGCGTCAGTAATCACGCAGTGCTCCGTAAATCCCAGAGAAGGCCAATACTTACTTCAACTTTGCTTTTTCCACACATTCACGGAGTGAGGGGTCATTTAGAGCTTTCCTTCGAATTGTATCGTCAAAAACCTTGTAGGCTTTGTGAGCGCTATTACGGACGTTCATGCAGGCCTCACAAAGAGTTTTCAGCTCTTCGTACAGCGCTCTGATATGTTTCCGAACTTTTACTATGGCCGAGAGCAATTCATCCAATGCTCTATCACAGAAGTACACCTGCACGACCAAGTATTTGTCGGGAGCATGATAGAAACGGTCTCGCAGGTCTGTGATGCGACTAAACTGAGCCAAAAGCTCTTCATGTGTGCGAATGGTGAAATCCAGAGCTTTTCCAACGCATATGGCCTGGTCACATATTTCAATTTCGTCATCCCAGAACTGAATCTGTCCTTCCAACTGCTTTGGTATTGCTGAAAGCCGAACAATAAACATTAGAACATTTACATTTCGACATCTCTATTGGCATTCCTTCAACTTACACAATATGTCCTCGAAGCGACTTTGACCAGGTCTTACTGGGCCATCTCTGACATACTTCAGCAGCTGCTTCTCTTGATTATCCGGACTTCTGTTCATAATAATCGCCCTTGGCACGAGAACTCGAACACATGCTAGGACTACGAGGGTTCAAGAACGACACGATCACCACGATCAGCTGTATTCTTTAGATGCTCTCAGAGCTCATTGTCACAGTGTCACACACTGTTGAGCAGTTCGTATCAGAAACTGTAAGCAGAATTCGTCATTTCTTTGCAAAACCCAGTCTTTGCATGCCTTGGTGTAACAGAACAATCTGGCTAGTGGCCGTGATTCTTAGTGGACAACCGGTCCAAGAAAACAGGCCTCATTAATAGTATGTTTACTAGACTAATCAGTGCTAAATGATAAAGTTTTTTCTACTCATAGATTACTACGTATATATAACAAGGCTTCTGTGAGAAATAACTTACTTTTGATAGAAAAGTACGGCCATAATATAGCATAAACTATATAATAAAAATATTCTTCCTACCCGTGACGGCTGGGCTGGTCGCGCTTGCTTCTACGAGCTGGTGGTGCGGCTGAAAAATGGCAAGCAACACAAGGAGAGTTGCTCAGACTTCCCCGGGATAAAGTCACAGACGGTTTAAATAGAGAGTAAGTAGCTCAAAACGAGCTTAGATCCCCGATTCTAAACCAAACGTATACATAGTAATCTATGAGTAGAAAAATCTTTGTCATTTAGCACTGATAAGTCAAGTAAACACACTTTTAAGGAGGCATGTTTTCTTGCCCCAATTTTCCACTAAAAATTATAGTTACTAGCCAGATGTTTTTGTTACAACTGGTCCTATTTTCAATTTGACATTTGTTGCCACATGATTTTATTCAATAGAACCAAAATTGTTTTTCTATATTTTCCGTTTTCTTTCTTTTCCGTTTTTATGCTCCTTTTTGTATTTCTGTATTTTTGATTTTTGTTTTGTTTTGTTTCTTTGCTCTTTGGCCCTTTGTATTGAATATATTTACATCGTAATCTTTTCGCACTGGAAATAGAATTTAAGAGTGTTCTGCAGACCCTAAAAATAGAATCGTGGGAACAACGTCTTGATTAGCATTAGCTTGTATAACGACTTTAACTAGTTGTAAATGGCAGGCGTTTTTGTAAATGGAAGTATCCTTCGATAGCAAAAAAAATAAATTCGGGGTAGAAATGTTTCCTCAAATGCTGCTGTTAAGCTAGAGAGATAATTTTCACGTATAGCAGGAATTATTTTATTGGTCGCTTCAGAAGAATAGGAGGCCATGAATTTGATAATATACAAGTGATAAGTGGAATATATTAGAAAGTATTAGATGTTGGCAATGATGGTCTTCTTGGATTCTTGAAGTATAGAATGAGAACTTCCGCCCCGCTAAAGTAATATTACGTAGTTCGTCATTATTCTGATTCATTTTTTCTTTCTATCATCCTTTTCCTTGAGGATGGAGTATTCATTACTGCTTTATAGAGTGAGTGCTTCTCTTTTACATCTTAGGAGCTGGAGCAGAAAAAGGTGCCGGTGCACTTGCACTAAATTTGGGATCTTGTATACTTGGGTGACCTTCGTCTTCGTTTATAACAAAATGACTTAGTTCTTGGACCGGTTGTCCACTAAGAATCATGGCCACTAGCCAGATTTTTCTGTTACATTATACGTCTAGTTTAGAATCGGGGGTTTTAGCCCGTCTTGGGCTCCCCACTCTCTATATAAACCGTCTCCGATTTCCTCCAGGGGAAGTCGGAGCAACTCTCCTCGCATCGCTTGCCATCTTTCAGCCGCACCACCAGCACGTAGAAGCGAGCGCGACCAGCCCAGCCGTCCCAGGTAGGAAGAATATTTTTATTATATAATTTATGCTATTTTATCACTGTATTTCTCCATCAAAAGTAAGTTATTTCCCACAGAAGCCTTGATATAAGTGGTCGCATTGCCCGGGCTGTTGCCCGTTTACGAACTATAGATACTGACCAAGTCATTCTATTTCTACAGTGAGTTCTAAGGAGAACAAGAAATACTTAAAAATTATTACGACCGAAGATGAGGATTTCGACACAGTATCTATAAAAAATATTGCAAAAAGTACTATTCCCCCACTTGGACTACCATCCTCGCAAATTAATTTTGTTCTTGATATTTGTGGACACCATTTTTGGGGAAAACAGCGCGGGTGGTAACAAACCCCAGGAGAGCGACACAATAAATGCTCGAGAGTACCAGCCCAAAGGGCGACAGATTCACGTAGCTCAGATGCCTGCAGGAGCAGACAAGATAATCCCAAGATAGATGGAAACTCCCCGCAAACTGAAAGCAGGGGTAAGAATCAACCGAGGATATGGCTCAGCGTCCGATACCGAGAGCCAGCACAACAACAGAAAGCAGGGCCAACAGACCAAGACACACAAGAGCTGTCGGCGGGACAATAGTGTGGTAGGACTAAAGCGATGGAGTCTGTCGTCGATGCCACCACAAACCTAACAACCAGGCGAGGTAGCGACAGAAAGAAAACCAGCGCAATGCGTAACACTGCCAACGTCCGTCTGGGAGAACGGAGACGTAGTGATGGGTGATGGTCGCAATGTGCGAACGAGCCCAATGGAGGGCAGCACAAGGCGACTGGCTAGGGAACGGCGGGAGACCGGGCCGCCGGGAATAAGGAAATGTAGGGGGAAAGGCTGGTGGCAGGGAGGCGCAGACTGCGCTAAGGGAAGATGGGATTGCCAAAGGAAGGAAGGTTGTGGCGACGACGGAAGGGGAGGAAGAAAGGCGAGAGAGGCAAGGATGGGGGAAGTCGTCCAGAGGGGAAGTGATCTGCCCGAGTTGAGTTTGCAGCGAGCGCTCGAACTCGGGGGTTTATATCTACAATTGTGATAATGCATGGTCACCGCAAGCGAACACCTAATATCATCTTTCACCAAGGCATTCAGAACGGCTCACCAGGTCAAATACTTGGTTGTGATACCGTTGTACGGTTCTTCGTTATGTCTCCTGTTCATTGGCTGTTGGTGATACGGTGCGCCGATTGTCGTCTTGTGACAAACAACTTAATATTGCTCACCATGTCCATAATAGGTAATAATGTCAACGTACGGTTCTTCGTTATGTAGGTCGGTGGTTGGCCAGATTTCTTCTGGCTATTTAGGTTTTCAACTAGTCCTCCGGATGACATCCACCTTCCATGTCGTGCCATCGTGGCACTATCACGATTGTGCGTGCGTGACCAGTTATCATGGCGGTATATTCGATATTATAGTTACCCTTCGGTGCCTCTCAGGTCTGCCATGCTTCCCCTATCTTACCACCGCCTTTCAGGTGCCCATCTTTTGAACGATGTCAACTCCAAACGAAGTTATTGCTACTATGACCGACGACGATACCGACCATTCCGATGTTCCGCGTGCCAAATCAACCGTCCTGATCGAGAGCGAAGCAAAAGAAGTTACTGCGGACGCCATTCAGCTCGAGGAGGATGCCGCATTTGCGAACGAAGACGACGTTGCCACTGAAGAACGTACCGAAGCGCAACTTTTCGCCTGCGAGGAGGCTCTATATGACTTCCTCTTCAAGCGTGGAATATCGATGGATGAGCTCAAAGACAATCTTAACGAGCTCCCAGTACTGTTCGTGCGCGGGATTGGTGTTGGGTTGGCGCTTTCCATGATGGTGCTACGCTCTCCCTCCCGCGCACGCGCGTTTCATCTCGTTCATGACGCTGTGAAAGCTTTGTTGTCCTCTGATTGATATCCCTTTCTCGTATCTTCGATTGCCTCTTTGTCACAGAACTCCTGCTTCTCGATTAAATTGATTTGTATCCCCTGGTTGTATGTGTTTCGACGCGCGCGACAGAGCGCGCCACAACTTTCTGAGCTCCCCGAAGAGAGCGCTCCACTCACTGTCCTCCAGCGTCAGGTGCTGCGCGCACGTTCCTTTTCCTACCTTGAGGCTGGCGCGCCGCAACGTGCGGCGCGCGAGCTTCCAAAGCCTGCTTAGCGGCGGGCGCGCCGCAGCCAGCGGCGCGCGACGCGCAACTTCATTATCCTCCTCTTCAGGCGCGCCGCAGCGAGCGGCGCGCGACTTCTTCATCTCCGTCGGGGGCGCGCCGCGGCGCGCGGCGCGAAACCTCATCATCCTTGCCGCCGCGTCGTGGCGCACGGCGCGCAGCGGTGGGCGCAGACGGCGGGAGTGACGGCGCAGTCCAGGGGTGGAAGGTGTCGGAGATATAGAAAAAAATTGTTCGGGAGTGTCCCTGGGGTGGCAGGACACTCCTCTGCATCCGCCTCCACACACTCCCCAACTCAGCGGTCGCTACGCCTGGGCGACCATGAACTTACGGTTTTGATCAATGTTCCAAGGGTCCGTCCCGCGAAATCTCTTCGGTAGTATACCTGAAAGGGTGTGGAGGTTCTGGATACTCAGGACCTGGTTCAAAGTCAACAAGGAACTCTTCATGATTTTCAATGCGACGAATGTAGTCTTCCACCTGCTCTTCGTGCGTCGCAGCAGCTGGTAGATGTCCATACTTTCCAATGACATAGTGATATATAAAGAAGATCGTTGCATCAGCGCCTAGTCGGTTCATCTGCGGATGGAGCCTTCTAGCCAATCTGCCAAGCATCACATGGGCATACTGCGTAAAATACTGACCGTATACGAGATGAATACTCAAGCAGAGATGAAAGCAATTCCAAACAATACAATGCTTCTCCCAGTCCTCACATTCTAGTGGGGAGAGCCAGTTCTCAAGTGTACGCCCACCGATTTCCATCTCCAAGTAGTTCACGTCCTGGTTGTAGACTTCGTAGTCAACAATTATCGGCATTGCAAGAAGAGCCGGCGTTACTGAAGTGGTTTCTTCAATCTGGAGCGGAGGAGGTACGTCACCGCGATCTTGATCATATGCTAGATCGATCTCGAAAGCTTCTCCAGCTTCAATCCGCTGCAGGAAGCTTGACACCTCCACTCCGTAAGTTCGCTGCGGGGGAAGATGTCAATAGCGAGCCACCGCAAAGTGATAGTAGTAAAAGACAAACTGCTGACCCACAAGCGGTATAATGAAAGGGTTCACCCTTCCTGTCAATGAGACCAGCTTAGTAAGAAGGCCCTCGGTTATGTAGGGTCCATGTCGTTTGAAAGTCCCGAGGTAAACATGTAATAGGTTCCATGCGATCTTCTGTAGATCGTTTGTACTCGTGCTGACAGGGGAAAGCCATTCAGAAAGTCTCCATCCAGCCACAATTATCCTCAGATAATCAGCAGGGGGTCTGGTGGGGTTTGGAACCTCTTGTAGCACGACCGGGCATGCCGCTTCGGGCTGATTATTTCTTTCATGTCGTACTGTTCTAGGGATCAGATGCCTTGGTCTAGGATGGTAAGGTCTTAAGCGTCTCGCATGAATGCCCCTTCTCGACATACGTCGGTGTGGAGAAACCAATATGTACCGAGGATGATTGGCCCGAACGATGTGGCATGGTCCATAAAACTTTGATTTGAATGATGGCCATTTCACCGAAGGATTAAGGGCTTCGCCACGCATTACCAGTACCTGGTCTCCAGCAGCGAACCGATGTCCACGGCGCTCATCGTCTTGACGGTGAGGCTGCTGCAATACCCTTGTGGCCCTCCCAAGAGTGGAGGCTTGTAGTTCCACCTCACGATGATCAAGTGACGGCGTGGCTATCAGGGAAGGAGGATCTGATGGATGCATTTGGGGCCGTACTCCATACATGAGCTGAAATGGAGAATATCCTTCGGTCATTTGTCGAGTGCGATAACCATAGAGAACCTCCGGGAGTACTTCATCCCAATCGGAGTTCTGATCATGAATCGTTTTCGCGATCGCCCTCTTGATCGTCCCTACCATTCTTTCTGCGCGTCCATTAGACATAGGTGCGTATGCGAGCACCGGTTTGAGAGTGATTTCATGACGCATTAGATAAGCTTGGACACTTGACGCGAGAAAGGAGGTAGCGTTATCGGAGACAATCGTGCGGGGATAGCCGAAGGGCGCGACGATCTTCCTTCTAATAAAGTTGACTACATCGACTGCAGTAGATGTTCGAGTTGCCACTGCGATCGGCCATCCCGTGAGGTGCTCGACCCCAATGAGCAAGAATCGGTTTCCGTTCCTTGTCACCCTAAGGGGTCCGGCGAAATCAATTGAAAACGTGTGGAAGATATCCGTCAGCGGGGCTCGTTGCCCCGCTCGGTAAGCAAGAAAAGATCCCATGAACTGGCAGCCATCACAACTCTTGACGTAGGTTGTGACATCAGAGTGAATATTGGGCCACCAGAATCGATCAATGACGTGCCTTCTGGTCGCCGTGATATCCCAGTGTCCCACATCGTCATGAAATGTTTTCAAGAGTTTACGCCTTTCATTGACGTTAGGAAGGAGTCGTAACCCGGACCCCATTCTACGATACAACTGCCCATTCCATACCATAAACTTCTTAGAATTCCTTTTGATCGCCCCTCTGAGGCTCGAGTTGGGCTCATCGACCGGAAGGTCGCTCAGATATCGACCAATATTTGCATAATAAGGTTCGAGGCCTGAGAAAGCTTCACATGTAGGGGAAGAAACAGTAGTCGCCACTTCTGGAGCATGATGCCCCCTTATCGTGGAGTAGCGAGAAAGATAATCAGCAGCGCAATTCTTATCCCCTGAGCGGTACACAACCTCGAACTCGTATTCAGCTAGGAAATCGAGCCACCTGGCCAATCGCCCATGTACATCCTTCTTCTGAAACGCATACTTCAGCGCCTGATGGTCTGTAATCAATTGAAATGGCTTTGATCCAAGAAGGTATAGTCGGAATTTCTTGAACGCGAAGATGACAGCAAGCGCCTCCTGCTCACAGACCGCGTAGTTCCTTTCAGCTGCAGTCATAGTCCGGCTGGCATACTGAATTGGGTGAAACATGCCATCAGATTTCTTCTGAGCGAGAACGGCGCCCAACGCAAATGAAGAAGCATCGGTTTCGACCCGAAACGGAGTGTCGAAGTCGGGAAAGGCCAACACTGGAGGACTGGTTAGCTTCTCCTTCAGGTCTTTGAAGGCTTCAACCATTTCGTTGTTGAACACTAGTTTCCGATTTCCGGACGTTGCTGAATGGAGAACTGCCGAAGTTTTGGCAAAGTGCTTGATAAACTGGCGGTAGTAGCCAGCGAGCCCAAGAAAGCTCCTCAATTCAGTGGTTGTCTTAGGGATCGGAGCCGCCTTGATGGCCTCTATTTTCTTCACGTCCACTGCAACTCCGCTCTGGTCGACAACATGTCCGAGCAGTTCAATCTTGGGATGGGCAAAGTCGCACTTAGAGATCTTCAGCTTCAACCCATGGGAGGCAATTGTCCTTAGTACTAACTTGATGTGCTCGACGTGATCCTCTAAGGTTTTTGAATAGATAACCACGTCGTCCAGATAGACCCTTACAAACGGATACTTGTTGAGGATAGAGTCCATCATTCTTTGGAATGTTGAGGGGGCGTTCATCAAGCCGAAGGGCATGACCTCAAACTGATAGGTTCCTTGACGGCAAACAAAGGTGGTCATCTCCTTACACCGAGGTGACATTCTGATCTGCCAGTACCCAGAGAAAAGGTCAAGCGTAGTGAAAAACGAACAGCCGCCTAAGTCATCAAAGATTTGTTCAATATGAGGTAAGGGCCATCTGTCCGCTTTCATAACTCGGTTCAGAGCTCGGTAGTCTACACAGAACCTTGGCTTGCCATCCTTTTTGGTCGCAATGACGATCGGAAAGGACCATGGCGATGTACAAGGTTTGATTATCCCAGCGTCAAGCATTTTACCGAGTTCCTTCTTGACGACTTCGTCATGTCGCGGCGGAAGCCTACGAACTTTTGAGTGTATCGGAGTCTGGGTCGTCAGTGAGAACTCATGCATGACTGGTACATCTGCAGGTCGAAGATCATACAAAGACCAGGCGACCACACCAAGGTCAAGTAAAACACGAAGTAGTTCCTGTTGCTCCCTGCTGGGCAAGTGTGAAAGCCTTTTGAGGATGACTTCTTCGTGACTCGTGTCAGCAGGGTAATCTCTTCGATCCAGTATACGACCTTTGCCATCAATCGCGACCGGATCTAGCAGGGAGTATTTGATCTCAGGAGCGGGACACGCAACCTTCGGCTCACTATCACGTGAAGTAGAGTGTCCTTCACCAGAGCCAGTGGTACGCGGCTCTGTTTGCGAGGGGTCGGGTTGATCTTCCAACTCTCTAACAGGTGGTGGGGGGACCTGCGTCGACAACTCTTCTTGAGGAAGCTCTTCCTCGAAAGCAATCACGTAGCGGCCGTCGTCATCCTCCTCCAGTAGCCCGGTACGACCGAAAGGCATGTTGTGCATGCCGAGGTGAGGGGGGTGCGCTGGAGTGGGTACAGGGTACCGAATCTGGACACGAACCAAAAGAAAGTCGCTGATAAGTTCCCCTTCTTCAGGTGGTAGCAAAGTGACCTCGTCCGTAATCGGGATGGTGAGGACAGGGTCGCGGTAGAGAGGGGTACCAGACAGCTGGACTTCTTCTGGTGAGGAACCATCTTCATCTTCTTCATGATCATCTTCATTTCCATTATTCACCACCTCCTCCTCTACTTCTACTTCTGCTTCATGAACTCCTGCTTCTACTTCTACACAATCTTCATCTTCTTCGTCGTCCCTTCCAGAGTTCCTCTCTTCAGCTCCTCTACCGTTGTCAGTTGACAAAAGGGGAGGGTCAGGTGGTTGAAGGCTAGTGTCTGTCATGGAACTCTGAAAAGACGAGGGGTTCGCGGCGTGATAGACCGAGTGGTGCTGATCGTCATTCGGCTCAGCTAAACCGCTCAGTTGGTTATCGGCCTCATCGTTTCTGTTGTCAAGACTTATAACCATCACATGGTCTTCATGAGCTTCACTTTGCGATGGAACCGCGAGGGTTTCTCCATCAGCCGGTGCAGGTATAGGCCAGCCTACTCCGAAACGGACTACTGGTTCGGAGCTGTTGTCCAGCTCTAGGACACATATTTCTCCGTACGGAAGTTCAGAGATGTGTGGATGAAGTTGTTCTCTGTCCGGTGGTTGAGGATAACGACGGTAGACTCGAAAGATAAGATAATCAGGCTGTCGTCTCACATCTTCGGCTCGTAGAAGAACAACGTCATCCCTGACTGGGACAACGAGATCGCGTTCGTGCCCTCCATCCGATGGAGAACCTTCGGAGTCGTTGTCGTCTGCGCTTTCCTCCGATTCTTCATCGTTCTCAAATTCTCTATTTGCTTCCCCAGGGGCGTGAGGAGTAGTAATAGCAGGTTCTGGTTCAACATCATTCACACGCAATTGCCTAATGCCTTCCTCCAAATCCTGAGGATCAGCAGGGGAGGGGCTTTCCTGACCGAGACTCGTAGCACCAATATTCTCCAGTTCGTTCGCGGATTCCTCTTCGAGTGGTTGTAAGGAGTCTTGTTCTTCATTCATAGTATTCAAAGCATATACTGACGTGTCAACTTTGTCTTTCGAGAAAGTGATCGCGTATCCTTCGTAGTCGCTCTCCGAACTCTCAGAGAAGAACGACTCTGAAGCGGAAGTGAAATCCTCACTATCGGTGTGTTCATTCTCTTCGTCGAACACTACACTAGGGCGATGGTAATCGAGAGGCAAAACAACAGATGCGCCGTCAAATTGCATAGAGACTTGCTGAGTACCGAGGTCCAAGCAGGCTTGGAGTGACTCAAGAGCAGGACAGCCAACGATCACATTGAAGGGAGGCTTCTCAACGACCAGGAAATCCAACGGGACGCGGAGAGAACCAAACTCGAGGGGAACATCGTGCAGGCTTCCGCGAACTAAGGATTTGGTTCCGTCGGCAACGACAATTCTCCTACTCGACGGTTTCATCTCCAACGATAACCGGTTGCATAACGCAATAGACATAAGATTAGGGATAGCACCAGAGTCCAGCAGCGCCTGGGAACTAGTGCCATAGACAGTAACATTCACCACTTTGAGAGTCTGAGGGAGTGAATGAGTATGAGCGTAACTGACACGCCTTGACGAAAAACCTCCGGAAAGAATGCGCCGAATGTCTTTCTTGGCCTCGTCCGCATCACCGCGGACTAGTTGACCAAAAGTGATACCAGAAGGGGCTCTCGCCAATTCTTCGTAAATGTTATATTTCCCAACGTGTTCTTGGATCTTCACTCTCCGGGACTTCCCCTTAGACTTCTTCCCAGTGCCCTTCCTAGTCCTTGTCGACTTCTTGGGAGGGTTTTTGGCTTGCTGAGAGGCAGTCCTGGTGGTATGGGATTCGGGGAACATTACGGGTGAAATCCCTGAGAGAGGGCCAGTTCGTGGTTGCTTGGGCAGAGGCTCCCCTTCCGCGTCTCTTTTCGCGGTTGCAACGTGGTCTTCATCATCTGAAGGGTCAGCAATGACAACTGAGACTTGGTTCTCGTCTGTCTTCTGAGAAGCTCGTTTCTCTTTGAGCAACTTCTCCCTTTCTGATTCAGACTTCACATCTTCGAATGACACTTTTCGCACAGTATCATCATTATTCCTTCTCCAGCACGTAGTTGCAGAGTGACCTAACTTGCCACAAACACTACATCGTGTGCCTCGATGCGGGTTAAGCTCACATCGTGCTGCGAAGTGACCAGGTTGGCTACAATACGAACAAACCTTCTCCGTATCCTGACGTCCAATGGTTGTCGCAGCGCTCTGAGTCTTCTTCACTAGGAGGTGCAACTGTGCCATCTGGTCAGCCAACTGATCCACTTTCGACTCCAGCGGACTTGGACGAGCGGGCTCCTTAGCACGTTGAAGAATGTGCTTTGCCGGTGGGAAAGCGTTAAGGGTACCATACGACCCGAGAGCTTTCTTTCCGCCAACAAAGTCCTTAACGAGGGCCTTCAAGGATTCATAGTCATCTGTTCCACGGAATATGACAAACTGCGCAAGATCTGCAAACTCCATGACAGCGTTTCGTAGTAACCCGAACTTAGCTTTCGAGTTAAAACCAGCCTGATCGAAGAAAGAGTCCATCTTCTTCAAGGACCCTAGCAGATCGACATAATCTAAACGTGCCGAAACTGCCCGGCGAATTCTCTCCGCCGGTTCCTCAATTGCACCGAAACGCTCGATCAAAGCGAGCTTCACTGTCTGATAGTCCTTCGCTTCATTCGAAAGAGAGCCGTCAACAGCATAATTGTCATAGTAAAAGTCAAACGCTTCACCCTCAAGATAGCCGAGCAACTTCATAGCCCGAACACTATCCTCTTCGTTGGGAGTAGCGACATTCTCAAAGTAAAACAGAAACTTCCTTACGTCGACGGCAGAACCATCGAAGGAAATCACACCAGACTCAGGAGAACCAGACCCTCCTCGAGAGTACCATGTGGACGCCATTTTTGGGGGAAACAGCGCGGGTGGTAACAAACCCCAGGAGAGCGACACAATAAATGCTCGAGAGTACCAGCCCAAAGGGCGACAGATTCACGTAGCTCAGATGCCTGCAGGAGCAGACAAGATAACCCCAAGATAGATGGAAACTCCCCGCAAACTGAAAGCAGGGGTAAGAATCAACCGAGGATATGGCTCAGCGTCCGATACCGAGAGCCAGCACAACAACAGAAAGCAGGGCCAACAGACCAAGACACACAAGAGCTGTCGGCGGGACAATAGTGTGGTAGGACTAAAGCGATGGAGTCTGTCGTCGATGCCACCACGAACCTAACAACCAGGCGAGGTAGCGACAGAAAGAAAACCAGCGCAATGCGTAACACTGCCAACGTCCGTCTGGGAGAACGGAGACGTAGTGATGGGTGATGGTCGCAATGTGCGAACGAGCCCAATGGAGGGCAGCACAAGGCGACTGGCTAGGGAACGGCGGGAGACCGGGCCGCCGGGAATAAGGAAATGTAGGGGGAAAGGCTGGTGGCAGGGAGGCGCAGACTGCGCTAAGGGAAGATGGGATTGCCAAAGGAAGGAAGGTTGGCGACGACGGAAGGGGAGGAAGAAAGGCGAGAGAGGCAAGGATGGGGGAAGTCGTCCAGAGGGGAAGTGATCTGCCCGAGTTGAGTTTGCAGCGAGCGCTCGAACTCGGGGGTTTATATCTACAATTGTGATAATGCATGGTCACCGCAAGCGAACACCTAATATCATCTTTCACCAAGGCATTCAGAACGGCTCACCAGGTCAAATACTTGGTTGTGATACCGTTGTACGGTTCTTCGTTATGTCTCCTGTTCATTGGCTGTTGGTGATACGGTGCGCCGATTGTCGTCTTGTGACAAACAACTTAATATTGCTCACCATGTCCATAATAGGTAATAATGTCAACGTACGGTTCTTCGTTATGTAGGTCGGTGGTTGGCCAGATTTCTTCTGGCTATTTAGGTTTTCAACTAGTCCTCCGGATGACATCCACCTTCCATGTCGTGCCATCGTGGCACTATCACGATTGTGCGTGCGTGACCAGTTATCATGGCGGTATATTCGATATTATAGTTACCCTTCGGTGCCTCTCAGGTCTGCCATGCTTCCCCTATCTTACCACCGCCTTTCAGGTGCCCATCTTTTGAACGATGTCAACTCCAAACGAAGTTATTGCTACTATGACCGACGACGATACCGACCATTCCGATGTTCCGCGTGCCAAATCAACCGTCCTGATCGAGAGCGAAGCAAAAGAAGTTACTGCGGACGCCATTCAGCTCGAGGAGGATGCCGCATTTGCGAACGAAGACGACGTTGCCACTGAAGAACGTACCGAAGCGCAACTTTTCGCCTGCCAGGAGGCTCTATATGACTTCCTCTTCAAGCGTGGAATATCGATGGATGAGCTCAAAGACAATCTTAACGAGCTCCTAGTACTGTTCGTGCGCGGGATTGGTGTTGGGTTGGCGCTTTCCATGATGGTGCTACGCTCCCCCTCCGCGCACGCGCGCTTCATCTCGTTCATGACGCTGTGAAAGCTTTGTTGTCCTCTGATTGATATCCCTTTCTCGTATCTTCGATTGCCTCTTTGTCACAGAACTCCTGCTTCTCGATTAAATTGATTTGTATCCCCTGGTTGTATGTGTTCCGACGCGCGCGACAGAGCGCGCCACAACTTTCTGAGCTCCCCGAAGAGAGCGCTCCACTCACTGTCCTCCAGCGTCAGGTGCTGCGCGCACGTTCCTTTTCCTACCTTGCAGCTGGCGCGCCGCAACGTGCGGCGCGCGAGCTTCCAAAGCCTGCTTAGCGGCGGGCGCGCCGCAGCCAGCGGCGCGCGACGCGCAACTTCATTATCCTCCTCTTCAGGCGCGCCGCAGCGAGCGGCGCGCGACTTCTTCATCTCCGTCGGGGGCGCGCCGCGGCGCGCGGCGCGAAACCTCATCATCCTTGCCGCCGCGTCGCGGCGCACGGCGCGCAGCGGTGGGCGCAGACGGCGGGAGTGACGGCGCAGTCCAGGGGTGGAAGGTGTCGGAGATATAGAAAAAAATTGTTCGGGAGTGTCCCTGGGGTGGCGGGACACTCCCCTGCATCCGCCTCCACAATATTGATGCCGTAGAGGACAATACGCCAGAAGAGGACTTAATAGAGAAATTAATAATTTATCCAAAGCTATTGAAGAACTGAAAAATATAAAAGACTCTGACTTGATAGACTCTGGGGAGAACGTTAAGGAAATAGTACAACGTCCTATGAAAAAATTAAGAACCGCATCCGATAAAAAAATGCTTGCGCGTACTGCAAAGGTTCAAACTGTATCCACACTTGGAAAAAACACAACAGCAGTTTAAGTCATTATATTGCCTTATCGAAGAGCTGCAATTTTAAAATATTTTGCGATTTCTGTCGTATCAAATTTTACACTACTTTTGAGTATCAT
This sequence comes from Gracilaria domingensis, assembly GCA_022539475.1. Lineage (NCBI taxonomy): Eukaryota > Rhodophyta > Florideophyceae > Gracilariales > Gracilariaceae > Gracilaria > Gracilaria domingensis. Next base: position 308,935 of record VCMS01000023.1, read on the forward strand.
CTTCATTTAGATACTTCCGTTCATAGGAAAAAGAAGGCACAAGTACCACGCCGATTTAAATTTGCTGTTGCAAAACATTATGTGCCGAAGTTAGAACCTGTACCACACACTATTCCTGAATACGCTAAAATTAAGGAAATTGTAAACGACTGGAAAAAGTCCGACCAAGAAAACCAACAGTAAATAAAGAACGTTTTCATACCAAACCGTATTGCTTCTTAGTGTTTATGCCAACGTAAAGTAACAAATCAAAAATTTAAAATTTGTAACCAAAAGTAGTGTACGAACTGTATCCACATTATATATACCGACTTAGCCGAATTACAAAACAAAGTAAACGTCCTAGGACAACAGTTAGCACAGGTGATGCAACATAATAATCACTTTAAAACGCTACTTACTAGTCACGAAAATCACTCCAAAAATCTTAAAGCTGGAAGGCCAGAGAAATTTAACGGAAAGTATGGTAGATCATTTCTACCATTAATTGAAAACCTATTCAAAAATACTCAAACACCATTACCGATGAGGAAAAAATTATGTATGCGGTAAGCTTTATGACAGGACAAGCATTAGAATGGTGGGAACTCGTAAACGGAAATAACGAAAACGAAATCTTAAGCTCCACAGATTTCAAACAAAGACTCCTAGAATACTACGAGCCCGCAAATTGGAAACTCAATGCAAGAAAAATACTATCAAATTTAAAACAATTTGATCATTTAAGTACTGTCTCCTACTATAATAAAGAGTTTACAAAATGGTTATTAGTAGTGCTGAATATGTCAGCAGATGAACAGTTATTTAACTACAACTAGATAAGTGCATGTTGTTCAATTCATATGCAAACAAATAAAATTACAATACAATACAATCAGTGCTTTGAAAAGCGAGCTTCTCAAAGAAGAAAACCCGCGAAGCTCCTTCGACAACCCAGTTAGCGATTGAGTCAATTTTAAAATAAGAAAACTTTGAGCTGGTTCACTTAAAGATGTTCTAACACTAAGAATTGTTGTATTTCATAAACGTATTCTTTCAAATTCTGCTGTTAAGGTTGCCTCTTTCCAATAACTATTGCAAAGGATTACGAAATAATATCCGAATTAAAAGTGAACGCTCAGGGGCTATAAATCTAAATGAAGCAATGAAATTAGCTGATAGTATGGATCATACATATCGTTCGAATACTAATTTTAAGAAACCTTGGATTCCAACTCATCGAGAGGATTATCGAAATAGGCGTGATAAACCATTTCCAACGGAAATTGGTAATATCCGTCGCTATCAAGGCAATAATCGTCTGAATCACCAAGAAAGGTCCAGCCACATTGAAAAGACTTATGCTTTAAGTGCTATCAAAAAGGCTGCCGCCGTTGGATGCGAAAAAGAATTATTAACCAAAAGAACTGAATGCACGGGCAAATATTGAAGGTCGAGCGTCGAAATCTACAGAAAAGGCCTATGTATATGACAAAAAGAAAAACAGCAAAAAATAAGAAAACAAGAGGAAGAAGACAAAACAACTCTTAACATGTGTAACCTGAAGAAAAGGACTGCTTCAAAACTATTAGTTTATAACAGAAAAGCTTCCACAAAAGACGTTGATGAATCTTGTGATATCCTTATTGATTGCGGTTGCGAAGACATATGCATATTAAAAGAATTTGCAGACAAATCTAATTTCCAAAGACAACACAGTAATATCAAAGCAGAGCTTTGGAATGGAACATTGGTTCCCATGGAACAAATGTTAAAAAACTTTATCTATTAAGATCGGGCAGGCTCAGTTTGATATTGTACCCTATATTGTGGATTTAATAGGTTATGATATTATTCTAGGGCTAACCTGGTTGGAGCACCGTAATCCACAAATTAATAGCAAAAATAACTCCATGAAAGTACTCCTTAATGGAGAAAAGTTTGATCTGGACGCAGAAACAGTCCAAGCACGGTTCTTCCACGAGAAACTTGTACTAAGTAAACACAAGTGTATGAAGCTCCTTAAGAAGTAACGAAGTGAAATATACTACGTAGTACTTCAACATGAAAAGAACATGCAGATTATCTAAATAAAAGCAAAGAACGAAACACACGACAATGATATTGAGAGAATACTTAAAGAATATAAGGATGTATTCCCGAAAGACCTTCCGAAAGGATCACCGCCAAGAAAAATGGTTTAATTGGAGATTAAAATCGGAAATAATTCCTGCCTAATGATGGGACCATGTACAAACTGTCACCCGCAGAAATTAAAACAATGAAGAAGCAATTAGAACATTTAATAGGTCAAAGATTTACAAGACCCAGCATAAGCCAATGCGGAAGCCCAATATTATCTACATCTAAAAAGAACGGCTTGTTAAGAATTTTTGTTGACTACAGACCCTTGAATAAGAAAACTATAAAAAACAAAGTTCCTCTACCCCGTATCGATGAAGTCTTGGACCAAATTGGAGAAGCAAACTACTGTATCTCTCTTGATCTAAGAGCAGTCTATAACAAGATACAAATTAAGAAAGAAGATATAAAAAAACTGCCTTTAAGACAAAATATAGTTTAACTGAATACCTGGTGACTCTTTTTAGATTAACAGGTGCACCACGATGTTTTCAAACACTGATTAATACAACTGTAAGACCTTATTTGGATAGGTTCGTAATGGTATACCTAGATGATATTTAAATCTATAGCAAAACGAAAAGAGAGCACTTCAGACACATAAGAACCGTCCTAAACGTATTGCAAAAATCCCAATTATATGGTCGAATGTCTAAATGCATATTTATGAAGTAAGAACTAGATTATTTAGGGCATATTATTTCTAGCAAAGAAATTAAACCAGATCTTAAGAAAGTGGAAGCTATAAACAAATAGAGAACCCTAACAAACGTCAAAAATGTTCAAAGCTTTTTAGGTATCTGCAACTATTATCGTACGTTTTGCAAAGATTATGCATAGATTGCAAACCCAATAAGTGACCTAATGAAGGTTAAAAATCCCTTTCAATAGGAAAAAAAGCAAGAAACGGCTTTTAATACTTTAAAGAATGCACTGGCACATTCACCTATACTACGTTGTGCCAATCCTAAACTACAATATAAAGTTACGACTGACGCTTTAGGTATTGGCTGTGGTGCAGTTCTTTTACAAACAGACAAATCCGGGACCCGACCGGTAGCGTACGCTTCAAGGAAACTCAAAAAAGCAGAACAAAAACTACTCTACGGCAAAAAGAGAACTATTGAGAATCATATTCGCATTACAAACACTTCGTACGCACCTGGATGGTGCAACTTTTATCATATAAACAGATCATCATCTACTAAAATATTTGGAACCCCAAAAACAGCTCTCGAAGAAACAAGCCCGACGGGTTCAGTACATGCCAGAATTTAATTATGTCATTACGTATATAAAAGAAAAACATAACAAAGTCGCGGATGGACTTTCACGAAAAGATAGTGAAGTCCACAAAATCCGTAGTAATATAATCAAACAATTTCTCTCTGTGACAATAAACAAGGTTTTAAATGAGACACTAAATGACCTTGGAGAGCGTACTCCAAAGATGTTTACTTTGTAGGTCAATTCAAGAACCCTCAACAACCATATAAGCTAATACGGACACGACTATACTTTGAAAACAGACTTTGCGTACCAGAATGGAATATACGGAAAAATTTGCTCTAAGACAACCACGTATCCTTATAAGGAGGACATCGATCCTACCAGAAAATGTGGAGAAAAACGCCGTTGGTGGGGATGCACCAAAATGTTTCTCATAGTTTGTTGATCCGCTACCGGCTTTGCCACTACATGCTATAAGAGCATCTCCACCGCGGACGAAAAAGCGGTATCAAAGAAGGAAAAACGTCGTAGACGTGGCGTAAATGTAGTGGTCAGGTCTATTTTGCTGATTTGCTCGTTTTCACCCACTGCAATCATCTCCAACGGCACGCTTCACGTCCGCGTGCCCCGCCTCATCATGTCGTCTAGCTTGTTAAGCTACGACCTCGATTAAGTCCTCGACGAGGTTATGGCAGATATGTTAACAAGCCCTGAAAGCGAAGAAGAACAAGGCACACATGGCGGTTCTGTTCCAGGACGTAGCCGGAACATAAACCGCAATCGAGAAACAGGACTCCAACAACTGCACAGAGACTACCTTGACCACAATGCCGTGTATCACTCCGGCCATTTTAGACGACGATTTCGTGTTTCGAAACCAGTGTTTCACCGCATTTGCGCGCGTCTACAAGAAAAGTACAAGTATTTCCAGCAACACCGAGACTGCGTAGGCAACCTAGGATTCAGCACTGAACAAAAGGTCACGGCTGCTCTCCGGTTGCTCGCCTACGGCTGTGCAGCAGACAGTGTAGATGAATATGTCCGCATGGGAGAATCAACTGCAGCAGAATGCTTGAAGCAGTTCTGTTCTAGGGTTGTAGAAACATTTAGTGAGGAGTACTTGCGCTGTCCTACAACCGATGATCTCAAGAACATTACTAGAAGAACAGAAGCACTCGGTTTCCCTGGTATGATTGGCAGCATTGACTGCTCGAAGTGGATCTGGAAAAATTGTCCTGTTGCGTGGAGAGGACAATATCAGGGCAAAGAACGCAAGCCTGGGTTAACTATAGAAGCTATTGCAGATGATCGTCTTTGGATATGGCATGCATACTTTGGAACGCCAGGAAGCGCAAACGATATCAACGTACTGGAGTGCTCGTCTCTCATGAACAAGATAGCAGACGGGTCGTTTCCGTCAAAGTTATCGTACACCTTGAACGAGAAGAATAGAGACATACCATACTTTCTGTGTGACGGCGTGTACCCGCGGTACCCCATATTTGTTCACACGGTACAAGAACCAACAACCAAGAAAGAGAAAAACCACGCCAAAAGACAGGAAGGCAGGCGAAAGGACGTTGAACGTGCGTTCGGTGTGCTGCAAGGTAGATGGCACATTATCCGACGACCATCACGCTTTTGGCATGTAGCGACCATGAAGAATGTAATGTACTGTACCGTCATCTTGCACAATATGATGGTAGAGAAGGGTTTGACTGATGAGGAACTGTCTTGGAATAGCGAAGGGGGCAATAGTATGAGTGCGGCTACACAAGATCGACAGCCCGTTTGGTCTGAAAACATTAACGCGCCTATTCCGGGCTCTATCGCGGCACTCTGTCAAACGGAACAGTTTCTCAATAACGAGTGGAAGCAGCGTGATTTACAAAACGACGTGATGGAGCACTTGTGGTCAATGCATGGGACTACGTTTAACTAACAGACTCGTCTGAGATTCTAAGACACTATTCGAGGTCCGCTGTCACACCAAAAGTACGAAGACCGCGTGAGACTTTTGAACAATCTGGCACTGTTTCCTCGAATTTGAGCCTATGAACTGGTCCCTTACTCCGTCTCTTCCCTTGGTTTTTCAGTAGCATAGGAAACCGATTGCTGCGGCGACGACTGAAGTTCTTCCGTTCCGTCTTGTTCTGTTTCCTTGCGAGCTTTCTTAGCTTCCTCTTCACGTAGTTCGGAGAGCACCCTTTTTCGTGAAATGCGCAGGTACTCCATCGTCTCTGGGTTTTTGTCTGCACAGAGAGTGAACAATGCGATATCGTTTTGCCTCTTAATTTCAATTGCCCTCTGTTCCTGTAGTTCCAACGCCTTTCTCGCCACTTTGAGCTTCTCCTCGTAGTGCTTTTGTTTGATAAAGTCGGCCTTAGCTGCCTTCCGACCGATTGGACGGTCTTGATCACTCTTAGCACGGGCAGGTTTTGAATCATCAGGATATGGTTTCTCCGATTTGGGTTCTATGTGCTCCGACTTTCCGCCCGTTGAGCTAGATTCTGAGGAATCCACCTTCGGTTGGGTCTCAGTGAAAAATTTGGGATGAAGACGCAGTATGTCCCACACCCCTTTAAATTTAAACGGCTCTCCGACGTCATCTTTGGGAGATGTCATCGTAATTCCGTTATACAATGCTGTGGCCATCCGAAATTTGTCGTCTTCGTTATATCCGGATGGTTGCAAACGCTGCACTCTAGAGTAACACGCGGAGAATTGAGTGCATTTAGTCGTGAGGAGCTTGACGCGGTTGCGAATGAATTCTACAGAACGAGGTAAGCGGTTTGCAGGCTTGTACTTATCGTTATAAAGCTTTGTAACAGCCTCAAAGAAAAGCTTCTTCTTGCGATCAGTTCCAATAATGGAATCCTCGGAGGTTTTGATGTAGGCTTTGGCGATGGCCTTATCTTCGCCTGGAGAGAAGCTTGGGCCTCTTGCCGATGTTTTCTTGGGCTCCATCTCGAGACAATTTATCATGCTACAGGGCCCTGGTGACGGTATGATTGGGTGATCCTGAAGATTAAACAGGGTTCTGATGTTGCGTGGTGTTGTTGTGGTCTGGTGTTTCGGTTTCTTGGCGCGAAACATCAGCTCTATAGTCCACTGAGAAGGACACACGTAGATACTGCTTTGCTTCCTGTTTTTTGAACAGGTTCAGATTCGTGAGGCAAATTGAGAAGATTTGCACCTTGAATCTGAACCTGTTCAAAACTTTGCTCCTGATTTTTACCCGGTGGAGATGGTCAGCCGAGCAAATACCTTATTTACTCTTTTGCTGCCGCCCGCTGGAGATGCTCTAAGAGGTTACTGTACTAGTGGCCCTAGTTTGGGGTATGCCTAGAAAGGGTAGTTTTTCTGGACACGTGTGCTCAGTTGGCCCAATGTCGAGTGCGCCATGGCAAGTCTGCCAAGGTTTCACACATGTAAAATGTTGGCCGGCAGCGCCGGATAGTTAGATATTTCTAGTTGATATTTTCAAGTGCCTTGTATAGGTAGCGGCACTTGCCGCCACTGTACGGGAAGTTAATATCAAGAAATCTTCTGGCTTTGACTATCTTGCCGCTTGTTCACGGTCTTCGTCCCTCATCGGGCAAGGCGCCACGCTTCCGGGCTATTAATCCGATCTTTACTACTGAGTAGTTCTAGACCGTCGTTACGGCATCTTTTCTGTTGTTTTATTGTTATTATTTCCGTCATACTGCTCCTATCGCTCCGCCCTGTAGTATAGCTCGCGGGAACAATGGGGGCTCTACAAGACCAGGTGGTGACGGTTCGGGCCTTTGGGCACGTGTGTCTACTGTACTACGTGGGACGATCAAGAAAAGGCATGGCAAGGACTAATTAGTTTATTTTCGTTAATTTAGAATTAATATTTACTAGGTAGTGTAGATATGTCGCAGGGGTGGTGCACTACAAATGCATCTCCCGGTGGTTCACATGGCATTAAGTCCGTCAGAGCCGGAGGGGCGCTCGGGTGTATTAAACCCCAGAGACACCAACCTCCCACACCAAATGGTAAAGGCAAGCACCAACTAGGCTAATTTGACACCAGTTCGGTTCTACAGTCACCAGTTGGTACGTCTAGTAGTCCTCTAATAGTTTTGCTGACCTCGAGGGTTATACGTGACTGGCGCACACCAGTGGAGGCGTATTTACCACTTGATCACCGTGCACTATAGGCAACGGCGGGTGCTGCCGACCTTTTAGGTGTCACGCGTTTCACTCCTCTGCAGGGTCGAGCCCAGGCAGGGCTCCCCACTATCAGCTCGCACCGATCGGTTATACCACATGCTCTGTTATACAGGTTTGACCCACATTGTCTGGGAATATTTCTCGATCTCGCGAGTCAGTGCACCGTTGCGCGGCTCGTTGGTTGCCCGTTTTGCCCAACACAGTTGGTTTGGATATCTCCACTCGCTGTGACTTGCCGGAACTACCCGGATTCTACGCCGATTCTACCGACCCTAATCTCCGGCTGCACGCCCAGAACGGGGCTGCCCGGATTTACACCCGGTTTGTGTCAGCCCTACCGGAGGGTTCTATTACCGACCCTACCCCTATACGGAGCGGGGCTCGAACACCCTGTAGGTGCGCTTTCCGCGACGCGGCTTTTCTTTGCCCACTCGTTGGATTGCACCACAGAAAACACTACTACTAGTACGAAGACACTGCTTCTGGAATACTATGAAACAAGACCTTAAAAGTATATTGCTATGTGTGAAAAATGCCAAAGGGCGAAATCAAGTATCCAAGCATGACACGGCAAACTCCAACCATTCGTCTCACCTACGAGGAGGTGGAGAGTGATTTCTATGGACTTCATATTCGATATACCTAAAAGTAATGACCACAAAGGAATTAGGGCTGTTGTGGACAAGTTAACCGAACTCTTACACTTTAATCCATCACAATCCCACACTAGATCTCACATCATTGCTTCAGTATTCTACAAGGAAGTATTCAAGCACCACGGACTACCTCATATTATTATCTCAGACCGAAGCAAAAGATTCACAAGTACTCTCTGGAGTTCTGTAATGGAACTACTCAAAGTAAACTTAAAGTTATCTACAGCACACCATCCGCAAACGGATGGTCAGACTAAAAGAATTTTTAGAACATTACAATATATGATCCGTTGCTATGTTTCACACACACCACACGATTGGCTTAGTACTTGCCAGGCTTAGAATATGCTTATAACAACACAGTTAATGTTACAACGAAATTTAGTCCGTTTTACATGGAGTACGGGCATCATCCATTATGAATTTCAGACATACTATACCAAGATAAAACTTCAAACAATGATGCCTCCACCAATTTTCTAAAAGAAGTCAATCGCGCAACTGAACTGGCTCAAATACCTATTCAACAAGCAAAACAAGAAACGCGGATTATGTTAGCAAATCTCGAACACCAATTTCCGTGAATATTGGAGACTATGTTTTATTGTCCACAAAAAATCTTAGTATCCCAAAAGGACGTTCTCGTAAGTTTACTTATAAATACATCAAACCTTTCAGCATCATTGAAAAAACCATATCAGGATATTCTTACAAACTCATGTTACCCCAGCAATACAAGGAAATGCAACATACATTCCACGTATCAATACTCAAACCATACATTGGTGATTTAGCGCATAAGAAACAAATGGATATGCAAAGACTAATCCATAACAATACACCACACTCAAATATAATAGGACATCGTATACAAAAATCAAAAATTGAATTCTTCCTTCGAAAAGAAGGGAAGAGTTAGAAGATCTTTGGACCTCGGAAACGATCCACAAATATCTTCAGAACTACTAGAATGGTACAAGACAAGTATTCAGAACTCCAAAAAATGAAAGAGTTCCCAATCGTTCATTATGAACTAAGAAGGACAGACAAAGCAAAATGAATCCTTTGGGTATAAAAGAATACCGAATCTATTATGTTTCTGATAACCATTCAGCGTCACACCTAAGGAAAATAACTGGTGTTCCGTACACTCAAAACGTCATCGTCTGGAATGTTATACACATTTTTCTCGGATACTGCCCGACAAAAGGCCTCTATGTCGAACAAAAGGATATGATCACTCTATACATTTTACTAAAAGCATACCTTCCACAGCCTATATTTGACTATGATGAAGAATTTGTATTACAATTCTACTTAAGGATATTATGACAATTTTGTTACTATAGGAGAGAAGGAGGCTACTTAGAAAAATGCGTGAAAAAATAAGAAATATCGAAGATAAAAAAGAACTGAGTCATTTTGTTATAACCGAAGACGAAGGTCCTCTACGTATACAAGATCCCAGATTTAGTGCAAGTGCACCGGCACCATTTTATGCTCCATCTCCCGAGATGTAAAAAAGGAGCACTCACTCCATAACGCAGTGATGAATACTCCATCTCCAAAGAAAAAGATGATAGAAAGAAAAAATGAATCAGAATAATGACGAACTACGTAGTCTTGCTTTTGCGGGACACACGTTCTCATTCTATATGTCAAGATAGATTAGATTCCCACTTTCGTCCCCACACCACCGGAAATGGCAGCCTACAGGTCAAAGACATTTGAGTTCTTCGTAAATGCGTTCCTAGCACAATGGTGAACTAAGATACGGGCGACAGTCCAGCGCGCAAGGCAATTATACGATATTGGTAAGAACCATACCCACTAGAATTCAAGAACGGGTTTTCACAAGTCAGAATGAAGAGTTCATTCTTGTGATGAAATTCATCGATCTCATGAGCGCCGGAAGTAGACGACCAGACAAGTCCTCATTCCAAATTCCCCGACGTCCATATCTGCTAATTATAAGAGCAAACTAGCATTGAGGAGAAACGTCTCGTGTATCTTAGTACGGCGCTGGGCATTGGATATGCTGTACAGGTCTGAACCGATGCTTGATGTTCGATGTGGGAAGAAAACTTTGAAACAATTCTTGTAGCCGCTCAAGGAAGACTTTCAATGACAGGAATGCGGGCATGTACATCAACATCGTGCTTGCTTTGCGCATGTGTCTTCGTATATCACGGAGAATGCTGATACGTAGAGCATTTTCGCAATACATAGTAGCGGCATTCAATGTCTATCAAAACGATCAAGATCCGCCGTGCAGCTTGATCAAGGTGCTTTCCCGCATTGTGAAACACCTGTTTCTCGGATGGAATGTAAAACCCCGTTCGTACGAAGTAAGGCACGTCTCGTTTATCCAACAAAGCATGGAGCCGATCAGTGATGAGCACGATTCCAAAATCTTTAGTAAGCTTGACGTATTGCGTGCGAGTCAAATCAACCGTATCACCGTTGTCAATTTATTCACATGGTCTACATGCTTGCTTTGCAAAATCGGAAAGGCGATAATATTCAATACCCATGTCGAAGCTAGGCGTGTCCGACTCCCCGATGGCAGTAACGGCAACATCAAGGCTGTGGGGCATATACCAATTCTTACATCACCCGAGATCATCATTGGCATCGCAAGTAGTATTGTCATTCTTACGCTTGCAGTTTTGTACACTCAACGTATAATACGGAACAAGCGGTCGCCCACCACCCAAGAGCAAGTGTGGGTCATCGTGCTGCTTATCACCTGTGCCTGCTATATGAACCCGTTCATACACATTGTTGCCCTCCATGACTTCTATTTGAAACCAGGTGACTTGCTCAGCCCGTTGACTACTCCACATGCATGGTTCTTGAAATCATGGTATCCACTCGCTTTCGCCGTGGCCTGGAATATGACATTGTTCGGATCATCGGTGAGCACGATTTTCTACATATGGGCCACAGCCCACTTATACGGTTTACGAAAGCCACCCACAACAAGGCGAGAGCTTCTCATGTTTTATGTCCCAAAGATAATCCCAATAGCTATGTACCAGGCAGTCCGAATAATAGCCCGCTACCCCGCAAAGGTTTCTCTGGCAAAGTTCCCATTTGTGAACATTGTCGCAATGTGCGTGCAGTTTTCAGCCCTTCACAAGTGGTACTTTGACGTGGTTGGTATCATTCTGGTCTTGACAGTGTTTGAGCTGTACTTCCTTGTGATGATCGTTCGACAAGTGCGTAAGACGTGGGCAAGATTAGCGCGCTTAAATTACCTCAAGTATCGCTCGAAGCAGGTCGGCTTTCGCTTCTTTGTCGCGCACAATCTTGTCTACTATTGCATGATCATCATCTTTGAAGTGCTAGATCCATTAATCATACCGCGATATTGGCAATTGAGCTTCTGGCTGAGCAATGCAAACTTTCACATGTTCTTAAACTGTTATGGAAGGGCTGCCGTTGACGTTATGTTTACTGTGAACCTCGCAATGACGGCATACGTCAACCTGCCTCCGGATTCAACTGGCTTTCTTGGTTGGTTCCGTGGTTCCAAGACGGACGGCGCTGCACATCACACCACTGGGACTGAGCCGCTGATGGTAGCGTCATATGAGCCCGCGTCTCACTTAATAGACGAACGGAATCAAGTGCATTCCAAGTTGTTGGTATTAGAAACACATGTATCGCTCTTCAACTTTGCGTGGTTGGTGTACGAGTGGAATACAAAGAAGCACGGAAGGACGAAAACGAATAGTAGTAATATTCGCTTCAAGATCGAGCATCATATTAAGGACAATCGTACGGACACCAACCTGATCGTTGTGAGTGCGGATGATAGGATTATTCTGGCGTTCCGCGGTACGACTTCTGCCGAAAACTTAAGAACTGATATGCGCCTTGGTACGAGGGCAGTTTCGGATAGATTACCAACTCCTCTGTCTTCCAGTCACAATCCGGGTGACTGGGAACTCGCTCGTATCCATGTGGGCTTCTTTGATGCGTACATGTCCGTAAGAAAAGAGGTGGTGAACGCGGTCAAACAATTACTGAGGAAGAAGAAGCGACTGATCATGCTCACTGGGCACAGTCTGGGCGGAGCATTGGCCACAGTCTGCAGCCTAGATCTATGCGTGAGTTTAAATCTAGCACCCACCGAACTGATCGTGTCCACATTTGGGTCACCCCGGTGTGGCAATGCATCGTTCCGCACCGTGTACGACGAACTCATACCGAGTCACTGGCGTTTCGCTTTGAAAAGTGATATCGTCACCAAGCTTCCCAAGATGGGGTACAGCCATGTTGGGAAGCATGTGCTAATTGATTCGCTGGGGAACATTTTTCTCGATCCGAATGCATTGGAAATGTGGCTGTGGTCTGGAGAAATTGCCAGCCGAACCTTTCACAGGAAAACAGCGTATTTGCTTGTTTTGCGAGCGTTCTGTAGAAAGTATTTCAATGGTAGCTTTGAGCCGGAGTTTTGGCAGTTCAGAATCGACCAAGCGGAGTTGCGGATGTGGGAAGAAAGAACAGCCATCGGGCTGAATTTACGGAGACGGGAGTCCACAGATAATGATGAACAAGTTACTCCGTTGTCTTTCACGACGGTAGGCATGAGCTCATGGGGATAAATGCAGCGTCCAAAAAAGATTAATTCTGGAACTGGGTTACTTCTGGACAACCTCAATGTCGTACCTTTGTATAGATAACTCGGGAACGCAGCGCACGCTCTCTTCTCCGCTCGGCTGTCAATAAGCTCCTAAATGATACGCATCTATCGATACGAAAAATGTGCCATACTCAAACAAGAACGGCAGCAATGACGCCCGCGGTCGTCTCACGGTCCGTAAATCAAGCACTACAGACAACTCTTGATATATGAACTTGGAGAGTGCAAAAGAGTCGTATTCAATTAAGTGGAAATAATAATATCGCGGGAAAGCTATCTGGAACTTTAAAACTTACGAATCTCTTCTGCTTCGAAGCGTTGGCGAAACACGAAGATATACGCGTCTGAGTCAGGGTCTGAGGGCGCTTTGTACGCACAAAGTTTGAATGATACGAGGAGCAGCAACTGCTGCCCCTCTCACATGCTCTTGTTCCTCTAAAATAAGTAAAGCAACCGCCATCTATGCCAGCCCTTCATGGATCGAAAGCTCTTCAATTAAATTCTGGTTTGTGCAGGTGGCCTTGACTCTCCCTTGGAAGAGATTGAATCAGCAGTAAAAATTCTCTTCCAATTTGACTTCCAGCTCTTCCATGCTCTTAAGTACACATACAAATTAATGAAAACTAACACTCGAACCCGTAGTTCCCCAATTGAAGCGCCGATGCAGCTTTTTTGGCCACTTTGTACAGCTTTATTGTCTTTTTGACGTTCATTCCGACATATAAGCAAATTTATCTGGCTATAGAAAGATAATCATCTTTCTAGTCTCCCCCTCTGTCCTAAAACAGGGTTTACATTTCTGAAAGGTGGGAAAAACTCGACAGGAGTAACAAAAAGACAGCAAAAATAATTTGTCATCCACGAATAGAAACATGCTGCTCTGTTAATGAAACAATTCTATTGAAGCTCACTGCTAGATATAAGTTACAGAGAAAATGTTTGGGAAGCTATTAAATTAAACACCGCACATCTTAGTGCCAAAATGACCCATCACAGATATATATTTAACTTTCTTTACTTTTATGCGTAAAAGGGATAGACTGGACAGAAATAATAAAAATAGCCACAATGGCGAATGCTTCCCTCCGAAATAAACAAAACTTTTTCGTGTCGCCTTATTGTTCCTTATAGAAAAAATAAATAATCCTGAACTTTAGAAGAGTATAGAAAAGAATGAAGAGTTTACATGTCTCAAATTTGTACTTTCAAATTTTCTATTTTCGCATACAAAAACATGTAACGATGACCTTGATGCATATATTTGACCAAATCATGCATCATAATCTTGATAACTAAATATAGTGTTTCTAAATCGTAGTATGTTCTCTTGGAAAAGGAAAACGTTATTTGCAGGCATTTATGAACCTCTTAAAAAGGTAGAATTATTGTTGTTCTCGAATAGTATTTTGTAATGAAACAGAGGTGCTGCAATGAACAGCAGACGGTGCTTTTTCCAGTTCGGCTCACAGTGGTGTTACAAAGTATTCGAAACGAGAATCATAGAATGTCTTGCTTTTTTTCTCGGTTACAAAAGTGGGAAGTGTCAATAAGTATCTTTTGTACTTCCTCATGGAACAGAATTGTCACTTTTGTATTAATTGCTCTTAAATGGAACATAAAAGATAGTTATCAGACTAAGAAGGGAAAGAATGAGGTCCACTAGAGTGGTTACCTATTTTTCTTGGCGCGTCTGTGTTCAAGTTTTGCTAATTTGTAAGTTTACTAGTTTTCGAAAGAAAAATCATTATCTGTCATTTTCGTTCTGCTCAACGGCGATCTTTACTTCTGGGAAAGAAGACGAAGAACGAGCAACTGCTCATAAGTCAGTGCTTCACCGTACGGTATCCACCGTACGCGTTCAGCCCGTTCTATTGGGACCAAACTACTCCAAGGGCGGGAGTGGTGCGTGAAGAAGCGAAAACGGCAGAGGCTGGCGAAACACACGAACACCGGAGCGACTGGTGTTCAGACGACGGCGGAGCATAGGCGGTGGATTACGCGAATACTTAGGGTAAAAATGCGGGCGACCACGGCGCTCTAAAGATCTGCCTTCCGCGCACTGCCGTTCCGATAAATCTTCTACTTCGTACCTCTAAATTCCAAAGAAAACCTGAAGCATAGCAACCCAAAAGTTCAGGTGGTTTAACTTCTAATTACATGCGATTCATTTTCTACCATAAATGTAAGGGTAATGAAATGATTTGATACAAAGAAAAGTGAGTTGTTTAAGAGAGTTTATCATTTTTCTCTATCGTTAAGCTCTCAAAGTGACCTTTCATCTTCGGCAAGTATGAGAGACTTAGAGCGAGCAAGATCTGAATGCTGTGACTCTCTGCAAAGCAGTATTTTACGTGTTCAGTATGCTTTAGGGAAACATCACTGCTCCCGGGGTCAGCGGTGTGGGTGACTTGAACACCTTGTGAAGTCGCATCAAGGCAGAGGCAGGTGCGCGTTGAAAGTAGTCATCAAGATGATCGTGAAAGGTACGAGGTGCTGAACAGCTGAAACAAGAAGGCAAGTGCTGATCGTAGCGTTTGTATATCGCTATTCCCGACAAAACTTTTGCTCTAAATGAATTAGCTCCAGGTTCCCGGAAATGCCATGACAAAAAATAATGATCGATCATGAAACACACAAACAAAAGCGAAGATATATAGTTTCGTGAAGAACAGAGACATGCCAAAAACTTGTTTTTCTCTTGAATGCTTTGCAGCAGCAATACTATTGTCAATCTTGGTGCTCATGGGGCTTTGCTCTGCGGCACCCTCCTGTGGTCAAAACCGACAAGCGTGCTTGTAAGCACTCGTTTTGCTACGGTAAACAGCCATCTACCTTGCGTGGTCATTCAGCATGCTAAGTACACTTTTTCGGTGATCACTTTTCAAGTACATGGCGGATTTGTGGGTTGGTGTGAGACATGCATACTAGAGAAATCTAATTTTTGTTACAATGTTTGAGTACAGCAATGTCAAAATTTGGCCTACTGTGCACATAGAAGTGCTGCTCTTCCACTTGGAAGTGCAGCTCTTCTATTTGGAAGCGTAGCTCTTCCGAAAAATTGGCGCAGATTTCCATGCAAACAATATAGCAGGGACAAAAACCGAAGTAACTTCGAACACGCATATCTCTCAAACTTCTCCTATCTACTACGTGCTAATATGTTAATATTAAGAAGCCAAGACAGAGAGCTTTGATATGCAGATGGAGTGATAGATTTCAAAGTAATAGCGAAGAGTAGTGTTTATTTCAAAATCGCAATTCTGAGGATATTTCTGCATGTCATTTTTATGGCAAATGACGCGAGTGGTATAGACCGTTCCACGTGCCTCTCGTAGCAATCAAGAGAGTCAGGGTAGAACAACCAGCCACACTAAAAGACTAACGTGGGCACAAATTCCAACGAAAAAATAAACGTAATATGTCCTAGGGACGTTCCCACGGCAAAGAAAAAAGAAGGAGAAAGTTGTGGTTAAATAACCACCAAAGATAAGAAAAGAAACAACTGGTGACAGCAAACTGCACGCGATTTCTGCAGCCAGACTTTTCTCTGCGCGTCCAGAGACAAGCGTGTAGACTTCTTACAAAGCCTCTCGAGAGGAGTTACTAACTGAAGATAAGTCTTCATTCCGAACCCAAGCTGGCCTCTTGCAGACGACGTCACTTGGCACTCAAAAGAAAACCCAACGGACAGTTTCCCGCACAGTACAAATATTCGCGTAGCACCAGGTCTTCCGACTGACACCGTTGTCAGAGCCGAAGCTCCAGTGGGGCTCACTGATAACAAGAATACATTTGGTACACACTACCCAATTCCCGTCCACGCCTAGAGCGCTTCGACTGGTACTAGGTTATAGTTCGAGTAGAGCAGTGCTCTCACACAACGCGCAAGCACAAAACCGTATAAGAAAACTTTTCAAAATTGTGCACGTAACATGTTGTAGGTCATCACATTACATTCATTAAGCCTTCCGCGCGACCATTTTGGCACAGTTGTAAGATGCAAGATCCAAGAATTTGAACAATTGAAATATCGTTAGAAACACAGACGAATTGAACTGCAAAAGGTCGCAATTGCCTTATACTGGAATCAGAAAACAGCTCAATAGAGCTAGAACGCAATTGAACGACACAATGAAAAAGAATAAAGAGCGCAACGCGCGCCAAACCACCGCTGAGGAGTGCAGTCTCCAAGGACCCAGCGCAGGATTGTTTGTCCTGAATACAACGCACACATCGCTTGTCACCAGACACAGGCTTTTCGACGTAATCATGAGCCATAACGCAGATGGACTTAGAGTTATGGGCCCAGAGAGCTTCAGCTCTGTTGGCACAGGTGGCAACCAGACGCACGCTCCGACGTTTACCACTAATATTACTTCGAAGGTTCAGTACCGACAGAGACTTAGAACATGGATGAAGATGATAACTTCTTTTGATGAAGTTGACACGAAGTGTAAGGCTCTGTGCAGAGGAGCTGGACATTTAATCTATCTGGCATGTGATACAATGGCCCAAGATATGCTTGATCAGGCACAAGCAGCAGGAAAGCTATCTTTTGATTATGATGAAGCGGATCAATATCACACCAAGATGATTGAGTCTATCATATAGACAATTGCTTTAGACACCCCGACGGAAATCGTCAAGAGAGAAGTTGATTTGCTAAGGAACATTCACAACTGTCGTCGAGAACAAATAAGACTGTAGCCTCATTTGCGGCAAAGTTTCAGAGCGCAGTGGCAATGTATGCAAACGATACGTTAAGCATGAACGAAGCCTATACGCGGCAATTTGTAATACTTATGCTACGCAACGCTAGACTTTCTCCCGATACGATGAATGCCCTCATCTTACAGCTCACCGCCGAGCATGGCTCAACAGAAGAGGTTGCTATCATGATGCTTATGCTCTCGAAGTCAGAACTGCTGAAACTAAACGGCAGTATAATGGATAAAGAAGGCACGAAAGCAATCAAAGATAAGCTGGATAAACTTCAACAGAAGCTAATTGATGAGTAAACACTGCTGTATTCACGATCCCGATGAACCGTGCGGCCGCTTTGCTTGCAACAGTCCATGATTCCTTCGCAGGAAAGACAGACGATCATCAAGCGAAACCCACGCGGAAGAGTTTTCTGGGGAAGCGTATCTGTCAGAAGCAGCCGGAACGCCATGAGCACATAAAAAGAGTGAAAGAAGAAAGTACTTGCAAAGCGTGTGGAGTCTCTGGCCATTGGTGGAAAGACAGAGAGGAATGCAGATTGATCATCAAAGAGAAACGGAAGCGCAATTTCACAGCGATAGATGAACCAAAGAATGCGCAGGATCATACGTTACAAGAACCAGCAGATCAGAAGCCTAAAATAGAGAGTAAGGTGAGCATGAGTAAATCGCTTTTTCCGCGTTGAGGTCTGGTGAGCTCCGAGCAGACCTCAACCCAATTCTAGACGAAGGAGCCCCTACCTCCACAGGAGGAATAGAGACTGCAGCCACGCTGTGTAACGCGCTTGGAATTCCACTGAAATTCGAATTGCCGCGATCACATTACCATCGAGGATGGGGTGATAATGCGGTTGACCCCAAACCAATTGTTTGTACATGGATTCTGATTCTCAATGATATCAATGGGAAGCCAACATCCTTACCTTCGGACCTTGTAGAGGGACATGCGCCATTGATATTGGGGTTGGATGTGAAGAAGTACTGCGAAACGCTGAATCTTGTTGAACCAAGAACAGTGCGAATGAAGAGACCGTTCGACACAGAAGAAAGAGTCTTCTTTACGTATATATTATCTGATGATGCAGTTGACGGACATAATGAAAGATTGCGTCTTGATATTATACCACACCAACAATCAACAATGAAAACATTGCTTGCGTCTGTGTTCTAGTTTTGCTAGTTGAGTGCACTAGAACACGATGCTCGGACGAAATTTGTCAAAAAATCTGCAAAAATTGCGTATAGGGCTATGTGGAACCAATTAATTTCAATTTTTTGTATGTGACGCTTTCATGAACTAGAGCTGTTTCTGCGTTCAAAGCAAAACAACTGACGTTCACCGTGATTGCTAGTACATGTTTACGAAATGAAAGTCTCAGCCGTATTATTTTTTGTAAGGGGAGTACATCATGTGATGACCACCTGTGCCGCCATATTTATGTTGAAAAAGTTCCTGCAAATGCTCTAGAATAGTCATCCTTACTACGATTATCTAGTACAAATTTCACGTAATGGAAGCCGCGCCCATCTCAGCATCCCCAAGTAGTGACGTCAATATGACTTACATCCTAGTTCGCAACTCAGAACAGTTCACGGCCGCCACCTTTCTCTATCCCCGCATCCGCGAAAGAGAACGAGTCAAACCCTTCCTCGACATCATCAGCCCCGTCCTGATACTTTTTTACTTCCTCCACATACTTTGAGCTCTACTTATTTTGATATCCGACAACTCTGCTTCCCTTTCTACATTGGCTTCGTAACAGACATGCACCTAACCCTGGTCTTCTTTTCCTCCTCCTCTCTTTTCAAAACTTTGGCTACTTTTTCTTCTCTATCTCCCCTTTCATCGGTACAACCAGCATGTTCTCCCTATACGTTCTCTTTCGGTCTCCTCTCCTTCCTTCAGAGCAACGAGGAATTCATCCTCATCGAGACCATCAACAGCAGGGACAGAATCTCTGTCTTAAATGTTGCGACAGCCCTTGATATTGAGAGGGAAGTCCAGAAACTCTTCTTCTGTCCTGAAGACACAAAAATATTTCACATACTTTGCAAATTTAAGGAGATTAATCTGACATAATTTAGACAACGATTTGGATTTGTCGGGAACAATTTTCTTCATCCTTCTGTAAAGCTTATCTCACAAATTCAGCTTAAGCTGCGGCATCTCGGGATACGTGAACGCATTTCTGTTGTCCTAGCCGAACTATTCTGAGAGGTGGGGTAATCAACAGACCCTGAAACAGAGAGCGGCTAAGCACTTTAAAGTGCACAGTGTGCACTGCAAAGTCACACATACGTCTGTGTTTCCGGGATGCTAGTTTACAGTCCAAAAATCGCAGAAAAAAAATGCTGGTATTTCATATGTTAAACTGCGATTAGTGGAAGTTTGAAGTGGAAGAAAAACTAGAGTAAACTCCAGATTCTGCAGTATGGTTTGAATGGAATACTAGGCTTGACTTTCAAACTACGAGCTATTTCTAAGAAATATGAAAGTTGCTAGAATCTTAGAACTAACTTCCATTTCTGCTAGTTCACTAGTACTACCGGTCCATCGGTCCAAAAGAGCCATCGGTCCGAAAGCACGGTGGAAGTTCCATCCTAGCAGAAATGAATGTTATTGATGCAGTATTGCAGGTTCATGCAAGGTATAGCACCACATGAAAACAGGTCCAAACCGGTCATCGTACACATCTCCACCCTACTTCCCACCCCCGAAAATCCATTCTGACATCACCAAAGAAGCCCTGTATCATTTGGAAGACAATTACGCATCGAAACTCACCGAATAGATACCCTGAAAATGCTCTCGTTGCCCTCAATGTAGACATCCCCTTGGTTAGTTTTCTGTTGCCTAGTCTCTTCGTCCATCCCAACATGGAAATAAACACACTTACCTCAACATTCTTCGCCATCTTCATCTCCCCAACTCCCTCGAAAACATCTCAACTGCACAATTTCCAGCACCGCCACCGATCCATTGCCATCCAACGCACCTGCACATGCACAAACACAAGCTAGTCAAATACTCCGTTAGATACTTTTCCATCTTCGAAACTTTCCCAAATGCACACTTATCTACTTACCATGTGTCCCTACCTCACCAATAGCCTCGAAAACACGAATCAAACTGTCCCGAAAATCCTGCACATACACATAAAACAGTAACCAGTTAGCATTCTTATCAGAACTCGAACAAAAAACATCTCGTACTTACCCCGACGCGTACCTTGCCATCCACACCGAACTCTGACGAACAAGAATTTGGAGTAATAGCAAAGAATGATTACCTGGAAGGCCTCCGTTGAGGTAATCATTCTTTCCATGACCCCAAACTCTTGTTCGTCAGAGTTCAGGGTCATTAGCATGATTTCTCTAGAAACCCAACCACCCAGCCACATCGTAACCATTCTCCCTTATCCACTTCACCTCAAAAAACACGTTACACATAGGAAACGAAGTAAACCACCGCCTTCCGCCCCATCCCCATTCCACTTCCAATCCAAAGATCCCGCACGCTATAACTCCATGAACCTATCGCGCTCATTCTCGCAAACAGCCCCCGCCGCGCAGTCACATATCCCGTTAGCTAACTCTTCGCTCTTCGAAACATTCTGAAATGAACACTCATCTACTTACCATGTGTCCCCTACCTCACCAATACCCTCGACAACACGCATCAAACTGTCCCAAAAGCCCTACGCATACGCATACAACATTATCCAGTTAGCATTCACATCAAAAGTCGAACAAAAAGCTTCTCAAACTTACCCATAGGCCCCCGCCCAAGACATTCACGCTAACCTGCTTCCAAATCCTCTCCGTGCGTCTCGCAAAATCACGTAACGTTCCGCAGTTAGACTTCGCAAACACCATCAGCATCAAAAGATCTCACTTACATTGAACCCATTCAGTACGTATCCCAAACATAAAAAACCTGAACTACTCCGGTTCCAATCCAAAGATTCCGCACGCTGCAGCTTCATGAACCTGTCGCGCTCATTCTCGCACAAAGCCGCCGCCGCGCAAAAACACTGGTCAGAGTCGCGCATATTCGCCATATCAAACATTTACGCCTCGACTTACCTGTTTCGCACGTTTCACATCCCAGAACAGGACTCTGAGAGGCAACGCCACTGAAGCTCACAGAAGAAGAACTTCAATCGCAGCCACACTGTACGTCAATCATCGCCGGCCGCGTAATGCGCCGTCCGCGAAAATTTTTGAAAGTTGTGTTCAGAAAAGTTCGAAATCCTCCCCACACTGAAACATGCAGGAAAGGTACGTAAACGATCACGTGCACGGTGGAGTTGGTGGCGTATAAACACACTTTATACTCTCCCCTGCAGGGTGCTCCAAGATTCTGCGCCGCACCATCACCACCGACCTCCCTCTGCAAGCAACTTCCCTCACTACTTTCATACCCTCTCACCCAGCCATGCACAACTGTTGTTTCCCCCGCTGCTCATTCTATACACAGTCCCTCGCCTCTCTCGCCCAGCATCAGAAGCGATGCAGACACAGGAATGACCCAAACCCGTTTCTCACCCCAACACCTCATCGAGGATCCCACTTCCCTCCCCGAACCAAGCACCGCAGACTCAACAACACCGAACCCCCTTCCTTCCCCCCTTCTAACCGCCCGTCCGATAACGTAGCACTCGCAGACGACGACCCTTATCTCCAGGAACAGCTTGCTCTCTCCCTACGCTCATCCGACGCAGCACAGATACTCAGCCTGCATCACCAATTCGCCTCCCAGTCCCCTTCCACAGGCTCAGGTAACGCCTTCTCCCCCTCTCCACCCTCACAGAAAGACCACATCCATAACCTCGTCACCTACATATCCTCCATCGCCACAAAACTCGTAAAGCGTTCTGCTGACGAGCTCATCAACATTCTCAAGCAATCCACCTTTCCCTCTTCCCTTTTCCAGACCTCCATCACTTCCGCTGCCGAATGTCTGAAACTGCACTCCAAAATCTTCGAAGAAACAGTCAGCTCCATTGGGTTCACCTCAACCATCATCCATGACAAAAACCATGACTTCTCCGCCACCCTCTACCTCAGGGACCCCGTTCAGGTTCTCCTACAACAACTTCGTCTCGCATCCCACAGCAACTCCTTCTTTCATCCAGTCAAACAAGCTTCAAGAACAGGAACTACCGCAATCGCACACCCTATGGCTTCGGAACTCGGCCGCCATGTCGTCCCGACTATCAAGAGGCATATCATGCATTCTCTGGACCCCGACGTCATCTGGCACGATCCCAGTATCACCGGCACAGACTCGTTCGTCGGCCTCGTTCAACTATATTCAGACAAGTCTTCCACCTCTTTGAAAAGTTCTTCTGTTACGTCGTATCCTCTTCACATCACCCTCCTCAATTTCAATGACTCCTTCCGCAGAAAGTGCATCACGCAGGACTACACACTCGTCGGATACATACCCACATCCTTCACCTCCGACTCGTCCTCTACTGACACAGATTCCTTGGAAGTCGCTCCCTCAACCCCCAGCGTGACCCGCATTGTGCGCATGCAGCTCGTCCAGAAGTCCCTAGAAACCATCCTCAAACCTCTGTATCATATCGGTATGAAGGGTTTTCCCTTCCGCGACGCCAAAGGAGTCCTTCATCAATGCCATCCAGTCATCTCCAACTACAGCGCTGACATCCCCGAAGCCAAGGACATTCTCGCAGTACTTCATGGCACAAAGCCAAGCAAACCCTGCCACCGGCGTCTCCTCCCTCGTTCAAAACTCAACCTCTACCAACCTACTCTCACAGAGCGAACCCTCTCACACACTTTGCAAACCAGAAAAAGACATGATGACCTACTTCTCGAGACAGATTCTGCTCTCCTCTCCCATAGACCACGGGTTGCAAGGAACCTCAAAGAAGAAGCTGCAGAACTTCTCCACTCCACCTCTCTCTCTCCATACAAGTCCTTTCTGGAATCTTACCCTCTTCTCAACATCTCTTCACTGCTCACTCCTTATTCAATCTTCTCTTTCGAGCCCCTTCACAACTTTCACCTTGGCATCTCTAAACTCATCAAACTCGCCACAACCGAACGCCTGAAGTCCGATTCTCTTCACACTTCCGTGGGCTTCAATGGATCCTCCAGGTCGTTTCGGTCCATCAGAACATCTATTCTTACTCACGCCAACTCCATCCTAGCTGACATCGAACGCTCGTTTCCGGCTCCAGGGCTTCATATTGATTTCTCGACATCTGAAAAGGGTAAGTCTCTCAACGGCTTCTTCACCACTGACGGAATCAGAGGCATGCTAGAAGCAAAGGACTATCGCGCCCTCGACATGGTCTTCCCCTTCATCAGTGCATTCTTCGACCGTTGCTGCGGTGAAGTATCTCCCGCCCCAATAACCACCATTTTCACCTCTTACGTCGATCTCGTCAATAACGTTCTTCACTACCACACTGCCCCAGAATGGACTGATGATCGCTTACGCTCTTTGGAGACTCTCATCAAGAACTTCAAGACTCAAACTGTCTCAGTTTTGGATCCATACCAGGCCTACAACTTTCGTACTCTCAAATGCCATCTCCTGGATCACATCATTCCAGACATCCGTCGATACGGAGAGGCCTCCATTTCGGTGATGTAGGTGTGTACGGGCACGCGCATCTCCTCTTCAAGAACTACTACCGCCGTACCTCTCGCAGAAGATCAACTGCGCATAAGGAAACAGTGGACTCAGTCCAGGAGTCCCAGGATTTCTTACACTCCATCTCGGTAAGGAAACACTTCTCCATGTCTACCAATTCGGCCAGTCGTTTGTCGCAGCGGTGTCCCTCCATGGTTCGTGATGGTAGTTCATTCTCCCTCTTCGACATCATCAAGGCCGACAAGTATCTACGGTCCCATCCAAACGTCCCGTCATCTGCTCTCACAGATTTGTTCTCCAAAACTACATTGCAGTTCATCAACCAAAATCTCTCGCGACGCCCTCTCTTCCTTCCGTACCCTAAGCTTAGAAACTCTTCAACCGTTGGACAACCCCCATGACATCAAAATCACCGTCGTTAACTCCGCTTACATTTTTTCTGGATTCTGCCCCTCGCTGGATGACTACGATCGTCACTTTCAATGCATTAGACTGCGAGAGCCGGAGGTCTCTTTGTGTGAACGTATTTTTGCAACCACTTCTTTCGGCCCTTCCAAGTCCCAAAATTCTCTACCGTCCTGGTTAATGGAACTCCTCCTCCCGGTTGTGACTTCCCGACCGCATGGGTATGCAAAGTCTTTGCCCTGGTTCGCTTTAGCAGATGTAACCAAAGCAATTCCGATCCAGAATTTGCCTTTGTTCGCTTCTTCGAGGTAACGGAGCCGTTGGATAACATTGACGAATCCTTGAACTGCATTTCCCTCCGCTGGGCCATGGATGACGAGGAAGATCACACATTGAAAACCTCCAATTCTCTAAAACGGTCAACAACTGCATCTGTATCCTCATGGTTCGGTCTCGTCCCATTCTCTTCGATCAAAGGCTCGGTACACATCCTCCGACAAAACTATCCCGCGCGCCCCTTTTTCCCTCCATTGCACCGGACGTTCCACCGATTCTACATTAACAGATTCTATCGCAATCCCCGAGCTCGTTTACACTACCATCCAATCACCAAACTTTCGTAACGTAAACCATAATGCATCAGTGACGTTCTATCCAATTCTCCTCATGTAATCCTTCTTGCACAGACCTTTCCCTCACATCCCTCTTTGCATTTATGTCGTAGAACATACGGTCTCCCCGACTGCAGCATCCAACATAGCAATCCAGTACAGCTCCGAGCTTCTCAGAGATCTCTCCCATAAACACATCTTCTCGGACAGCAAGGTACATTTTCCTTTTCGACGGAATCCAGTAAACCACAGTGCCCACCCGGTCATCATTTCCATGCCGCGCATCTTCAGCATTCGATGGGCCATTTCTGAACTCTGTTGGATAACTCTGCTGCATGCGGACCCTCACGGTCTTCAGTATACTCTCAAGTGCCAGTGGTAGATATTTCCCGAACAAGGTGGAGAACAACACTTGTCTCTTACCACCTCTCCCTCGTTCAGACTCTGTCGCGCGAACAACGGACGCTATCCAGGCATCAAGACGTGCCAGATGCATAATTGTTCCATCCACTGGATCCCTCTCTTCGGTATTCCTCGAACTTGTTTGTAAAACGTCGTAGCCCATGAACTCACGCAGCACCTCCAAGCTCAGGCTGTTCCGAAAAGCAAGTCACATGGTTCATCTTCGGTTGCATGATATGGGTTAAAGCCCGAGAAACATATATCTTCTACCTTCTGAGTTCTCCACGACGACAGAATCTCACATCCATTTGCATCTTTGGGTAGGAGTTTTTCACGTACCTCTCTGGTTTGTATTTCATACTTGTTCTGCTCCCTTTCATCATTTTTTATCGGGGTCCTTACAAGCATGTCGTAACCTAGTCCCATCAATAACTTCTCCTTCGCATGGCGTTTTCGAACACCTATTGCATCACTTAAAGCCTGTTTCAACCTTCTGCGCAAACAAATGTCATGCGTAAACTGTTTCACACAGTCATCTTCCATTTTCATTCCTCGGATAGATTCCCAACGTGGCTTCATTACCTCCGTCTCCACAATTTGCATCAACAAATGGTCGCCTCCACCACGTACGGATGGCGTGTACGCCCTCATCTCCATGGCAAGATCCATTGGGCACCGTGGCACTATCTCCTTCCTATCAACAACCAGCACACTGTCGTCTTTCTCAGGTCCAACTGTCTCACTTCGGTTGCCCCAGTTCCTTGCCGGTATACTCATCTCGAAGCATAGCTCTCTTGTCTCGTCTTTGGCGTATTGAAGTATGGAGTCATAGACGGTCTTCGCAACACCAACAAACTCGTCGTTCACGTCAATGTTGTACTGCCTCCTGCTCTTGTTACTGTCACGTTCGTTCCTTTTCCCTCCACGTCTGAGAGCCTCTCTCAAAGAGTGTATGAGAACCTCTTGTTCTCTGACCTTAACCTCCAGTTGCTCTATGCTCTTCTGAGCAAGTCGTACGCTCATTTTCAGACTTTGCTTGTCCTCTTATTGCACGATACAGATCTCCCTTCAGTTTCCCCATCTTTTCCACAAGCTCGTATCGCGGAGTAAGGGATTCATCTTCATCTTCTTCCATTGCACCATGCAGGGAAAAGCTCCGTGACAAAGCACCACGATCAACATCTTTATCGTTCCATACTTCTCTACGGGCGTTTGCTATGACAGGTTGCCGATCGTTCCCCACCCGTCTATTCTCATTTCCATTGTTCGTCCTTCTTCTGACCTGATTGAACCTGTTTCTCTGTGACTCACCTGTGACTGGTGTCGGTTGTATCTCGTCTTCATCTTCGTCTTCCTTGTGTCTGGACCCAATATGAGGGACGGAATCATGCCTGCCTTCGATGGGATCCATATGCGTTGCATTTCCGGCGTCCACGTTATCGTTCGCCTCCACGTTATCCTTGTCCTCGACGTCACTTGGGATATCTACTGCGTCCGTGGACTCCCGCTCCTTTCTTCCACTGCCTTTCTTGGCACGAGAGACACCCTCATTCATTTTCTCGTTCCTCTTCACTTTTCTCGAATCATAACTGTTACGTTCTGTTCCGGCAGCGCTTCTGGGTATCTCCCTATCCCCAGGTTCGGCTCTAGGTTCGGCTCTCACGATGGCGCAATCCACGGTTTCCATCTCCGCATTGTCATCCGCAGTTCTCACCTTGTCGAAACAATCATCGAAACGAGGACCTTCTGTTCCTTTACTGCCACTTGTCCTCCTTACATTCTGACGTACAGCCGTTCTTCTCTTATTTCCTTTCATCGCTTTGACATCTACATTTCCATCATCACTGACCCTTGGCTCTTCTATTGCAGCCATGTGGCGTGTAACAGGCCCACGCATTGCACTATCCTTGGCTTGAACGGTTTCACTTACTGTGCGTTCCGTAGTGCATGTGGAAGCTCCTGACCTCCTTCTCGGTTTTACTTCCGATAATGTAGATGAAGATTTTGGTTTGCGAAGTCCAGCACGAGGTGCTCGGCCTCGGCTACCTCTCCATTAGTAGCACTATTTCGTGAGACGACCGCGCTCCTACGTTTGGCCACCCCAGTATCCCAGCGCTCCGGCGGTACCGATGCCTTTCGCGGTTTACCACCTGCATGCTCCGCACGTTGAGGGGCCATCCGAGATCCTTCGGCCTTCGTGCGCGGTAGTATTACGGAACAGATATAGAAACGTGAACGATACTGAAGGTATATGATTGAGAGTGATATGTGAGGGTCACGTACTCGGTGTGCAGGACTGATATGTGAAGGGGAGGGGAATTTAACCTCGTACTGCATATATGGAGAAAAGCATTCTGCAGCATTTGTGGCCGATCGGCATTCAATTTTTGGACCTTTCCTGGGTCCATATTCCGGACTTGGTCCGATTTTCCCGGATGTTGCGCCCTGCATATACAAGTACGGCACTTTCAACGATCTTTCATACCACTATATGCATCAACATGTTACACAGTACAGCTTAAGTGTACATATGAGTAGTATTTCTGCAATCATAGCACAAGTGTTCAATACAATTTACTTCAAAAAAAAGCTTTTCTCACTACATTGAGCCCATACGAAGTTCAAGGACATTGTCTGAGAACCTAGGTTAACCTTTCCCAAGGATATGTGGGTCCATAGTCAAGGTAAATTTCGTCGTGCTCCTTAATGTCCCTTGAGGCCGTGACTACGAGGAGTCTGTAGTTCTCCAAAAGCCCCAAAGTTGTAGCCTGATACTCTGTGGGCTGGCGAATGAATACATTTGGTTTGCGTGCCATGTTAGAATCCATTTCTTCCAATTCCTTGTCCTCATCACCTTCACGATATGACGCGTCATTGATATAGCCCGCTACACAGAAAGGAGCAGGAACTATCCAGGCATGACCAGCGTTGACTTCAGTATCATAATGCGGGAGAATGTTGTACATTTGCCCCTTCACCCTCACTTGCATGCAATACTTCCTGAACCGAGATGCAGTGGCCCCCAGCATTCCGTCTTCATACGTCAAATGTGTGGTATTGCGTCGGCTTAGATCATGATACACCAAGGTCCCATAAAAGTATCCAATAACCTCCCCTTCGGAAAACGCCCCTACTCGTAAATACTCCATTTCCACTTGCTGCATGTTTGATATTCGACTTCTTCACATAGAGCCATAGCGATGTCGCCTCGACAGAGAGTAAGGTGTGTGACTGTCCAACGTAGTCATCTTCCCTTGTAAGGCAAGTGGCACTCAAGGAACGGTTTCTCTTTGTACGTAGTGATGAGACCAGGTTCATTCCAATAGGTGGATAGGTACGACATGATATGGAATGGGAAAGATTGGTACGATGGGAATCCCTTGGGTGCATTCCATATAGTCGAAGTCTTTCGTTTCCGTTCAGGAAATTTGGCATCCACCACATAAGACGCTTGAAACTACCTCATTCGTAACCGGTTCTTTCATCTTCAATTCATTGCGCCACACCTTTCTTGCGTAATGCACAATAGCATTGTGCTTTGGCATGAGAGAAACACTGCTCATCTTGCTCACATCCAATGAAACGCCGAGGCCCCTCAATATCCATACATGCCAGCGCGCACGAGAACGTCCCGGAGTAGAGATCAACCACAACATCCCCGGGATTCGAGAACCTCGCTATCAGCTCCATCAGTAGCTGCCTCGACTTCTGTTCTGGACGAGCCTTCGCGGTTCGAATTCTTCTACCACTCTTCACTCTCCATCGGAGACTCTCCCCAGGCGTAAGATTTGGAACCTGGTCAATGATAGAATAGTGGCCCAGGATAGCGAGCTGAAACGTAGTTGAAGTTCTGATAGTTCACCATTACCTTCTGTTCCGCGTACGGGTTTCCATTCCTCACGCCATGCACGGCGTACTCCGTCGCCCCAAACAGGCGAGTAGTATTACGCGCAGGGTTCTTCAAGGGGTTCGAACGAGAACGAATGAAGGTCATGGGCGTCGAATCCACTAAGAATGATGCGATTTTCTTTCCGCTTGCGTCCTCCGACTTGTGCTCTCGCAAAATCTCTTCCCAGTCTCCAAACTGGTCGATACTGCAGAACAAAACGAAATGTCCTCCTGGTTGAAGCATGGATGCCATGATGTCCGCAGTATTGTCCATATCATCGTCAGCCAATTCGTCGTACTCGCTGTCGCGGATGCCATATGGTGGGTCTGTGAGCACGAACTGAACGTTGCCTTCCAAAGATGTATCCGATGGGAAGATAGTACCATGGGCCTCCACCAGTTCGTCATATCCGACACAATGCATTGAGAATTGCTTCTCCATGCTTCCTCGCACCACATCTAGAGCATTTAACGTGCGCGTGTCATCAAAGTCATGAGGGGGGAGAACCCCATCTGGAACGTTATCTTTCGCCCCAGCAGAGGCACCAGGTGTACCACCTTCTTCATTGTCGCTATCGAGGATGACGATGACATCGGAGTTAACTGAGCTTTTCCCTGCGGCGTTCCTCTTGGAGGAGCTCGGAATCTGTATCGAGTCCTCAACCTTAACCGTGACGGTATTACTTCCTCCATCCTGCCCTGAAGGAGCGGCCCTAGGATAAGTCGAGATGGTTGGAAGTTATGTACAGACATCGCTTGACGAATAGGAGACACGTACTCCTCGGAGAATACATTGAAACGGGGTGGTACTCGTGCGGGGCGGCCAGGTCTGAAGCTTTCCAACAAATTCCATCTTGAAGTTGGGGACATTTTGTATAGGAAGCCATTCAGCACAATCTTGCTGAAATCTGCCAAGAATTCCTTTGCCAACTCCCGTAAGTTGGCGTCGATAGTATCCGGAAGAGTATGAACCCAAGAAACGGTGTCGTTCACATCCAACGTGGGTTTCAGTTCTTCCCCCAACGTATGAAAAGCTGACTCCGGACTGTACCCAACAGAGCGGGATTCAATGACATGGAACCCAAGTGACTTCTTTTCTACAAGCAGGTATGGCAGCAACATCTGCTCACCATCACCAAAGCCTAAGGTTGAGGCAAAGAAATCCCATCCCTTACAAATTGTTTGCACTGCATGTGCCATCCGTCTCCCGTGCGTCTCATTCGAAGCTATGTAGTCGTCGACGAACTGCACAGCTCTATGGGTTCCGTTCCCGGTCCTGCCTCTCTTCGCCGCTGGGAGATTTCTCTCCGAAGGTATATGCTTCACGAAAGAGAGATAGAGTAACTGCTGAAAACGAGTGGAGGCCCAATCCTGAACGTAGTTCTCTTCGTCTGCTTACTGCCTGGACCATGTCGTTTGAAAAGGTCATTCCAGAAAGCCCGTTCTATGAACGAGTTACCGTTGTCGACATCCTTTTCAAGACTCCAGGTAAACAAATCTCTCACGCGCCGATCAGAATTCTCGTCGTCTAGATCAGTGATACGCGTATATTTGTAGACCCTGCTCAGAAAACGCACGTCCAGACAGATCTTCGTGAGTTCTTTTGCAGAGTAGTTTTGGAAAGGACCCTTGACCGCAGTGGTGATGAACTCTCGTGCACATGCCAGGCGTTCACGGTTTGATACAGCGTATTCCACAACTTCCGTGTACCCAACTTCACGCGGATTACCAGTACCACTTCTTGAAGCGGCATACGCATCTCGCAACTCAATGAACAACCCCCAACATTTCAAGAAACGCGTTGCCATGCTGGCTGAATCGAACGACGCGCTAGAGGATGCGCTAGAGGATACCGTGCCGTGGTTCTCATCGGCCAGCACACTCTGCTTAACAGTCCGAGGAGCGTCATTTCCGGTGGACGCCATGTAAGAACTGAGAATCGGAAAGGACGCGAACTAAACGAGTATTGTGAAACGGTAGAAGTTTCGGAGATGTTTAAATGGGTGGGAAGCGTCGGAAACGTCGGGAACCGTCGGAAACAATGGTGGAGAGCGCGGTTGCGACGGATTACCGAGAACTGAGCGGGTAATGAAATAGAGAGACGAGAGTGGGATCTAAACACATCAAACCGGTGGGGCACCTCAGTATGTGCAGCGCATTATATGTCTAGTATGTAAAACCAACGTAGAAAACACTGGGTTCGTACATCTTTGAACATCGCCCGAGCGCCGTGTGGGAACCGCGGTTCGCCGAGTTCATAGACGAGATCATAGCTATGATCTCGGCTATGAACTCGGCGAACCGCGGTTCCGGCACGGCGCATCTGACGAAACGCCACGTGTATACCGCCGAAAGGACCCCCCCTGAGGACCCCCTGGAGGACCCCTTGCTGGCGATTATGTGGGCAGTGACGTCGAATAAACGGGAGAGCGATGGAGACGCGGATGACACTTCGGACACGTTGTGTAGCAAGCGTGGAAGACGGAGGGGAAGGGCTTGAGGAAGAGAGACGATGCGGTGGGAGCGGAGCAGCGCACGGAGGGCGGCGGCCATCGACGGGGCGTCACTTATTCACTGCCCACATAAACGCCAGCAACACCACCAGGTAGTGGTGGTGTGGGTGAGAACAGGTGCTTTGGTGCGCATTGTGTAGTAGAAGTGGTCTCCAGGGGGTCCTCAGGGGGGTCCTTTCGGCGGTATACACGTGGCGTTTCGTCAGATGCGCCGTGCCGGAACCGCGGTTCGCCGAGTTCATAGCCGAGATCATAGCTATGATCTCGGCTATGAACTCGGCGAACCGCGGTTCCCACACGGCGCTCGGGCGATGTTCAAAGATGATGAAAGGCGGGGACAGTGGTCAACCAGGACGGAATCAGACATTGATCCAACCATTTATAACCATCAGGAACTGTACCCACACTGCTCACGTAGGTATTGCAGCCGTTTTGAACGTGAGTAGCTGCGTCTATTGTGCTCACGCGAGAAAGGGCGGAGATTAGAACACGAGCGGTTGCAACTTCACGGGAGCAAACGTACGATTTGAAGAACACCAGGACTCGTGTATATCACACACACTGGCACCATATAATGGATATGAGGGGACTGGGAAAGGGTCAAATGAGACGCTCTCGAAAGGTGAGAAAGCCTCGACGAACCATGGCACCACAACTTCGGAGCGGGACCAAAACTACTGAACCGAACGCAGCGACGGGGAACGCATCCACAGCTATGAAATCGAAGCCCGCACCAGGCGAAGAAGTGACCTTGTTGTTGGGAGGGGCAGGAGGGAACAAAGCAGCGATTGGGAAAGCTGTTCTCGTTGAAGCGGACGCTGGTGGAGGGAAGACAACGTTCAGAAGGGAAACGCATGGACATGCTCTGCAGGGAAAACCAGGGAAGATGTAGTTGGTATATGGCGAGCGAAGATATCTCATGAGCTTGACACTCCCTGTCCCTATCCTTTAAGTGTACCGATGAAGATTCTGTTCCGAAGACATTGAAGGACATGAACAGGCCCGGTTTCTACGCCTGGGACCTGAACTTAATGTCTAAGGTGGGTGACGTCGTAAGCGCTGATGAAGGGGACAAGGGTGCTCCGAGTTCCAAATTCGTCGCCCCTGAGAAGCCATCGAATACTGCTGGGAAACGGGTGCGAGTGGTAGAACCTAAAACTCCATCCAGTGCCCGAAAGCGAGTACCGATGAAAGTGGCTCATGTGAAAACCCCGTCGAATGCTAAAAAAACCCCAAGGCGGGAAACAAGCGCCAGTACCAAAGCTGAAAACACCATCGAACGTTCACGGTGGTGGAAAGCAGATGCAAGATTTCAAGATGACCACGACCCCAGAGAGTGCTGTATCGGCATTTCGTAAACAAACTGCTACGATTGTGCAGTCTAGAGCATCGAGGAACAGCACTGCGGAAGCTATTACTCAGGCTGGAAATCGCAGTGGAGTGACAATGGAAGTGATTGACGTGGATGAAGACGAAGACGAAGACGTGGTTCTAGTGAAGGAAAGCCTTGGGAGCAACGTCAATGTACTCTTTGATGAAGGTGATTTGATACCTCCTGATGATGTCGATACGAGTTTAGCGAGTTTGGTATTTGACTTAGATCATTACGAGTATGTGTCTGTTAAAGTCGATATTGAGCTCATTCAAGTTCCGGAAATGACTGTGAGAGGGTTGTTCCGGAATCATGTCGAGGCTCTGAAAGAAGAGATTGGACGCAAAAGCTTCTTACAGGCACTTGGGACCATGAGCGTTGCTGTTCTGTCTCAGGATGTGTCCGAGAAGGACATAGTGCAGAACAATCGCTTGAAAGTGAATTGTGTGCTGATTGATGGAGCTCATCGTCATGTAGCACTCAAAGAGCTCTGTGAATCTATTCCCAACATTAGGAATCTATGTGGAGGTCTTTCTGTTTCGCTGTGGAAGAGAAAAGATGGACAGAAGATGACCACGAGGGAAATCTTGAGCCTTGGCAATGTGCTAAACGATGGATTGAAGCAAGCTCGTCTTATGGGTTTTGCTGACAAGGTGCATTCTATTGTGTCATTTATAAGGGTCCTGGTTGAGGAAGAGAAGAAGGACTTGAGCAAGATGACGAGGACCTCTGTCGCAGGTGCACTAAGTGTTTGCGGTATCATTGGCCAGTACAATATCAAGCATTTGGCAAGATTTGCAGAGATGGGGTTGAAGGTGGCGAGAAGTCCTGGATTGCTGGAACATTTGGAGCGGATTTGTGGGGACTACCATGAGATTGGAATTTCTTGTATATCAAGTGATGAATTCTTTACCATGGATGAGCATACAACCCACTTCACGCTCGACGCTCTGGTTGCATACTTTTCCAGGAGGCGAGTGTCGAAACTGACGGGTCGTTTTGAAAACGTACGCAAATACTTCTTTATCTGCTGCAGGAGGCTTCAATCTTTGGCAGAGGAGCTTTCGAAGAAGAAGAAAGTTACATTGGAAGAAGCGTATGCCATGAAGCTGGAAGTGACAAAGTTTGAAATGCGCACCGTTCGTGAGTACCTTGCAACACAGGCAGCACGAATTGAAGTACCTTCGAATAAGAAGCTCTGGGAAGGAAGGATTTCGAGAAGAGTCTGGATTGCTCGTGATAAGCTGGCAAAGAGTTTAGGGTGGATATGTTGAAACCTGCCACTGGTACTACGCCGACTGAACCACAGTCTGAGACCAAAGCGGTAGACGAGTCTACAACGCAGAGAATGGCCACACGTTCGGCAAGTAGGAAGGCCAAAGCGCCAGTGCGCAAGGGCTCTAAGGACTCTGATGTAGAAAGTGAAGAGAATATGCCATCGAAGACAAGAAGCATGAGGAGTTCAAGACGAAGCCGTCGACGAAGGAATGCAATGAGAGACGTGAACCCTAATCAACGGAAGAAGTCAAGGACGGAGGGTATTCAATCTGTTCAGGATGAAGTTATCAGTCATCTGCGAGTCTTGGTGCGAAGGGGGTGAGAACTTGTTGAAAAGTCATCAGATATCCATTGGCAGCGACACAGACTCAGATGGAGTACCAATTGTGGTCTCACAGGCAGAGGACACTGACCCGTTCGATGACACAGTACCGCAGGTGTTGGCGCCAGGTCTGAAGAAGGCTGAAGAAGTAGCATATGAAGGTGACGATTCGTGGCTAAAGTTGGTGAAGACCTACCAAGCAAGTGGCCGCTGGAGTGGAGAATGTCATTAAATCTGTGTACCCGTGGATGGATGCGATACATCTCCAGAAGCAACACCGAGGCCACTTGTTGGAGCCCAAGGACTTTAAAAGTGTGCACCATACAGTCTTTTGGCATGCAGCGTATCATGGCCATAAACTCCTGAACGCGGCAATGGGAGGCATGGAGGTCGACGAGAAGACGTTATGGGGGGATGCACTGAAGAACGACTCTCTTGCGTATGTCTATTTGTGAAGAAGAACGTCGAGCTTCGAGACAGAGGTTTTTGTATTCTGGACGGCCTTGCATCGGATGGAGAGTTGGTGAAGCTGACAGAGAGTTTGAGCGAGCTCATTGACGGGGATGTTAGTGTGGAATTACTGGACTTCTTCCGAAGGGACTTCGAGAGGGCTCCAGACCTTAGGATACCAGAGAACCGAATCACATGGATACCGATCATCAACGCAGATGGTGGGAGGTACATGACTACGAGAAGAGGCATAGTGGATGACATGGAGGCAGCCGTAGAAAGACATGTGCTTGTGAGAAGAGAGCTTTACTGGATGCCCGACTGGGACAGATATGTGCTTTAATGGTTTACAAGATAATGGGTGGAAAACGAGAGGATGTATGCGCCGAAGACGGGGGGAGGGTGTTATGCACTGCAGTTGGATGCAAGCGGCAGCAGTTACATACGGATTTCCGACCTTGGCGAATGAAGATAAGCTGGAAGAAAAGAAGAACCCGGGTACTTTATGATGGTGGGTCCGGAAGTGGTCGTTCCAATTTGGGTATGTGAAGGGTCTCTACACACCACGTAGTTTAACTCCAGGCTTTGAAGGTTTGGCCCGGGGATGTTTGTGAGGAAAGTTTTTCGTTCCGCCTAGTCTGATATGTATTGGAAGAGGTCGATGTGTTTCATGCCAGGCCGCTTCAAATGGAGGATGGAAGACTTCCCCAAGTTCCTTTTTTTTCGTTACCACATGTACATGGTACTGCGAAATACACCTCCCGGATGCGTTAAACTTAAACCCACACTTTCGACCTCAGTTCAGGAGGATGAAGACCTGGTTAGTATGGAAGGAGAAGACGGAGAATCCAGAAACGCGAATTTGGAAGGAGGAGAATGATGAGTGAAGTAGAGGAAGGGAAGAACAGTATGAAGAAGATACGAAGATGAGAATTATGAATGGAGGAGATTGAAAACGATCTGAGGATGGCGAAGAGGACTGAGTGAATATGTGATGAAACTTTGTAGTAATCTATGTGTCGAATATAGTTTCGAAGTAAATGATCTTGTGAATCGAGAGAAAGTTTAAGAATTGTGGAAGCGACGACTCTACCAAGATTGAAGGGTAAGATAGGATACCATACCAAACACTTCAATCCTGGAGAGCGTCATGAACAAGTGGGAACTATGTTTGTAGAGAAGAGATTCTGTTTAGTTGAAACATGTATCAGTTATGTACTTATGTTCGTATACTACTTTGTCTCGCACTTGGTGAATACGTCAGCCAGAAGGCAGTAGATGTTGTGTCGGGGTCTAGGGTGCTCACCAATGGCGCCCAGTTCGCTTTGCGTTGATTCTTGGTGCGTGTTGACGACTCCGGAGCTACAAGAGTACAATGAACAAGTTGTTTGTGAGGAGGGCGGGAATACCCTCTGTACGAAACCAAAGGATTCGGGGTCCAAAGACTCGAGAGTTGTGTGCGAAGAAACTGGGACCTCTAGTTCAGAAAATGTTCTGATAGAAGAGGAAATCCTGAAGGAACAAGCTTTCCGAACGAGTTTAGAATACAACGGCAGATAACGGATTATAGCCCTCTTCCTCCGTGTATTCCACCCGACTTGGAGAGCGAAACTATGTTGTTGAATGTATGTTTTGTAGAGAAATGATCCCAAATGTGTTGATGAGATTGGTGAAGAAGCCGAAGATAGAAACCGCCGGGGAAGAAGGAAATACATGCGTTTTGAAGAGATATCCCATGACATCAGATTGGAGGAGGACGGAGCTGATAGGTGACAAAGATAGAGAGGTTGAGGACAGATAAGCCCAACCGATGCCCATGCCGAGGTATTTTCTCAGTGCCGAAACGGTGCTGGATGTGTGCGACGGAGTAATTGGAACATATCGAGTCTACATACCTGTGGGCGTGAAGAGAGAATGCCAATCTCAAACAAAAGAACTATATGTGAAAGCATAGTTCGAGGCAAGCTGGTACGGATGGTGAATCCAGTTGTGTTTGGCGGAGGAGCGATCGTAGAGAAGAGCGTGTGTGTGAGAGGCTTTATAATCTAGAGAGTCCTATGGCTACTGAAACGAAGAGGGAGAATGCCAAGAGAGAGATAGCGAGAGCATGTTCAGGGGATTATGTGATAAGACCGAGCTCTTACATGTAGTTGGGTAGCTCTTGAAGATTACCCATTGTGTGGAAGAGAGGAGGATGTTTCCAAGGATTCGTCATGAAATTGAAACTTCGTGAAGTAATGTCATATCACATCACTGAGTTCATCCAGCAGTTTCGGGGATAAAATGGGTCTGGACACCTCCTCGAACCGTGGCTTCCCGGTAGTCACGTCGTACTCAGTTGAAGGCAGGTCGTCAAAGGTGGATGTATGTCCTATGGGGAAATGCGTTGAGATGGATAGGTAATGAGAGAGTTTGGTTGCGAAAAGGCTGTCATGCGATAACCTTGGTGGGTGTTGGAAGGCCATTGTGTAGCCGCTGCTGTGAGTAGGTAGGAAGAGGAAAAGAAATGAAGAAAGAGGGGCGAGGAGAAAGATATATTTATTTGAGAACGAGACGAGCAGATATTACCTATAAAGAGCGTGTATCGAAGGAGCTATATCTATGTTTTGTTTTCACTTTAGGCTGTAAATTTGAAGTGAAGAAGGTGGTTCATAAACGAAGTGGCGAACTTAGCTCTGTGATTGAAAAGCTATGAAAGGACGGAGTACATGAAGAGATAAAATGTAGGGCGATGAAGAAGGCGGAAGAATCATGATATGTGGTAGTGTAGGATTCATTTCATATACTACTGGCATGAACCATGTATGAAAGGACGCCCTTCTTCGCAAGGTTGGGAGAACAGGAGAATGAGAAGCATAGAGAGTGTTCCAAAGTGAAAGAAGTTGTTGCTCAGTAAATTGAAAATAATTGCGATGCAGAGTTGGACAGTACTGATATGAGCGGGTGGCGGACGGGTACTACAATGTCATGGGCGAAAGCGTCTTACCTTGTACACCAGTGATCGGTTGCGAAGGGAAACGATCAGCGAGTTCTGTTCCTTTTCTGTTCCCCTGATTTCTTCTTTCGATATCTTTGCTCTTCTACGATCTTCTATCCAAAAACGCGACCATGAGCGATGAAACGATGTCGCGTTCGAACAGTTGGTGGCGCGTGGGAGTGCGGACGAAGGGGTAGCGTCGCACAAGAAGTTAAAGAGTTAAGGAAGAAAGGACGAGCTGGACTGGGTGGGCCCACTGGCAGTGCTGGGGTGTTGCCGGAGCGATGGGAACGCGGCCATGGGGGGACGTGGGTCGACTACG